>BLSH010306120.1:85763-122653 GCA_018402905.1 Glandirana rugosa | reverse complement strand
CCCCCCCCCCCCCCCCCCCCCCCCCCCCCCCCCCCCCCCCCCCCCCCCCCCCCCCCCCCCCCCCCCCCCCCCCCCCCCCCCCCCGAAAAAGCACCCCAGTCCTACCCAGTCCTCTTTGAGACCTCCAAGGCTTCTTTCCTGACTCCTTGGTGTCCCTGGTCTGTTGAAAAGGTCGAAACCTTTTCTTGGTCTGGGGCCCGGTCTTTTGCTTTTTTTTGGAAAAGCCTTTTTCCTATCCGCTGTTCTATCCAGTACAGCATCTAGGCCTGGACCAAAGACTAGGTCCCCCTCAAAGGGAAGACCACAGAGTTTTGTCTTGGACGCTGAATCGCGTGTCCAAGTCTTTACCCACAAGGCTCTCCTTGCTGCATTAAAGCAGAGGACCTAGCGGTCATCCTTATGGATTCCGCTGAAGCATCAGCTAAGTAACCTACTGCTTTCTTCAATGCTGGTAGAGTGTCCAACAAATCCTTGCAGGAAGTACCTGCTTTGATGTGACCTTCTAGTTGCTCTAACCCAGGGGTAGGGGAACCTGCGGCTCTCCAGCTGTTGTAGAACTACATTTCCAATGAGGCATTGCAAGGCTGATGGATACAATTACTCCCAGAAGCATGATGGGAAATGTAGTTCTACAACAGCTGGAAAGCCGCAGGTTCCCTACCCCTGCTCTAACCAATGATCCAGGTTTCTGGCTACTACAGTCGATGCCATTGCTGGTTTGAGATTGTTAAGCATTGAATTCCAAGCTTTTAGCAATGCATCTGCCCTTTTATCCATGGAGGTCTTTCAGGACCCCCGTGTCTTCAAAGGCTAGGTCAGTGTTGCGTGACACTTGGGAGAATGCCGCATCCAGCTTGGGTCTTTTATTTCAGATGTGTGCGGCATCCTCGTCAAAAGGGAATCTCCTTTTCAGAGATCTATAGAAAAAAGGGGCCCTCTCTGGGTCTTTCCACTCTTGACGGTTTCTGTCAGCACCTTATGCACCGGGAATAGTCAGTGTTTTATTTCATCCATCCCTTCATACATCTTGACATGAAGAGACAATTGGGTCTTTTCTTTAATTTTCAACGTAGCATGGATGATTTTTAATAGCTCATCCACTTCGTCCAGGGTTAATTTGTAGCGGGAGGCAGGTCCCTGTTTTTCCTTAACCTCTGATTTTGAGGAAGCGCTAGCTCCCTCCTCTTCGTCTGAATCACTAAACATCCTTTTTGAGGTGGATGCAAGTGAACCGGACGGTGAGCTGCCCCTGAGTTGATGAGGCACTGGACGCTTATCTAGATACGAACGGAAGGATTGAAAGGTGTCTAACTCCTTCCTAAAAGCATGTCAACATCTCACTAGGCTGAGTAGGAGGTGCTGCTGCTGTCTCCTCCCTCACCAATTCTGCTATACAGGCCTTGCACCATGGTTTGGTCCAAGAATCCCTAAGTGCGGCTTTACACGACGCACATTTCTTTTTTGGAGAAGAGGAGATATGCTTTACTTTTAAACCTGAAAAACACCAATACCAAACACAAGCATCAAGAAAATGTGATCTGGTCTACAGCACTAGCAGACCTACATCAATTATAACAGTGACCACAAATTCACTGTTTTACCACATAACCCCCAGACCCACCTCTGGGGGTAGTGGTGCAGGCTCCCCATCCCCCTCTTAGGAGGGAAAGGGAGGGAACAAACATTTGCCTATGCATACTTTTGAGACCTCTGCATCCCTACCTGGCGCTTGTGGCTCCTGCCACTGGCCCTGAAGCTTCTGACTCCATTTTGCAGAGTGCACAGCGGGCGTCCATTCCAGCTCTTATCTCAATTGAATCCGAATTTACCGCCGTTGCTGGCCCGGAAATGCACCGGCCGAAGGTCCGCCCACCTCCCCCTGCGTTCCAGCGGCCGGAATCAGAAGCCGCGTGCACTGCCGGAAGGCCCGTCCTCTAGAACCTGGAACGAATACAGGAGAAGCCACAGGGTTCCCACACCTGTCCCTGTGGCTCCCGTTTGCCTCGCCCGATCTGTTGGAGCGGGACCACCACCAGCCTCTGCCCTCGCCGGGCTCGAAGGGGAGGAGGACACTGGAACCACCCCCCACCTGTCAAGGGAGTGCTGGGTCAGCCTTAACCACCAAACCGCTCAAGGTAGGCCTACTAACCCCCTCCATCTGGAGAGAGCGCAGCCTGCCCTTAGTCCCCTGCAGCAATTTCACCATGGCTAGAGGAAACACTACAACTGAGGCCATGGTGGAAGAGGGCGGACTTTAAAGGTTTGACTGCAGTGTTTCCTAGGAAGTGGGCAGAGCTGCGCTCTCTCCAGGTGCTGTCCTGAAAGACGAGGGGAGAAAGACTGCCAAACAATCTACAACACGCTGTTGCTAGATTTGCCTCCTTAAACCGCACTTTGAACAGGAAACCCGATATGAAAAAGAACTTTGTGGACTAAATGCAGAACATCTTCTACAGAGACCACGCTGAGCCTGCACCTCCACTAAAGGAAGGAGAAGAATGCTTGTACTTCCCATCCTTTGGCATGTATCACCCTCACAAGCCAGGCCAAATTAGGGTAGTCTGATTCCAGTACTCTGCACAAAGGCATCTCTCTCAACAACCTGCTTACAGGACCCAATCTGAACAACAGTCTAATTGGAGTCCTGATCCTTTTTAGACAAGAACCTGTAGCAGTGATGGCTGACATCAACAAATGTTCCACTGCTTCATCGCCAAGGAAGACAACAGAAATTACCTCAGATTCTTGTGGCACAAAGACAACGACATCACAAAAGTAGTAATAGATTACCGAATGAAGGTGTATGTATCCGGTAACAGTTCTTCCCCTGCTGTAGCAACCTATGGGTTGAGGAGGCCAGCCCAGTTGGGAGAAGAAGAGTATGGATCCGATGCTCGTCAATTTGTGGAAGGGAACTTCTATGTGGACGATGGACTGAAATCCTTCCCCACAGCAGCAGAAGCAGTTGATCTCCTTACCAGAACACAGGAGATGCTGTCTGTGGCAAACCTTAGACTTTACAAGATCATATCTAATAGTCATGAGCTAATGAATGCCTTTTATTCTGAGGACTATGCAGCCAGTCTTAAGAACCTTGATCTTGGATCAGACACACCTCCTTTGCAAAGAAGCTTGGTTCTGCTTTGGAACTTAAAATGGACAACTTTACCTTCCAAGTGTCCACTTCTGATAAAACCTTCACCAAGAGAGGAGTTTTGTCTGTGGTGAACAGCATCTATGATCCACTGGGATTCATAGCCCCAGTCACCGTCCAAGGCAAGATGCTTCTGAGGCAGCTTTCCACCGAAAACGTAGACTGGGACACTCCTTTGCCTAGTGAGAAACAACAAAGGTGGGGAAAATGAAAGTATTCCCTGCTGTCATTAGAGAAACTTCAAATCCCACGCTGTTATGCCCCTGTCTCCATTTCAACTGCTGACCGGAAAGAGATCCACATTTTCTCTGATGCTTTCGTTGAAGCCATAGCTGCAGTGGCCTATTTGAACATCTTTGGGATCAACGGAGGCCCATACTGTAGTTTTGCTCTGGGCAAGACAAAACTCACACCTAAACCTGCGCATACCATACCTAGACTTTGTGCAGCTGTGCTAGAGGTGGAAATTGCTGAAGTCAAAGGGTAAAATGGACATTAAGATGGAGTCCTTTACATTTTACACGGACAGCAAGATAGTAGTTGGTTACATTTACAACCAGACAAGGCCATTTCATGTGTATGTCAGCAACAGGGTAGAACGTATCAAGAAGTTCTCTTTGCCAGAACAATGGCATTACATCTCTACTGAATTGAACCCGGCTGATTGTGGGACCAGAGCCGTATCTTCAGCAGCTCTCCAGGATAGTTTGTGGATGACATCACCGGCATTCCTATATGAGGAATCACACCTCATTCCTTCTGAGGATTCCTACAAATTGATCAATCCAAAAGACATTTATAGGTGTCAATGGAAACAGGTACAACACCTATCCAATGTGTTTGGGCACCGGTGGAGGAAAGAGTATCTGCATGTTCTCCAAGGCCGCCGCAAATGGCAAATACCCAGGCCAAACCTCAATGAAGGAGACCTCATTCTTCTAAGTGACAAGGAAGCATGTCGCAATGAATGGCCTATGGGTCTCATTAACAAGGTTTTGCACAGCAATGACGGTAAGGGAGGTGGAAGCAAGAGTGACCAAAGGAGGCACAACATGGACTTTCTTCCGACCAGTCAGAGCTGGTACTTCTCCTGCCTAACGAGTGACTTGTGTATCAGGAACAACTACTTACAAGTCATGGCGGGGAGAATATTGCCATGAACCGCTAAGAACGCTGGAACTTTATGTTTTTCAAATGCCCTACGACTATGGACAATGTTTAACCAAGCCATTGGACTCTTGTTGAATTGTTGGTTTGCATGTTTTCTTGTTTTAGGTTTCAGACCAACTGCTTACAACTGCCTGGACTTATTTAACATTTACTGTTGTTTGGGTTATAAAATCTAAAGATTTCAGGCAGGGAGTGTCATGTCCCATGACCAGACCCACTTTTGTATATTCCTAGTTGCCACTTTAAATGTTGTTTCCTCTTTAAGAGATCTCCCTCCCTCTTTGTCGTGCTGTAACCCCCCCCTACTCTTCCCTTGTTAGGGGCCATTTAATGTAATTCCTGCTCTACTCACCACACGGCTTCTTTCGTTGTGAGAATTATTGTTTTTTACCTGCCTCAACTCTGCATTAAACAGTTCTGTGAGAAAACAAACATCTCTGAATCTTCTAACATGCAAGTTATGGCCGAGTAAATACTTTTCTGAACGGGCCAGGGTGAAATTACCTCATCTGTCAGAGATCACATTTCAAGCCTGCATGCTGGACAGAACAGTAAAAAAAACAATTCTCAGCTCTAAAAGAATCTGCTGTGTGTCGTGGACTAGATCTCAGTGAGGATTTACTGCCTAGTTAGAAGAAATCGCTGCCAGTTTGTGTGTCTCCAAAGTCAGCCCAGCCCGTCACAAGCGGTTTACACAGAGAAATTACCTCATCTGTCAGATATCACATTTCAAACCTGCGTGCAGGACAGAAAAAAAAAAACTATTCCCATCAGGGTTTCTACCCTCTTACAGCATCCAGAATGATACTTCAAGGCATAATAAATTTACTTTTTAGTTACTTGAACTGTATTCCAGGATTTGCTTTGTCTTCAGCTGAGAGAACTTGCAATAATTTAAGACTTTACATAAAGTCTCAGAAATCTCTCATTAACTACTTCCAGACCACCTGCCCACAATGTACTGCAGACAGGCAGCCCGTACAAGCACAGCGACATACTGGTACATCACTGCCTGTTTCTGGGTTTAGGGCGCACACATCGCCCTGACTCCTGCTGTGACTATACACAGTGGTAGTCTGTCAGCAGGTCCCAGCCAATGATTCATAGCTGGGACCTGCAGAACGTCTGTGTCCAATCACAGCCCAGAGCACTGTGTTGACATTCGACACAGGGCTTTGTACAGAGGATACAATCTCTTGGTTTCTTCTCCATTTCTTCTCCTTATCTTTAATAAAAAGCAGGACACAAATTAACACTTGTTAGGCACACATTACCCAAGAGGTTAACCCCATGCCATCCACTGTCATTAGTACAATGACAGTGTATAGTATTAATCAGGGTGGATAAAAATCAGATAAAAAAAAAAAAAAAAAGTTTTTGATTATCAAATTTATTTTAATAAAATGCTTTTGAAGTAAAAATCTATCCAAAAGATACTTTTCCATTTAGGATACATTAATAATTTAGTTTATTCAGCATGAAATTGAGCTTAGTTATGTAGCATGAGGCTGTATATTCTGCAATATTTACATTTTTGGTAAACTCATTCAATGAATCCAAGCTCTGCAAGCTGAGATAACATGCACTGCATTGATGCATTCACACAATGTCACAGTAACCGTGAGATAAAAGTTCAGGAATATTCCTTTATCCCATTGTTTTGCAAATCTATGTACAGTACAAACTGTATGATTGAATCGGTTCCGATATCGCTGTTTTACTAACCTGACAACTTATTCTAAATAGGGAACCTTCATTTTGTTTGCAAATATTAAAGATTCTAACTACCAGCAAGAATAAGTCCTTACATTTAAAGAGCACCTGTCATTTCAGATCCATCATGGCAGCGCCCGTTAGCGGGCATCCACTCACCTGCTGCCAACATGTCCTTCACATTGTTGTGTCACTGCCGCAGCACCAGCCATCCCATTAAAGTGAATGGGACTGTCGGTGAGTCAACAGCGGGTCAGAGGAGGAGCCGCTGCGGGTCAGAGATGACAGTTGCTCTTTAAAAATTATGATTTAAATCAAGCCTTTTTACTAGTGATTTAAATCAGGATTTAAAATCGACTTTATTTAAATCAAATCCACCCTGGTATTAGTGTATATATTATACACACACCATAGTTTGTAGACACTAACTTTCACACAAACCACTCAATGTGATTTTTTTTTTTTTTTTTTTTTTTTTTTTTTAACAAAAAGACATGCAACAGAATACATTTGGCCTAAATTAAAGAAGAAATTAACATTTTTACATTTTTTTATTGGATAGGTTTTATAGCAGAAAATATTTTCAAAATGTTTTGTCTCTTCGGTTATAGAATAAAAAATTAAATACCCAGTTGTAATCAAATACCACCAAAAAAAAATAAAAAAATTATACAAGTTTCCATTTGGGTACAGCGTTGCATGGCTGCACAATTATCAGTTAGCCACTTCAGCCCCAGAAGGATTTAACCCCTTAATGACCAGGCCATTTTTTGCGATAAGGCACGGTTGCTTTGACAATTGCGTGGTCATGCGACCCTGTACCCAAACTGTCCTTTTTCCCCCCAATAGAGCTTTCTTTTGGTGGTATTTGATCACCTCTGTGGTTTTTATTTTTTGCAAAAAAAAAAAATTGGATTGGTTTGCGCAATAGTTCTAGCATTTACAAAATAGGGGATATATTTATGGCATTTTTATCATTTAATTTTTTTTTCCACTAGTAATGGTGGCGATCTGCAATTTTTAGTGGGACTGACATTGCGGCGGACAGATCGGACACAACACTTTTTGGGACCAGTGACATTTATACAGGGATCAGAGGCAAAAAAAGTCACTGATTACTGTATAAATGTCACTGACAGGGAAGGGGTTAACACTAGGGGGTGATCAAGGGGTTAAGTGTTCCCTAGGGAGGTGTGGACTGACAGGGATTAGAGATAGATCGCAGTTCCGAATTACTATGGACAGCAGATCTCTCTACTTCCCTGACAGAACAGGGATCTGTTTAAATCGACAGATCCCCGCTCTGTCTGAGGGGCGATCGCAGGTGGCCGGCAGACAGCGCGGCCGCACGCATCAGCTCCAGCAAGGTGCGCACGCCCCCTATAGCGCTTAAAGGGGCCGACGTACGACGACGGCGATTCGCACAGCCGTACCAACCTGCCTCAGTAAAACTGCAGTGGCTGGTCAGCAAGTAGTTGTAGTGCAATTCTAAATAGCAAAATGCCCTGTTCCTGAAGAGGGTAAAGCCTTCCAGAGCTATGGTCTTTAGGGTACCTCTGGCATTCAATGATGTGTTTTGTCATTCTTGTAGCATTTGGAAAAGAATAGATCTCACAATAATTGCAAATTTCAGTTTTGCTCTCAGCAGAAATTGCACTGTGGAAATAATTAACAAACGAGATGCTGGTCTCACCATTTTACTGAGAGGAGTGAAAGAAAAACATTTACTAACCAGACTACAGGTAAACATTATGCTGTGATGGAAAACATTAACCTGTTGGTGCCAGCTGCCTCCTGGCCCTTTAAAGAGTTCTAAAAGTCAGGAGGCAGAGACGGGCATTTAGGTCATGTGACCACTGTGATTGGCTGTCACAGCAGTCACATGATTGGAAAGCTTCGGATCACAAGTATGCATCGTGAGCTTACCTGTTAGGAAATTAGTCTTCTTGGCCGTTTCCGGCCCTCTGGGCGTGTTCACGCGCGTGTGCCCGCCGATGGCGGCCATTTAAGCAGGACAGCACCAGGAAGCAAGTGCTGTCCGTTCTACAGCGTTCCAGTGTGTTTCCGTGACCTGTTTGCTAAAAACTTCCTGTATCTGTGACCCGGCTTGCCTGACCTTGATCGAACTCTGCCTGTACCGACCTTCTGCCTGTCTACAACCACGCTTCTGCCTGACCCTCTTGTACCTCAGTTGCCTGCCTGTTAACAACCCTGCCTGCACGAGCTCCTGGAGGATCCTCCCAACACCATCTGCATCCGCAGCAGCTCTCGTGCCCCCGTGCTCCGGAATCTCCTGTCTTCTCTATCAGGGGTTCCCGAACCAGGGCCGTAAGAGGTTGCCCTCTGCACAGACTCCATCACCAGGTACGTGACAGAAACGGACAGCCATGTCGGAGTCTGAGCAGGGGCCCTCTCCGCTGCATGAACTCTGTCAGCATGTGGATGGTCTCTCTTGAGCCGTGCAACACTTGCAAGCAGACTACACCCAGCTCCAGACCCAGCCCCTGGAATGTGCCTCTTGCCCCATCGGGGGGCCTGGCAGCTTGAAAAACAGAACCCACAGTACCCTTTGCCAGAATGGTTCTCAGGGGACTGTAGGAGGTTCAGAGCGTTCCGCTGTGCCTGTGAACTTTATCTCAGCCTGCAGCCCCGCGCCTTCTCCCTGGAAACCACAAAGGTGGCTCTGGTGATTTCCCTACTTCAGGACGAGCCCCAACTATGGGCCCACTGGCTCCTGGAGCAAGGGGCGCCTGAGGTATCGGATTAGTCTCGGCTCTTCCAAGCAATGGCTCGGCTGCATGAAGACCCGCATCAGGCGGCTACTGCCGCACTCCACGTCCTCCGACAAGGCCGCCGTCCGGCGGAGGAGTATGCATCGGAGTTCAGGCGTTGGAGCTCTGACACGGCCTGGAATGAAGCTGCTCTGAGCCACCAGTTCTAGCGGGCCGACCCCCTGAAGGATGAGTTGGCCCGTGTTGGGGAGCCAGCCTCCCTGGAGAGGCTCATTGACCTGGCCATCCAGATCAATCGGCGCCTTCGTGAACGCAGAGCGGAAAGTGCCAAGGTGAACCTGCGACCTTCTTGGATGTTACCCTCCACTGAGGGTTTGCCAGAAAGCACTCTGGCTGGCTCCACCATTTCCACCTCTCCTCCGAGGCTGCCTGAACCTCAGCAGCGGGGTGTGGTACACTTGGCACTGACCTCTGAAGAGAGTCAGTGCCAAAGAAACCTCGGCCTCTGTGGAGAGCCGGGGCACTTCGTGCGCTCCTGCCCATTCAAATTGGAAAGATGCCTTGCCACCTCTCCTCAACCAGCACCTGTCGGGGTGGCTCACCTCACCCTCTCTGTCTCTACAGTCTCCTGGAGGAGCCGTTATCGTCCCAGCTATTGTAGACTCTGGTGCATGCAGCGGCTTCCTGGACCTGAGCTTTGCTGCGCAACACAGGATACCCCTGCGACCCAAGACCCGCAGGATGGCGGTACACCTGGCTGATGGCACAACCTTAAAATCTGGCCTGGTCTCACAGAAGACCACCCCCCCCCCGACCACCACAGTGCTGGGAGGCCATCAGGAGCTACTCACGCTTGACGCCATCACCTCGCCCATCTTCCCTGTTATTCTTGGACTGCCTTGGCTTCAGGCCCTTAATCCCACCATAGTCTGGTCCTCTGGGGAAGTCCAGTTCCAGTATTGCCACAAGCACTGCTTCCCCCAGATTCCTGGAACGGATCCTGCTCTACTAACGCTGGACCTTGACCCAGAGCCTACAGAAAAAAAAGAGGTACTCCCCCAGTACAAAAAGGGGACTTTAAAGGCAGTACATGAACCAAACCATGATTTGTAAAATATAACAATTTTATTGCATATCAAAGAGTAGGAATAAAAAAACAAGTATGTCACATGCATACAAATTTAAAATAAACATTGTGGCATGAATGTTACAATCCAAAATAAAATGAACATAGATTGTGAACAATGTTGTAAAGCTGATTATCTTCATGAGCATGCGCCCAACATGTTTCGGGATAGTTGCCCTTCTTCAGGGGCGATTCTAGATGCCCAGAATAATTACTCTGAAAAATATCATAATATTACAGACTGACATTTGTTATGTACATGGTTAAGAGTGAGGAAAGAATTGATGAAGAATCACTCACCACATACTACAAAGTGGGACAACACGTGCCACATCGATAAAGCCACCGTCCAGTGGGATAGGGGGAAAGAGACAAAAGTCCATCCGGCAAGGCAGTGGGAGACTAGGACACAAGGTAATCCCCCACACAGAGCAGAAAGGCCAACATATACACTACAAGGACCCCCCAAAAACGGCGAAGCCGCAAAATGGGAAGGAACCTCAGCAGCAAGGGCAGCAATCCCCAATGAGGGGGAAGAGTGATTGAGTTACTGCCTAAAACAGATGGAGGGAAGAGAAAAATATGTATATGTAGAAATCCATAACGATGTGTTAATACAAATAAGATTGGATAGTCTTGGGGAAATGGCCATCCCAGATGGTCATAGAAAAACTACAGTAGACAGCCAAATTTAAGAAAAATAACATAGCTTTTTGGCATTTTATATGGGGTGCACACACTCGCAGTGTGCCTAACCCTTACCACTTTCCCAAATGTGACAAGAAATATCAGAAACAAAGTTAAATTAGACTGGTCTGAAATAATATCACTATATGGTTGTTACAAAAAATAATAAAGTATGAGTAGTGGGACCAAAAATTGGCTACAAGCTATTAACACCTGTGAGGGAATACATGCATAACCATGATCCATCAACAGGTATTGAAAGCTGAAATCAATTACAGGCGGTCCCCGGGTTACAAACAAGATAGGGACTGTAGGTTTGTTCATAAGTCGAATTTGTTTGTAAGTCGGAACAGGTACATTTTTTAAGTGTAGCTTCAGCCAAAACAAATATTTTTAAGCTTTTTGGATAGCATAGGGAAGGGTTAACACCCCTGTAATGTTTGTTTTGCTGTCTATATTTCGGTTCAGAAGATTTCACCTCACTTCCTGTCCCAATGATAATTGGATTTTGAAAATTTTGGGTTGTTGTGGAAACAAACCTTGGTGGTAAAGCATCAGTGGAGACACCTTTTTCCCATAATAACTCTTGCAGGAGTGAATTTCCCTTCCTAGGGAGAGATTTCCTCTCACTTCCTGTTGTCTCCCTCAGTTTGTAAGTAGGAGTCGTTCATAAGTCGGATGTTCATAACTAGGGGACTGCCTGTACAGAAAAGCAGAAACATTACCGTGTAAATAGGAAAATAGAGATTCGACCTTCTGTCAGTGAGACGGCGGCTGCCATATTGTCTGCCGTCTCCTTGCATAAATAGGGCCAAATGGCGCCAATGGACCATGTGGTGTACGCGGCGCTGTGTGACGACGTCATGACGCCAACGCGTGACATGACGTAACACACAGGCGCGGACAAAACAATCAAAATAGCATCCAGGTTGCCAAGCAGACAGTCCAAGGAGGGGTGCCTCCCCTAAAGCACCAAAGAGAGTGACATCTCCCCCTCAGGATCACAAACCCCAGCAGTACGAGATCCCAGAATGGGTCCCCCGAGGCCCATCTGCACGGCGCCCCCCGCGAAGGTCTCGGGGGGCGTCATGCAGAGGGGCCCCACCAGCGCAGAAAGGGAAGTGTGGGCCCAGGATGAACCCAGGAGCCCCAGCCTCCCAAACAAAACCAGCCACTGGCCCCGGGGAAGAAACCGGGGGCCTGGGTGCGCCGGGCAGCGATTGTCCACTCCCCACCCTGGGGGAGGAGAAAGGGGGTCCCAAAGGTCCCCAAACCAAGGGCCCTGGTCGCCACATATCTCACAGCATGGGGGGGGGGGGGGAGGGAAATCAAAAAATAGGCACATTACCCAAAAATTGGAAATGGGCCAAAATGGAAGGGGGGAGGGAAGGAAAAGGAACAGGGAAGGGAAACCAAAAGACCCACTGGACGGCAGCAATACCAATATTGACTAATTTTATTTGGAACCTCAAACATATAAGAGTAAGATAATGCATAACCGCAGATTCCTCATGATGCAAGAATCACCCCTACCAACATCTTATACATTCTCCCTATCCCACCCACCCGAAACAAATCCCTCCAGAAAGGGTCTAAAAGCTAAGGTGTTCATTACTGCCAGGGGGGAATGTGGCCTGAAGGGCCGCTATCCAGCGTGATTCACGCTGTAATAGGACCTTATCCCGGTCACCACCTCTGGCACTGGGCACACCCGGTCCAAAATGAGAAAGGAAAACCTGGGACATCGACCCCAATGGCATCTCAGGGCATGTCGTCCCAGGGGTGCTTCTGGATTGGCAGTTTTGAGATTTGCAATATGTCTCAGCGCACGTTTAGAAAAGGTCTGTATAGTTTTGCCAACATAGAACCCCCCACATTGGCACACCAAAAGGTACACCATATAGGGAGTCCCACAATTGGCAAAATGTTTAGGTTTGTAAAAGGTGCCATTGGGCAATATCACTGGATTCTGAGTATTCATATATCTACATATAGAGCAACCCCCACATGTGTAGGTGCCTTTGCGCTTACAGGGGTCACCACTAAAAGAACCAACTAATTCACTGCTCACTAGCTGGTCCTTTAATGAACGCACACGTCGATATGCGATTGCCGGGGTGGGGGGCAGATGGGGTTTGAGTAAGGGATCTGAGATTAGAAGATGCCAATGTTTCTGTATAATTGTTTTAATCAATTTGTGTTGTCTATTGTATCTAGTAGTAATCCTCGGAGCCTGAGATCCGTCAGCTCGTTCCCAGTGACTACCATGCTTTTCTGAACATTTTTAGCAAAAAGGGGGCGGAGGTCCTTCCGCCTCATAGACCGTATGACTGCCCCATTGAGCTTCTCCCCGGTGCAGAGATTCCCTTTGGAAGGATATACCCGCTTACCGAGCTGGAACTCGGCAATCTGAAGTCCTATATTGATGAGAACCTCAACAAGGGCTTCATCTGTCCTTCCACTTCCCCGGCTGGGGCAGGCATCTTTTTTGTGCAGAAAGAGGACCATTCCCTGCGCACATGTATTGATTACTGGGAGCTCAATAAATTCACGGTGAAAAAGCGCTACCTGCTTCCACTTGTTCCGGAGTTGTTTCAGCGCCTGGGGACCGCCACCGTGTTCACTAAATTAGACCTCCGGGGAGCTTACAACCTGGTACGGATCAGAGAAGGCGATGAATGGAAGACGGCCTTTCGTACTCGTTTCGGTCACTTGAGTACTTGGTGATGCCATGTAATGCCCCAGCTACTTTCCAGCATTTCATAAAACATATTCAGGGACTTCCTTGACCTCTTTGTCATCGCCTACCTCAATGATATTTTAATTTTCTCACCTTCTCTGGAGCTCCACCGTTCCCATGTCAAACAGGTACTGGGTCGCCTCCGCCAACATGGCCTCTATGCTAAACCGGAGAAGCGTGAATTCAAGCAGGCAAGCATATAGTTCCTTGGACTTATCTCAGTCGGAGGCATCAAGATGGACTTGCCCACTCCGGTCGACAGGAAAGCAACCCAGAGATTCATAGGGTTTGCAAACTTCTATAGGAAGTTCATCCGGGGATTTTCCTCCATCATCTCCCCCATCACACACCTGACCAAGCAGGGTATCCCATTCCGTTGGACCCCTGAGGCACAAACAGCGTTTGAAAAACTGAAAAGACTGTTCATATCTGCACCCATCCTGAAGCACCCGGACCCCGCTCTGCCCTATGTCCTGGAAGTTGACGCATCCAAAGTGGCAGTCGGGGCTATTCTTTCTCAAAGGCAAGGTACTAAGGCGCTCCTTCACCCAGTGGCGTTTTTCTCACGCAAGCTATCCCCCGCTAAAAAGAACTATGATGTGGGAGACCGTGAACTCCTTGCTATTAAAGCCACTCTGAAGGAATGGCGGTATCTCCTAGAGGGGGCAGCGCATCCAATTTGCATCTATACGGATCACCGTAACCTGGAATACCTGAGAATTGCAAAGAGGCTGAAACCCCGCCAAGCCAGATGGGCGCTATTCTTCGTCCGATTTACCTTCCATATTATGTACAGGCCCGGATCGAAGAACACTAAACCTGATTCCCTGTCACGTATGTTCAACATGCCAGAGGCCCCAGTATCTGACACCATACGTTCTCCAGGAAACTTCTGGTTGTTGCAGGAGGATGTGCTGTCACGGATCCGGCAAGCTTCCTTGGAGCCAAACCCACTCCCAGGAACACCTCTGCAGCTCAAAGACGGGTTGGTCCGGCAGGGTATCAAGATCTTCGTACCGGAGCACCTGCGAACCGCAGTCTTGGACCTCTGCCATGACCACCACCTCGCTGGGCACTTCGGGGCATGCAAGACCTTGGAACTAGTGCAGCGCACGTTCTGGTGGCCCCGAGTTGGAGAGGACTGCAAGTTCTATGTGGGATCAAGCACTACCTGCAGCCGGTGTAAGTGGAGTAAAACTCGGGCATGGGGCCTTCTTAAACCTTTACCTGTCCCGGAGAGGACCTGGAGCCACATATTCATGGATTTCATTGTGGAGTTACCACCTTCCGAAGGCTGCTCGACCATCTTTGTGGTAGTGGATAGACTCTCCAAGGTGGCCCACTTTCTGCCTATGAAAGGCACAACACCTTCGGCCGCAGAGACGGCCAAAATATTCATTAAGGAGATCGTCCGGTTACACGGGATTCCAGCGGATGTGGTGTCCGACCGTGGCGTGCAATTCGCGTCCACGTCCTAGAGGTCTTTGTGCAAGTCCCTGAAGATAGGCCTGTCCCTGTCCTCAGCATATCATCCCCAGACGAACGGCCAGACAGAGCGTACCAGACTCTAGAACAGTACCTACGCTGCTTCTCGTCGTTCTTCCAGGACGACTGGGTTACGCTCCTACCGCTGGCAGAGTTTGCGTATAACAACTCGGTCCACTCAGCCACCCAGCAATCACCCTTCTTTGCCAATTACGGCTACCATCCCAGCTTCTTGTCCAACGCCTGCCCAGAAAACTCGGTGCCAGCTGTGTCCGACTTATTGGACTTCTTCACCTCCAATATCAAACTCCTGCAGGAGACGTCACGAACACAGGCAACCAATAAGGAGTCTTATGACAAGAAGAGGCGTGGCGAACTAAACCTGGAGCCAGGTAATCAGGTATGGCTATCCACCCTCAACTTAAGATTGGCATGCCCATCCAAGAAACTTGGTCTAAGTTTATAGGGCCCTTCCCCATCAAAAGAAAGGTCAACAAGGTAGCCTACGAACTGGAACTGCCTGAGTCATTCCGCATCCACACTGTCTTCCACGTGTCTTTGTTAAAGCCTAAGGTCTCCGACCCCTTCCCAGATCGGTAGACAGGCCCACCGGCACCAGTATTAGTTGACGGAATGGAGGAATTCAAAGTGGAATCCATTCTGGATTTCAGGAGGAGAGGAGGAACCATCCAGTACCTGGTCAAATGGAAGGGCTATGGGCCCGAAGAGAGCTCTTGGGAGCCTGAAGAGAATTTACATGCGGAAGCCCTGATCAGGACCTTCTGAAGAAGGAAACCGACCAAGAGAGCCCGTTTGGGCATCCGGAGGCTGCCCCTTGGGGGGGGGGGGGCAATGTTAGGAAATAGTCTTCTTGGCCATTTCCGGCCCTCTGGGCGCATCCGCGCCCGTTCAAGCGCGCCAATGGTACCAATAGAGGCCATTTAAGCAGGACAGCACCAGGAAGCAAGTGCTGTCCGTTCTACAGCGTTCCAGTGTGTTCCCGTGACCGGTTTACTAAAGACTTCCTGTATCTGTGACCCGGCTTGCCTGACCTTGATTGAACTCTGCCTGTACCGACCCTCTGCCTGTCTACGACCACGCTTCTGCCTGACCCTCTTTGTACCTCAGTTGCCTGCCTGTTAACGACCCTGCCTGCACCCGATGACCCGTTTGCTCCCTTGTACCGCACAAGCCAGCCTGTTGCCGACCCGGCCTGCATCACCACTCTTCTGTCTGCATGAACTCCTGGAGGATCCTCACAACACCATCCGCACCAGCCCTCGTGCCCCCTTGTGCTCCGTAATCTCCTGTCTTCTCTATCTGAGGTTCCCGAACCAGGGCCATAAAAGGTTGCCCTCTGCACAATCAGACTCCATCACCAGGTACGTGATATTACCAATCCCCACCGGCTACCATTCCGGAAGCAGCAGGGAGCGCGCTCTCAGCACGCCAAGTTGTCTTAACAGGGCTGCATATATGTGGCCGCTCGGCATTAAAATAGAAGTATGGGGATTTTTTTTAATTATATACTTACCTAGGTGGACGCAGCATCGTTCTGATGCTGAATCTGTCCCCCGGCGCCTCTACACTGAGAACAGACCAATCAAACACAGCCGATTGCTCGGTTCTCACAGCTCCGTGAGCAGCTGCCTGTCAGTCACAGCTCTTTGCTATGCCCCCTCCTCGTTCACTGGAGCGCTGAGCTGTGGCAGGATGGCCGACTCAAGCTCTCAGCGGCACGCTGAGAGGCTGAGCCATGTGTCGGTCCAGGGATCTGGCGAATCCAGACTCCGTGGGTGAGATGGCGTGGAGCCTAGACAGACTTCTGTGACGTCAGAGAGTGGACTTGAACCCACTCTGCCGAAAATGGGTCACAGGAGTGCAAAACTAACTACACTCCTGTGATCCACAGAAGTACAGCCAAACAAGCTTTGGCTGTACTTCTCCTTTAAGGCCCACCCGCTGAGCAACCACATATATGCATGCGACCAGCACCAAGAGGTTAATAGGAATCATTTAAAGGTTAGAATAGAAACTAAAAATTGCCTGGCAAATGTACATTTTTACCTGTCAATTAAGACCTGAGAGGACAGAAACCATCTACCGTATCCCATCACCCACCCAACTGTAGGAGGTACAAGATAAAGCCTACAAGCAAAACTAAACTGGAGCCTTTCCCTGCAGTGCCCCCATAGTGGCAGAAACTGCATTAAAGCAGAGCTCCACCCAAAGGGGGAAGCTTTCACTTGTCTGCATCCTCCACTGCTTTGCTACCACATTTGGCACCATTCGGAGGGATCGGGTATCTGATTTGAAGATCAGACCCCTTCTAATGCCCCCACAGCCAGCCCATTCACAGAGCACAGCGTGTTTCGCACATGTGCAGTAGGGAACTGGCAAGACTTCACTGCCGGTTTCCCTTGGTGGAAATGGTGGCGGTAGCACCCGATTGAAAAAAAATTGGCTCGGTTGAAGACATTGCTGGATTTTTGTAGCTGCTGACTTTTTTTCTGCAGGAGTCCTGGAGCTCCTCCAAGTACAGGGATACTTGAATTGTATTCTAGGATTTGTTTGTCTTCAGTTGACAGAACTTGCAATAAGGCTTTACATAAAATCTCAGAAATGTTTCATTAAAGTGTTACTAAACCCACAACAGTAAAATCTGTCTGTATATGCAGAATAGCATGCTTGTTATACTCACTGTGGAACTTAAGGGGTTAATGCTCTGCATTGTGTAAAAAGGCTGTTTTATCCTGTATGGACAGATCTTCCTCTCCTGAGGGGTCTCTCTTGGCAAGGCCAGATAATACAGTCAGGATAATAAAGCCACACATGCTCAGTTTAGTCTATTGCTGGAGAGAACATTTCCTTGTTCTCGGAGCTAGCCAGGTCACATGATATTGACATCACACATGTGGGGGTGTATACAGGTTATAGTGGAAATCTCCTACCTGAACATTACAGATCAGCCAAAAAGGTATATAGTGTCAGTATATTAATGTAAAAATAGGATTTATAAGCTGTGGGCACTTGGGGGGTGAACTATTTTCATATTACTGGGTTTAGTAACACTAAGGTCTCCAAGTTAAATAGTTTGAATACCATGTCAAAGATATATTTACACATATTACACACCATTTTCAATTATTCTGGGGGGAAAAAAAAGAAAAAGGAAGGTGGCTTTGAAAAAAAAATAAATAAATAAAAAAAAAATAAAAAGTACACACACTGACCGTGACCCTGATTCTAGTCTTAAAAAAAAAAAAAAAAAAAAAAGGGATTTGATTAAAAAAACTTACCGTAAAATCCTTTTCTCCGAGTTCACTGACAGACGCAGCTCTTCATGACGTGTGGGGTTTATGCTTGTCCCACTAGGAGTGATCTAGGCAGGGAAAAGAACAGCTGGCCCCTCCCATGGGGCCGTCCTCTCTTCCCACATAAACCCTCTCCATAGCATAGCTCAGCAGTTTGTACACAAGCCGTACAGAGAACAGAGCACAGGGGGTGGGTGCTGCGTCTGTAAGTGAACTCGGAGAAAAGGATTTTACTGCAAGTTTTAACAAAATCCCTTTTTCTCCTATCGTTCACTGACAGACGCAGCTCTTCATGACATGTGGGGATGTCCCCAAGCTGTGTCAAAAAGAGGGGTGGGTAAACGATAACAACAGTACCCAACAGAACCTCTAAGGAGGCGTCAGACGCGCCTACACTGCCGCCTGCAAAACTTTGCGGCCAAAAGCAGCATCCGAAGATGCAAACACATCAACTTTATAAAACTTCGTGAAAGTGTGAACCGAGGCCCAAGTGGCCGCCTTGCACACCTGTGACACCGAGGCCTGGTGTTGGAAAGCCCAGGAAGTGCTAACAGCCCTGGTAGAATGAGCCGTGACCGGAAAAGGGAAACCTTGCCCCGAACAGAATGCGCATGGGTCACGGTCTGTCTGATCAAACGAGAAATCGTAGCCGACGAGGCCGCCAAACCTTTGCGCGGACCCTCTGTCAGCACGAACAAGGCATCAGCTTTTCGAAAAGAAGCTGTAGCAGCCAAATACACTCGTAAGGCCCTCACTACGTCCAAAGCATGCAACTCAATTTCTTTTGGGTGCGATGGACGCCGGCACAATGAAGGGAGAATAATATCTTCATTAATGTGAAAGGAAGAAACCCCCTTCGGAAGGAAGGAATGAAGGAGAGGGTCGCAAGACCGCCTTATCCTTATGCAGGACCAGGTAGGGAGACTTGCACGATAGTGCTGCTAATTCAGACACTAGTCTGGCGGAAGTGATGGCTACTAAAAAAGCCACCTTCCGCGACAGCAGTTGTAAGGAAATCTCCCTGATATTCTCATATGGCGGTTTCTGAAGTACAGAAAGCACCAAATTCAGATCCCACGGAGCCATTGGAGCCTTCACCCGAGGCGCCACATGTCGCACACCTTGAACATAGGTACGAATTAACGAGTGCGAAGTCAAGGGTCTCTGGAAAAGAATCGCCAGAGCCGATATCTGGCCCTTGAGAGTGCTCAAAGCCAGTTTTTTGTTCAGGCCCTGCTGCAAAAAAAAATCAGGACCCTGGACACGACATAAGAGCGAGGGTTATGACCCTCCGCCTCGCACCAAGCTATATAAGCCTTCCAGGTGCGGTGATAAATCTTGCGAGAAGTACACTTGCGAGCCATCAATAATGTAGGGATCACTGAGTCAGCGACTCCCCTGTCTCTTAGCACCTGGGACTCAATAGCCAAGCCATCAAAGCCAGCGAGGGTAAAGCAGGGTGCAAGATGGGCCCCTGAGACAGAAAATCGTCACGCAGCGGGAGCCGCCAAGGGGCGTCTGCCACCATTTGCACCACGTTGGCGTACCAAGTGTGCCGAGGCCAATCTGGAGCCACCAGGATTATTGGTATCCCCTCCGCCACTATCCTGCGTATCAATCGCGGTAACAGTTTTATCGGAGGGAAGATGTACAGAAGGCGATAACGGCCCCAGGGGGCCACCAGAGCGTTCGTGGCCACTGCCAACGGATCCTTCATTCTGGACACAAAATGTCTCCACCTTGTGATTGAACCGAGACGCCATGAGATCCACGTCCGGCGTCCCCATCTGCAGCAAATCTGGTTGAACACCTCCGGGTGGAGAGACCACTCTCCCTGGTCCAGCGTCTGGCGACTGAGAAAGTCAGCCTGCCAGTTCTCCACACATGGAATGTAAATGGCGGAGATTGCCGGATGTGACGTTCCGCCCAACGCAGTATCAGAGCTGCCTCCGCTGCAGCTGCTGGACTCCTTGTGCCGCCCTGATGGTTCACATACACCACTGCTGTGGCATTGTCCGACTGAATTCGAATCAGACGACCCTGCAATCTCACTATCCAGTGAAATAGGCACAATCTGATTGCTCTCAGCTCCAGTACAGTGATGGGGAGGCGAGCCTCCTGTGCCGACCAACGGCCCTGGGCAGACAGTTGCCCCAGGATCCCTCCCCAGCCTGAAGGACTGGCATCCGTGGTGATGATCACCCACTGAAGGGGCAGGAACGACTTCCCCTGAGTCAGGGCCAAGTCCCGAAGCCACCAGGTCAGAGACGCCCTGGTCTGGGAGCTCAGACGAATCAGAAGGTCCAAGGACCGAGGTGACCTGTCCCACCGAGCCAGGATTGCTCGCTGAAGGAGATGAGTGTTACTCTGGGCGAATGGTATCGCCTCGAAAGACAAGACCATGGAGCCCCAGCACCCGCATACAGAACCGTAATGAAGACAGACGGTGCTGGCTGGAGGGAGGAACACCTTCGCCTGCTCTGTGTCCAGAATCAGACCCAGATACTCCAGGCGACGGGATGGAGACACCGTCGACTTTTGCAGGTTGAGTAACCAGCCGAAGTCCTGCAGCAAGGTCATTGTGCATTCTCCTCCAGAGCCGAGGTGGACTCCGCTCGCAGGAGCAGGTCGTCTAGGTAGGCTACTACCGCAATGCCTCTCTGTCACAGCAACGCCAAAACCGGAGCTACCAGTTTTGTGAAAACTCGCGTAGCTGAGGCCAGACCGAAGGGGAGTGCCACAAATTGAAAATGGAGGTCTCCCACTGCAAAGCGCAGGAAGCGCTGATGCCGTGGACAAGTGGGTACATGGGAGGTACGCATCCCTGATGTCCAGAGACGCCAGAAGTTCCCCCTAATGAAGGGCGGCCACAACGGAGCGGACAGATTCCATCCGGAATTTCCACGCCCTGACATACCGGTTCAGGGCCTTCAGGTCCAGTACTGGTCAACCCCCCCCCCCCCTTTTTTGGGAACCACGAATAGATTAGAGTAAAAACCTTGAAACCTCGCTTCTGGAGGCACTGGCACGATCACCCCCTGGTCCGAAAGTGCTTGGACCGCCCCGAAAAGGGCCTCCCGGCGTGCCTGCGGGAGCCCTAAGTTCGATGGGAAGAACCTGTCTGGGGGTAGAGTGTTGAACTCTATCCTGTACCCGGTGGACACCACTTCCCGGACCCAATGGTTGGGAATGTGAGCCAGCCACCGGTCTGCGAACCCCAGAAGACGTCCCCCCACCCGAATCCCTGGTGGGGGCAACCCATCAGGCTGAGGACTTGTCCTCCGCCTTTTCGGTTTTGCGTTGCCACTGCCGTTTTCCGGCCCCTGCAGCGACCTTACCGGGACGGGTGCCTTTACCTCTTCTGACCCGAGGGAGGAGGCCCCTGTCTACGGCGAAACTCACGCCTCCGGGGCTCTGGGAGGAAGGCACGCTTACCTCCCATGAAGTCCTTAATGATCTCATCCAAAACGTGGACCAAATAGACGTCCACCTTGAAAGGGGATTGCTGCAGACGTTGCCATTCACGATAAAGAAAACTATCAAAAAATTGATCGTAGGGGTAAGCCTTGGGGGCCTAGAGGACCCACACACATACGCAGAAGACTGCGATTCGCCATCCTGGCTCAGTCGCAACGTAGTGCGAACGCCAGTGATAATGGCGGCGACCAATGCTTTTTCGTGCGCAGCCACTGCCCCCTGATCCTCTTTGCCATCTGATGGGTCCAGTTCCCCACTGGGGTCCCCGAGACCCGAGGTCACTTCCGGATCAGAATCCTCCCCTGATGAATAAAGAGGAGGGGGACGCTTCTTGGGGGCCTGTTGGGCGACGCAGGGGGGAGAAATTCACTAAAGACCGCCCGCAGCTGGTCCAAAAAAGCCCCTTGCGCAGATTGCGCCGCCGCTGATGCCTCCTCAGCAGGTTCAGCAGTATAATCTGCCATCGTGCTCCCCCAGAACCGTCTTAGTGACACACAGGTGCTAAAAAGAGGATGAGGCACCACCGCCCCACAGCGCACCAGGGAACCCAGGAGGACTGCACCCGCTGCCACCAGCACCCACAGGGGAGCCCAGCTATACTTGCTGTTTTTGCCTGTAACCCTGGAGGATCGTCAGAAGAGCTGCCCTGTCAGATCACCACCGTTCCAAAATGCTGCACACACGTTTTTGCAGAGGCATGTGGTCAAAACGGCCACCGTTAAACACTAGAGGCCGAAAACCCCTGTACAGGAACGTGCAGTACCGCAAACGGCCACTCCGAGTGCTAGAGGGAAAGCCCCATAGGCCCAATATGTCTGCGGCTACGGCAAAATGTCGGCCGATCGCCGCATGGCGGTGAAAAACAAATCGAATGGCGCCAGACGATTGGGTGCGGTGCGGGGGGAAGGGAGGGTGTGAAGGGGTGAACAGGAGTTCCACGCGCCCCTACCGGCGGCTACCCAGAAAAAAAGTTTTTTTTTTTGTTTTTTTTCGGTCTTCGGTCCCCCTTCCACCCCTGAAAAGGGGGGAAGGAAGGAACTCACTCACCACTCCGGACAAGCGCCGTGGGTAGCCACCCAGTCGCAGACCTTCCTCCCCTGCCTGGAAGGTATGCTGCAGGCCAGAAAATCGCCCTAACTGAATCGCAACCGGGGCTGGGCATAAGTGGGGGTCACCCCAAACCGCCCGCACGGAACGGGCATGATGCGGCGGGTCCCCATACCGCGGGACTGGCTCGCATCGGTCGGCCAGGTCGGGGAGACTCTATGCCCCGACCGGCATCTTGATAGCAGTATCAATGCTTGATAGAAGTCAAATAGAATAGAAGAAAAAATAAATAAAAAACGGTCACAAAACAGGACCGCAATTCCCCTAAGGGAAGCCAGGTCAACTCCTTGCAAACTAGGCATTGAGCTATGCTATGGAGAGGGTTTATGTGGGAAGAGAGGACAGCCCCATGGGAGGGGCCAGCTGTTCTTTTCCCTGCCTAGTTAACTCCTAGTGGGACAAGCATAAACCCCACAAGTCATGAAAAGCTGCGTCTGTCAGTGAACGATAGGAGAAAAATAAATACTGACCCCGACCTTAATCCTGGCACTAACCTAGATCAAACTTTGATCTATTTTTTTTTTTTGTAAGGTTTTTATTTCTCTCCTCCATTCAGAGAGAAAACACAGGGGACGGGCTTCACATTGACTGATCACTAGAATAGCCAATTAGAGACCATCACATCGATCAGGTGGCCCGGAAACGGAAGTTCCAGGTCCTGATCACTCATACAGGGCCCGGGGCTCTCGGTGGGACCCCGGTCTCTGTGCTGCCAGCACAAAGACAGATACGCAAATATGCAGCCCCACGGAAAAAAGCCCAGTCCCGCGGGGCCGCATATTTGCATAGGCTCGGCGCCAAGGGGTTAATAATGCTACCAAAAATGGAAGAGTTAATCGTTTCCATTTTGTTAAATTATAAAAATAAAGTAAATGAACAGAAGAGAAATCCAAATCAATATTTGGTTTGGCCACCCTTTACCTTCAAACCAGCATCAATTCTTCTCGGTACACTTGCACGCAGTTTTTGAAGGAACTCGACAGGTAGGTTGTTCCAAACATCTTCGAGAACTATCCACATCCATCCACCTCCATATCAATCATGCCACACCATCAGGGAGGCGTGTGACTGGCCCCAAATTTATTCTGCAGCAGGACAACACCGCCAAACATATAGCTAATGTAATTAAGAACCATCTTCCGCAAAAAAAAGTCCTGGAAGTGATGGTTTCTCCCCCACAGAGCCCTGATTTCAACATCGAGTCTGTCTGAGATTTCATGGAGAAGGGGTTTGAGGCAGCCTACATCCACAGAAGATCTATGGTTCGTTCTCCAAATGGTATGGAACAACCTACCAGTCGAGTTCCTTCAAAAACCATGTGCAGGTGTACACCTAGCAGAACTGATGCTAGTTTGATACCAAAGGGTGGTCACACCAAATATTGATTTGATTTAGGATTTTTCTTCTGTTCGCTTACTTTTGCATTGAGAAAATTGATAAAAATAAGCAATTAAAATATATTTTTTTTGAAAATTACTTTCAGCATTTCTTCAAACCTGCCTAAAATGTTTGCACAATATGGTTTACATCAGGACAGTGTTAATTATGTCAGGAAGGTCAGGACAGTGCCTATCGTGTTAGGTATATATGTCAAAGATAGTGCCAAGTCAGGTATATACAATGGATATAAAAAGTCTACACACCCCTGTTAAAATGTCAGGTTTCTGTGATGCAAAACAATGAAACAGATAAATCATTTTAGAACAACTTTTTTCACCTTGAGCCCTGGTTCGCACATGTGCGATGCGGGAACCAGCGTGATTATAGAGCGGTTCCCACATCACATTCTTCCCGCAGGCAGTCCACACACACTGCTTTCTGCGAACCGCTGCGGGTGTCATTACAAAGTTAATGACACCCCCAGTTTTGTTCACAGATCAAAGTGTGAACTGTTAACTCACACATGAATCGGATCGCACGGGTGAGAACACCCAATGCGATGCGATTCTAGTGCGGGAAAACAAAAAAACAAAAAAATACAAGCACTTTTTTTCGCAAATCGAATGGGAGTTCAGCCATATGCATGTGATTGGCACCTGCAGTGCGGGGGCAAACCACACGCAATCTCTAAGATTGCACTAATGTGGACCCGGGCTTAATGTGACCTATAAACTGTACAACACAATTGAAAAACCAAACTGAAATTTTTTGGGGGAGGGGGGTAAAAATAAAAAAATAAAATAATGTGGTTGCATAAGTGTGCATACCCTCTTATAACTGGGGATGTAGCTGTGTTCAGAATTAGGCAATCACATTCAAACTCATGTTAAATAGGAGTCAGTACACACCTGCCATCATTTAGGCCTCATACACACGGACGTTTCTTAATAAACAAAATGTCGGGCCCGACGTCAAGGGAAAAAAATAAATAGGCGTTATGCATCGGCGTGAGCGTTAGTGAATGTCGGCGTCAATAGGCGTTTTTTTTAAAAAATCATCCCTCTGCCATTTTTCAACCTAAAAATGTCGGCGTCAAAAAACACCGGTACAATATTATTTGGCGTTAGTTGACGTTTTGCGGCGTCAGCGTCAAAAAATGGCAAAACGTTACAGCCTCAGAAGGCGCTGGCCGTGGGTTCTAGTTTCAGCTCACTAACGCCGACGCCATCTACAGCTCAAAAACGTTGGCGTTTTTATGGGGCCATTGACTAACATGGAGAGCTGCAAAAAATGCCAGAAAACGCCGGCGTCATAAAACGTCTGTGTGTACGAGGCCTCAAAGTGCCTCTAATTAACCACAAATAGGGGTTCAAGCTGTTCTAGTAGGTCTTTCCTGACATTTTCTTAGTCGCATCCTACAGCAAAAGCCATGGTCTGCAGGGAGCTTCCAAAGCATCACAAGGATCTCATTGTTAAAAGGTATTCAAGTCAGGAGAAGGGTACAAAAGAATTTCCAAGGCATTAGATATACCATGGAACACAGTGAAGTCAGTCAAGTGGAGAAAATATGGCACAACAGTGACATTACCAAGAACTGGAGGTCCCTCCAAAATTGATGAAAAGACAAGACAAAAACTGGTCAGGGAGGTTGCCAAGAGCCCTACCGCAACATTAAAGGAGCTGCAGGAATATCTGGCAAGTACTGGCTGTGTGGTACATGTGACAATCTCCCATTTCTCTTACCTTCACTGACAGACGCAGCCCTCATTGACAAGTGGGTTATATGCACATCCTACTAGGAGTTAACAAGGCAAATTGAAAGAAAGCAAGCTGGCCCCTCCCAGGGGGCCGTCCTCCCTCTCCCATATAACCCCCCTGCTCTGCTTAGCATATCAGTTTTATTATGCCTAGTGCAAGGAGTTAGACCTGGCTCCGTTATGGGACCTGCGGTTCATATTTTTTGTTACCGCTTTTTTATTTTTTTCAAGCTTTCTGATAAAGACTGCTATCAAGAAGCTGGCTGGGGCATAGAGGATAACTAGAATCCTGCACATTCCCCAGCACGGCCAACCGATGCGAGCTAGTCCTAAGCCTTGGCGGGGCCGGCCGCATCTTGCCCATTCCCTGCGGGCGGCCAGTGGGCGACCCCCACTTGCGCCCAGTGACCGGACTTGGTGTCTGTCCAGGGGGCTATGGCCTGCAGCATCCCTCTCCAGCATGGGAGGAAGGTCTGCGACCGGGTGGCTACCCGCTACGCCCGGAGTGGTGAGTGACCCCCTCTCTACCCCCCTAGGGGCGCGGAGGGGGGGTGCTGGGCGTACTTTAGCATTTTTGGCCGGCTGGTGGAGGGTGGTCGCTGGGCTAGTGCTCCCCTGGGTGTCCTCGCCCCCCTCCCACACCCCTCTCCCCCACCCCTCTCCCCCCCGCACCCCGTTGTTCGTACCGCATTTTGTGCGTTTGTACCGCCATGCGGCGATCCGCCGCCATTTTGCTGCGGATCGCCGCTATTTTGCCGTGGCCCTTTTACTGCGGGTTTCCCTCTAGTGCCAGTGGCGGCCATTTTGCTGTAGTCGCGGCCTACATACAAGCTTTGGGCTCTTGTGGACATTTTCGGCGGCCATATTGGATGTCCCTGGAGCAGTGAAAAACGTGCTTCTGACGTTTTACTTCCTCTTTCGCTTGGGACTTACTGGCGTTTCTTAAGCACTCCTGCTGGGAGCAAGTATAGCTGAGCTCTCCCTGGGGTGCTGGTAGCGGTGGGTGCAGTCCTCCTGGGGTCTACCTGGCGTTCTGTGGGGTGGCGGTGGGGCTGCATTGTGGGGGTGTCAGGTCATTTTATAATTTTGACTGTCAGTTCCTGTGTTGCGATGGCAGATGGCCCTGCAGGTCCTTCTGGGGAGGAGTCAGCAGCAGCGCAACCTGCGCTGGGGACCCTGGTGTCCCTGGACGAGCTGAGAGCAGTGTTTGGGGAATTTCTTCCCCGGGTGGGGCCGAGCAGCGCTCTGGGGGCCCCTAAAAAACGTCCGCCTCCCCCTTGTTCCTCAGGGGGAAGAGTCCGAACCGGAAATGGCTTCGGGGGTCACGGGGACACCCGTGGAACTCTCAGAGGGTGAACTAGTCCCCTTGGATGGCGAAGAGGACCAGGGGGCTTCAGTTGCGCGCGAAAAAGCGCTGGCTGCCGCACTGATTTTGAATATCTGTGCGTCCTTGCGACTGGACCAAGCAGGGGAGTCGCAAGTGTCCGCGGGTCTTCTAGACCACCTAAGGCTTATCCTTATGATCATTTTTTTGACCACTTGGTATATCAGGAATAGCAGCATCCGCAGAATTCCTTCGCCCTACTAAAACGCTTCGCTATCCCTTTGAGGATAGTTTTGTGAAGAAATGGGCATCCCCCGCAGTGGACCCTCCGGTGGCTCGTCTGAACAAGGCAACGACCTTTCCTTTGGAAGGGTCTCCCTCGTTTAAGGACCCAGCCGATAGGCAGACGGAGGCGGTGTCAAAGGCACTTTTCCTGTTGGCAGGGTCAGACCTGGGGGGCCGGCCTTGGTGTCGGCCATGGCGCCGGCCTTGGCGACGCAATATCTGTGTGTGTATGGCAGAGCTGCAGAATGATTTGGACTGTGGCAAGACGCTTGAGGCGTTGCAGAAAGCAAAACATTTGTTTCAGGGTATTCGGTACCTGTGTGATGCAGCTCTGGATCTGCTTCCCATGTTGTCAAAAATGTCTGTTTTTGCAGTCATTATCAGACGGGTACTCTGGTTACGTTTGTGATCAGGGTACCTCAGTTGGAAAGGTTTCACGGTTTTTACTCCAACCCATTTGTGGTCCCCAAAAAAGGGGGAGGGGGTCAGGCCAGTTCTGGACCTAAAAGCGCTAAACCACTTTGTGAAAGCGCGAAAATTCCAGATGGAATCTGTTCGTTCGGGCGTGGCCACCCTGCACCGAGGGAATTTCATGGCGTCCCTGGATATCAGGAACGCGTACCTCCATGTTCCCATTTGTCTCCGGCACCAGCGCTTCCTGCGCTTTGCGGTGGGAGACCTTCATTACCAATTCGTGGCACTTCCCTTCGGTCTGACCTCGGCTCCTCGGGTGTTCACCAAGCTGGTGGCCCCGGTGCTGGCGCTACTGAGGCAGAGAGGCATTGCAGTGGTAGCTTACCTAGACTACCTGCTTCTGAGAGCGGAGTCTGCTTCGGCTCTGGAGGAGAATGTGGCTATCACCATGACCTCATTAAAGGACTTCGGCTGGCTGATAAATTTGCAGAAGTCGACGGTGACATCGTCTTGTCGCCTGGAATATCTGGGTCTGATTCTGGACACGGAGCAGGCGAAGGTGTTCTTACCTCCGGCCAAGTTACTGACACTGCAAGTAGTGGTGCGAACCCTGCTGTCACGCCAGTGGTCCTCCTTACGGTTCTGTATGCGGGTGTTGGGGCTCATGGTTTCAGCCTTCAAGGTGGTACCCTACGCCCAGAGTCACACTTGACTCCTTCAACGAGCGATTCTGTCTCGGTGGGACAAGTCTCCACTGTCCCTAGACCAGCGGATCAGATTGGATCCTCAGACCAGAGGGTCGTTGACCTGGTGGCTTTGGGCACCGGCTCTAACGTTGGGGGAAGTAGTTTCTTCCCCTGAATTGGTCGATAGGCTGGCGTCAGTCGTGACTATCGGGCTGGGGTCCTGGGGCAGCTGTCTGCTCAGGGCCGTTGGTCGGCGCAGGAATCTCACCTTCCGATCAATGCGCTGGAGCTGAGGGCGATCAGGCTCTGCCTCTCCCACTGGATGGGAAGGTTGCGCGGCCTCCCGGTTCGGGTTCAGTCGGACAATGCCACGGCAGTGGCGTATGTGAACCATCAGGGCGGAACGAGGAGCTCGGCAGCGGCTGCGGAAGCGGCTCTCATTCTGTGGTGGGCAGAACTTCACGTGCCGGCGATCTCCGACATCTACATTCCGGGTATAGAGAATTGGCAGGCGGACTCTCAGTCGCCAGACGCTGGATCAGGGGGAATGGTCCCTGCATCCAGAGGTATTCTGCCAGATTTGCCACAAGTGGGGCACGCCAGATGTGGACCTCATGGCGTCCCGGTTCAATCACAAAGTGAGATCTTTTGTGTGCAGGACGAGAGACCCGCTGGCGGTCGCCATGGACGCGCTGGTAGCGCCTTGGGGTCGGTATCGACTTCTGTATGCTTAGCCTCCCATCAAGCTTGTACCGCGGCTACTGCGCAGGGTGGAAGCGGAGGGGATTCCGATAATCCTGGTGGCTCCGGATTGGCCTCGGCGTCCTTGGTACGCCGACGTGGTGCGAATGGAGGCAGATGTTCCCAGGCGCCTTCCGCTGGGCGAAGATCTGTTGTCTCAGGGACCCATCTTGCACCCTGCTTTACCCTCGTTGGCTTTGACAGCTTGGCTATTGAGTCCCAGGTGTTGAGGGATAGGGGCGTCGCTGACTCCGTGATCCCTACCATGCTGAAAGCGCGCAAGTATACCTCGCGAAAGATTTATCATCGCACCTGGAAGGCCTATATTGCCTGGTGTGAGGCTGGGGGTTGGGACCCCCGCTCTTACGTTGTGTCCAGGGCTCTGGCTTTTTTGCAGCAGGGTCTGGATAAAAAAAATTAGCTTTGAGTACTCTCAAGGGTCAGATTTCGGCTCTGGCGATTCTCTTTCAGCGGCCTCTGGCGTCACATTCGTTGATTCGTACATTTGTACAGGGTGTGCATCATGTGGCTCCTCAAGTCCGGTCGCCTATGGCACCGTGGCACTTGAATTTGGTACTGTGCTGCAGAAACCACCATATGAGAAGATCAGGGATATTCCCTTACTATTGCTGTCACAGAAGGTGGCTTTCTTGGTGGCCAAAACATCCGCTAGGCGGGTATCTGAGTTGGCAGCGTTGTCCTGCAAGTCTCCTTACCTAGTCCTTCACAAGGACAAGGCGGTCTTGAGCCCGTCTCCTTCATTTTTACCGAAGGTGGTTTCTTCTTTTCACATTAATGAAGATATTGTTCTTCCTTCGTTATGTCCACATCCGTCACATCCCAAGGAATTTGAGTTACATTCATTGGATGTCGTGAGGGCTTTGCGAGTCTATTTGGCAGCTACAGACTCTTTTCGGAAGTGTGATGCGTTGTTTGTATTGACGGATGGTCCGCGCAAAGGATTGGCGGCCTGCTCGGCTACTGTTTCCTGTTGGATCAGACAGACCGTGACTCATGCGTATACTATTCGGGGCAAGGTACCCCCTTTTCCAGTCACGGCTCATTCCACCAGGGCTGTTAGCACTTCCTGGGCTTTCAGACACCAAGCTTCGGTGTCACAGGTGTGCAAGGCGGCCACTTGGGCTTAGGTGCACACGTTTACTAAGTTTTATAAAGTTGATGTGTCCGCATCTTCGGATGCTGCTTTTGGCCGTAAAGTTTTACAGGCGGCAGTGTAGGCGCAGCTGGCGCCTTCTGAGAGGATTCTGTTGGGTACAGTTGTCGTTTACCCACCCCTTTTTACTGACACAGCTTTGGGACATCCCCACTTGTCAATGAGGGCTGCGTCTGTCAGCGAACGTAAGAGAAAAAGGGATTTTATTAAAACTTACCGTAAAATCCTTTTCTCTGAGTTCACTGACAGACGCAGCACCTGCCCTTCTGTGGTGCATTGTACAGCTTGTTACGAACTGATATGCTATGCAGAGCAGGGGGGTTATATGGGAGAGAGAGGACGACCCCTGGGAGGGGCCAGCTTGCTTTCTTTCTATTTGCCTAGTTAACTCCTAGTAGGATGTGCACATAACCCACTTGTCAATGAGGGCTGCGTCTGTCAGTGAACTCAGAGAAAAGGATTTTATGGTAAGTTTTAATAAAATCCCTTTATTCATATGTCTGGGCTATGAGGTAGAGTGGCAAGGCAGAATCCTTTTCTTATGAAGAAAAACATCCAAGCCTGGCTGAAGTTTTCAAAAAAACACATCTGAAGTCTCCCAAAAGAATGTAGAAAAATGTGTTATGGTCCAATGAAATCAAAGTTGAACTTTTTGGCCACAATTCCAAAAGATATATTTGGCGCAAAAACAACACTACACATCACCAAAAAAAACCACCATACCCACAGTGAAGCATGGTGGTGGCAGCATTTCAACAGCATGTTTTGGGAGCTGTTTTTCCTACTGGAACAGGGGCCTTAGTCAAGGTAAAGGTTATTATGAGCAGTTCCAAATACCAGTCTATATTGGCACAAAACCTTAATCTTTCAGCATAACGACCCAAAGCATACATCCAAAATCAACAAAGGAATGGCTTCACCAGGAGAAGATTAAGGTTTTGCAATGGCCCAGCCAGAGCCCAGACCCAAATCCAATTGAAAATCTGTGGGGTGATCTGAAGAGGGCTGTGCACAGGAGATGCCCTCGCAATCTTACAGATTTGGAGTGTTTTTGCAAAGAAGAGTGGGCTAATATTGCCAAATCAAGATGTGACATGCTGATAGACTCATATCCAAAAAGACTGAGTGTTGTAATAGAATCAAAAGGTGCTTCAAAGTGTGAGTTTAAGGAGTATGCACACTTATGCAGCCATACTATTTTAATTTTTTATTTTTACTTTCTTCCACCAAAAATATTTCAGTTTGTGGTTCAACTGAGTTGTACAGTTTATAGGTCATATTAAAAAAGGTGGAAAAAGTTCTAAAATGATTTATTTTTGTCTCTTTTACATAACAGACACCTGACATTTTAACAGGGGTGTATAGACTTTTTCAACCTGACCTCATAGGCACTGCCCTGCGATACATACATACACACTAATATATATATATATATATATATATATATATATATATATATATATATATATACACACACACACACACACACATATACATATATACACACACACACACATACCTGACGTGATAGGCACTGCCCTGATACATACTGTATATCAGGGCAGTGCCTACGAGGCAGGGTGGATCATTTTTATCAAATAGTTTTCTATTCATTTAGTTTATTCAGCATTAAAAGGGGGCTTAGTTATGTAGCATGAGGCTGTATATTCTGCAATATTTACATTTTTGGTAAACTCATTCAATGAATCCAAGCTCTGCAAGCTGCACCGCATTGATGCATTCACACAATTTCACAGTAACCATGAGTTAAAACAAAAAGTTCAGTCCTTTATCCCATTGTTTTGCAAATCTATGTACACTACAAACTGTATGATTGAATCGGTTCTGATATCGCTGTATTACTGACAGCTTATTCTAAATAGGAAACCTTAATTTTGTTTGCAAATGTTAAAAGATTCAAACTACCAGGAAGAATAAGTCCTTACATTTATAGAGCATCTGTCATTACAGATCCATCATGGCAGCGCCTGTTAGCGGACATCCACCCATCTGCTGCCGCCACGTCCCTGCTGCATCACCAGCCGTCCCATTAACCACTTACCAACCGGGCCACTTTTTTACATTTGGTGGTCACAAGTTAAAAACATTTTTTTTGCTAGAAAATGACTTAGAACCCCCAAACATTATATATATTTTTTCAAACACCCTAGAGAATAAAATGGCAATTGTTGCAATACTTTTTGTCACACGGTATTTGCACAGCGGTCTCTCAAGCGTGATTTTTTTGGAACAATTTAACTTTTTTGAGTTAAAAAATAAGACAACAGTAAAGTTAGCCCAATTTTTTTGTATATTGTGAAAAAGGATGTTACGCCGAGTAAATAGATACCATACATGACACGGTTGAAAATTGCGCGCACTCGCGGAATGGCGACAAAGTCCGGTATTTAAAAAGTTCCATAGGCGACGCTTTAAAAATTTTTAACTGTTACCAGGTTAGAGTTACAGAGGAGGTCTTTTGCTAAAATTATTGCTCACACTCTGGCGATAACTCACATGTGTGGTTTGACCACCGTTTTCATATGTGGGTGCGACTTACGTATGCGTTGCCTTTGCTGCGCGAGCTCGCGGGAACGGTGGCGATTTAAATTTTTTTTTGGTTTGTTTTTAATTTTATTTATTTTTAGCACTGTTCCTTTAAAAAAAAAAAATCTGATCACTTTTATTGCTATCACAAGGAATGTAAACATCCCTTGTAAAGTAATATATGGTGACAGGTACTCTTTTTGGAGGGCTGGGGGGTCCACCCATCCCTCCTTTGCACTTCACAGGGATTTTTTTTTTTTTTAGGGAGGTTAGAGGTGTATATCAGGACAGTGCCTTGGAGGTCAGAGGTGTATACAAGGACAGTGCCTAGGATGTCAGAGGTGTATACCAGGACAGTGCCTATGAGGTCAGAGGTGTATATCAGGACAGTGCCTATGAGGTCAGAGGTGTATATCAGGACAGTGCCTATGAGGTCAGAGGTGTATATCAGGACAGTGCCTTGGAGGTCAGAGGTGTATATCAGGACAGTGCCTATGAGGTCAGAGGTGTATATCAGGACAGTGCCTATGAGGTCAGAGGTGTATATCAGGACAGTGCCTATGAGGTCAGAGGTGTATACCAGGACAGTGCCTATGAGGTCAGAGGTGTATATCAGGACAGTGCCTATGAGGTCAGAGGTGTATACAAGGACAGTGCCTTGGAGGTCAGAGGTGTATATCAGGACAGTGCCTATGAGGTCAGAGGTGTATACAAGGACAGTGCCTATGAGGTCAGAGGTGTATACAAGGACAGTGCCTTGGAGGTCAGGTAGGTGAGGTATACAGCTTGGCCATGCACATAGGTGCCACATATAGTAAGTGAAGCTTGATTTTTACACATGTGATAGGAAACCATGAATTCAGTAAAGAACTAAAGAGAAAGCCCCCCAACCCCGGGAAAGCCGGTGGTGCAATGTTAGCATAGAAATGGTAGCAGTCCTCCCTCAGTCCCCTCACCTGCTCGGACACGGTTCTGAAGAGGCAGGAGGCGTCCTTGGCGGTAAGTTTCCTGTACAGTCCCAGGCTCCCCAGGTACTCGTCCATGGTGACTTCATTGAGAGACTTCTGGCCGAAGTATTTCTTCCAGCCCTTGTGCATGGCTGCGAGCGTTCCCGAGCCCCACGCCGCGCTACAACACACGGCCACCTGAGAGCGAGCGGCCCCCTCAGCGCCCTTTAAATAGTCCGACTCTCCTCCTCCCAGTCAGCCGCCCGAGCCCTTCTACTCACAACGCCGACACCTTGGGTTACAGGAGCCGACACCCTCCACAAGTTCTCCCGACTTCCTTCCACCTCCAGTCTGGAAAGAAAAGCAAATGTTAACCCTTTCAGCTAATGCCATCCTCTCCCACTGGGCTATTGTACTATTCCATCTCCTGGGCCCATTCCTAACATATCCCATGGATAGACATGCTGCATTTCTACACATCCCATTACTACAAGCCTTCCTGTGGAAAGTTGCATGAAATTCCATTTTGATACAATTCAATAAATAAAAAAAAGATAAATGAAGTGTTGTGAGAGCGCATTCGCATTATCTGTACACAGCGCAGCCCGCCACAGCGTGTGAGGTGAATGGGCCCCTAAGGAGAGAACCTATTTTCAATAGTATGATATTATTGTTGCTGAGATTTACCCTCCCCATATTTCCTATCAACCTTTGAAAATCAGACTTGTCACCCAAAAAAAAAATAGAGAGGGAATGTTCCAAAAAGTGCAGAGAAAGCTAAGAGAGACCCTCACCTTAGAAAGATTTCCTATCACTTCCTGTTGTGTCTGCAGGGCAGGAAGTGCAAACATCTCCCCAACACAAGAAACAAAAATACCTAATGGGTCCCTTCACACAGGCGGGCGCTAGGGTTGCCACCTCATCCCTTTAAACCTGAACACATGAATTACACAGGCTCTGTGGTTGATTAAGGTGGTAATTAATCTCATTTAGGCACCATTCACACAGGGGCGACTGTCGCTCCGACTTGGGTAGCCTCAAGTCGCCCCAGGTCGCTTGACATCTGAAATCCCATTGAAATGAATGGGAGCCGTCTTAATGTACACTACTGAAGTCGGAACGACTTCAGAAAAGGTTCCTGTACTACTTCTAGGCGACTTCTATCCGACTTGTGCCCATAGAATTCAATAGAAGTCGCCTCCAAGTCGGATCCCCCATCTAAATAAAAGCGACTTTGTAGTGAAAAGAATAGAATTTATTTTTAGGCAACCCCCTCCCTCCCTTTTCTGATTGGTCAAGGCAAAGTCGCCTGGAAAAAGTCGTGTTGTAAAGTCGCCTCAAGTCCCTGAAAGTCGCGCTGAAATTGCCTAGCAAAGTCGCGTCAAAGTCGGGTCGCCCCGTGTGAATGCAGCCTTAGGCTCCTTTCACACTGAGGCGCTTTACAGGCAGTATTTAGCCAAAAAAAGCATCTGTAAAGCGTCTCAAAAATCAACCCAATGTGAAAGCCCTGAGTGCTTTCACACTGGGGCGGTGCGCTTGCGGGACGTCACAAAAACTCCTGCAAGCAGCATCTTTGGGGCGGTGTATATAGCGCTCCTCTACCGCCCCTGCCATTGAAATGAATGACAAGCACTTCTGAAGCGGCTGCACACCGCCTCGGTAGCGTGGAGCGCCAGCACTTTCAACCCCTTGTGGGGGATTAAAAGTGCCGCGCTCCCGCCTGCATAGCGGAGCCATATCGCTGGTAAAACTAGCTGGGTTTTACCGTGGCTACCACTGTAGTGTGAAAGTAGTCTTAAGCCTCATACACACGGTTGGACTGTCGTACGACCAAACAGACCAAATCGTATGTTGGCTGTTGTATCTCGCATACTGACATGCACTACACCAGTGGTTCTCAACTCCGGTCCTCGGGGCCCCCCCAACAGGCCAGATTTTAAGTATTACCTTGGGGAGATGCAGACTAGAATACTGCAATCACTGAGCAGCAAATGATATCACCTGTGATGTATTTCAGTTATCCTGCAAACCTGGCCTGTTGGGGGGGCCCGAGGACTGGAGTTGAGAACCACTGCACTACACGATCGTACGACCAAGCCGAACATAGTGTCGTGTTATGAACGTATAAAGAGAACATTCAGGTGCATGTAATTAGTGTCTGGCCGTTCCTGACTTCTGAGCATGCGTGTTTTGCACAATACAACTTGTTGGACCTACTTCTCTGTACACACGATACAACGGTCGTACGACCGCTTGTTGGTACTACCAAGTTTTCTAGTCTGCTCATACAACTTCTATTGTACAACCGTCGTACGTCGGCTTTTCTAATCACGTGTACTAACACTCGATTTAGCATACAACGGTCGTTCGTACGACCTGTTGTATACGATCGTTGACCCATGTGTATGAGGCATTAGTGACTTATCTGCATTCAATTAGCCTCAGAACCTGTGTAATTTATATGTGTTCAGGTTTAAAGGGATGAGGTGGCAAACCAGTGGGGAGAATCTGTTCCGCTATACACAGTGTGTGCAAGCAAGCACAGCCATATTGTATCTTTACTAATCAAAGCTCACCAGACGATGGTCACACGTATTCTAGGGGCGCTGACTAGCCTTGGCAATCTGCGCCCACGGACAGCATTTGTGGCTGCAGCAGTTTCCACATGTCCATAGCAATGAACGCAGCAGCCTCTTCACCCATCTGAATAAGGGCCGAACCATCCCCTGCTCTATCCAAAACTGGAAAAAATAGATCTTGTTTGGGTTTCAATTAAAAAAAACTGAAAGTAAAAAAAAAAATAATAATAATTCACCTCTTTAACCTGCAGTACTGAAATTTACATTGGCATGGGTACCAGCCGGCTATTAAAGTATTACATTGATACTAGCTGCTATATCTGTTTAAATTGGGGGGGGGGGGGGGGGGTT
>BLSH010306120.1:72205-85753 GCA_018402905.1 Glandirana rugosa | reverse complement strand
GGTTGTAGCCAAGCACTGGTATTTGTAAATACTAGTAATAAAGTATTGTGTGTCTTTAGAAAAATAAAGGCACCATTCTACCATTGCATTCAAGTACATTAAAGTAGTAATTCTACCAACAGATTGAACATTACATTTTAGTTGGATATATGAGGATTTTTTTTTTTTTTTTTGCTATTGTCTTTCTTATAAGGATTCATGTAACATTGGCTGTGATATATGAGGGAAACTCAAGATTACTCCATGTGTGAGCACAGGTGGGGAATAAATGTGCACTCATTATAATTACATCACCTGTGATGTTAACCAGTCATAACCATCCAGACCGAGGTTTTATAAAAAGGGTCTGAAAGACTAAACAATCTGAGAGTCTTTGGGGAATTAAACAAAATGGGCCACTTTCCATAAACACATTTATTTAGCGGTTTTATACACCAAGTACATACAAGTGTCACACAACAAATTGTTAGTTTGCTTCATGATACTGGTGCTGCGGTGCGTTCTATATATTTTTATTTATTTCAGGTACTTATATAGTGCTTAGGGTTGCCACATCATCCCTTTAAAACTAAACACATATGGATTACACAGGTTCTCTGGCTGATTAAGGTGGTAATTAAACTCACCTGGTGCCTTATCTGCATTAAATTAGCCTCAGAACAACCTGTGTAATTCATATTTGTTCGGGTTTAAAGGGATGAGGTGGCAACCCTAATAGCGCTGTCAATTTACGCAGCGCTTTACATATACATTGTATATTCACATCAGTCCCTACCCTCAAGGAGCTTACAAGTTCCCTAACTCACATTCATATATATACTAGGGCAGTGGTTCTCAACTCCCGTCCTCAGGACCCACCAACAGGCCAGATTTTAAGTATTACCTTGGGGAAATGCAGACTAAGAGCCGGTTCACACTGAGGCGATCCGACTTCATGCACGACTTTGCAGGTGACTTCAGCGCGACTTTGGGCAATTTATAGCGCGACTTACAACACGACTTCATGCCAGGCGACTTTGCTGTGGCCAATCAGAGAAGGGAGGGAGGGGGCTGCCTAAAATAAATTCCATTCTTTTCACTGTGAAGTCGCTTCTTTTTAGATGGGGGATCTGACTTGGAGGCGACTTCCATTGATTTCTATGGGCACAAGTCGGATAGAAGTCGCCTCAAAGTAGTACAAGAACCTTTTCTGAAGTCGGAGTGACTTCAGTAGTGTACATTTAGACCGCTTCCATTCACTTCTATGGGATTTCACTTTGCAAGCAACTTGGGGCGACTTGGAGCGGCACAAGTCGCCTCCCAAGTCGCTGTAGTGTGAACCGGCTCTAAAATACTGCAATCACTGAGCAGCAAATGATATCACCTGTGATGCATTTCAGTTATCCTGCAAAGCTGGCCTGTTAGTGGGTCCCGAGGACAGGAGTTGACAACCACTGTACTAGGGCCAATTTAGACAGGATCCAATTAACCTACCAGCATGTCTTTGGAGTGTGGGAGGAAACTAGAGTGCCCGAAGGAAACCCACGCAGGCAATGGGAGAACATGTAAACTCCTAGCAGGTAGTGTCATGGTCGGGATTTGAACCAGCGACCCTTTTGCTGCTAGGCGAAAGTGCTACCCACTACACCACTGTGCCACCCATATACATCCACATTTCCTCTCCACCTGTGCTGCTCCTCCCTGTCTCTCCTCACAATAGTACTGTGCTAATGGTATACATTTCAGAACAATATATAACTCAGAATATTGGTGCAAGTTCGGCGGGGTGGTAAATGCAGGTGGTTGTGCCCCCCGGCTATCCACATAAAAAAGGAGTTCAGTTGCTCGGGGCAGTAAAAATATCACAGGGTGTGATGCTATGCTTCTCAGCCATGGCAAAAATTAAAGGATATGTTCACCTTTTGAAAAAAAATTAAAAATGCACATTTTTTTTGCAGGTAAAAAAACTTGCAGCTATTAATTTTTTTTCTAATTAAGGCCCATACACACGATGCGAATTTCGAATGGGAATGTTGGTTCGACAGCCTGTCGTCTGAAATTCTTACCGTTAGTATGCTCCTTTTGACAGGCGATTTGCTTTTTTCGTCAGACAAAAGCTGGAGGTGCAGACTAGTAAATTTTTGTCTATCAATAACACCACGTCCGATTTTCGGAAGGTGTGTACAGAAATCCGACACACAAAAGTCGAAAATACAAACGCATGTTCAGAATCAAGGAACGATCCGGAAATGTTCATTCATGTAAACTGGCAATCGTAATTCGCAATTAACATTCGTGAAGCGGTAATTGAAATGACAAAATGCAGCGCACATTATCACCTTTTTAATAGCGGAAGCGGCCCAAAAGGTGAAGCACCATAAATGAGCTTCCTCTTTATACGCTCGTACTATGTCACTACCTTCTCCTTTGTTGAACGACAAATTTTGTATCGTCAGTACGCTGTACAAAATCACTGACAGCCTCTTTTGACAAAAATCAGAAGCGTGGTCATAAGACAATCGAACCGTGTGTACAAGGCTTTAGGATAGCTGTCTGCGCCGAAGGCAGTTAGACCCCTTTCACACTGGGTAATTTTTCAGGCACTGCGGTGCTAAAAATAGCGCCTGTACAGCACCTGAAAAACTCCAACCCCCCCATTCTTCCCAGTGTGAAAGTAGAAGTGCTTTCACACTGGGGCGTTGCGCTTACAGGACGAGAAGAAAAGTCCTGCAAGCAGCATCTTTGGGGAGGTGCGCTGAGCAGTGTATACACCACTCCTCCACCGCCCTCTCCATTGAAATCAATGGACGGCGCTCCCAAAGCAGCTGTGCAGCACCTCGGAAGCGACGTGCGGTGGTGCTTTCAACTCGTTGTTAACTGCTTCTTGGGGGTTAAAAGCTCCCCGCTCTCGACTGCTTAACGGTGCCATAGCGACACTATAATAGCGGTAAATGCGACGCTAATCAGCTGACCTGGGGGGGATGTAGTGAGGAGGAGAGATCCCTGTTCACAATGGAACACATCTGCGAATCAGATGTGTTCCCATTGAACAGAATGTGCCTGGAATTCGCACTGCACTGCTTAGAAAACGCACACGTTTTCTGTGTAATACGGAGTGTGAATGCAACGCACATATGTGAACCAGCCCAATTGAAAACAACATGTTTTCAAATGGTCTGTGAATTGGATGCGATGTAAGCCGAATCCAGTTTGCATAGGTGTGAACCCAGCCTTAAGGCTGGATTCACACCAGTACGGTGCGAATTCCAGCTCCGATCTGTGTGAGAAGGAAAAAAACGGGCTTGTCTCAATTCTCACAGCGCAACAACTGGCCGGGGAGGGGGGGGGGTGCAGTGAGGAGGGGGAAAGAATCCCCGTTCAATGCGGAACGAACTAGATGCATTCCCATTGAACAAAATGCTGCTGTAATTCGTCCCGCACTGCAAAGAAAGTGGACACGTTTTCTGTGAAATGCGGAGTGCGAATGCACTGCACATATGTGAATTGGACACATTGAAAACAACACATTTTCAAGTGCCCTGCGAATTGGATGTGGTGTAAGCCACATCCAATTCACATAGGTGTGAACCCAGCCTTAAATCCTCCCCCTCACATTTGGTAGGCAGTACCTCCACCAAACACAACCTAGTGAAGTTAATGAGGCTGCAATGTACATGATTGCAGTGCGGTGGGTCTGCATTTTCAGGGTTAAAACATACCTCCCCACTGCAATTGCCCTCTAAAAAGCAACCCACCACAGATCGCATATCAGAAGAGCAACAAGGGCTGCAGCACGTGAGTATGAGCCCTGCATTTACACCTGAGCAAAGGGCAAATTCCTGGTGATTTTGAAGCTGTTTGGCAGGTAAATTACAGGTATTTTTGCACATGTACCAAGCTTTAGGGGTTTGTTTCCTGGGCTGGGCAAGGGGAGGATAGGGATTCTTCAGGTGCAAAAACTCATGTAGCACACATTTTCAGGCATTCCTATTGAGGTCTATGGAGCCAAAAATGCCTGACTACACTCAAAATAAAAAGCTCATGTACTTTTTCAGGCGTAGGGCAAAACAGCATAGGGTGACTGAGAATACAGGTGTGAACAGTGACAATTCGAAAGAATGGGATTCTGCATCGCCAAGCAAAGGGTATCAAACAGAAAAGCTTTCAGATGTATAAGTGATTTGGTGTAGTTGGTGCACAGAAAATGTGCCAGTATTTATATTAGAAAAATTACATATTGTTATCCCCCAAACCCTCTTTGTTTACTATGAGGAAAAGAAAGTTTTCACGCCTTATGGCCTCATGCACACAATTGTAGATAGGGTTTAAATATGGCTAGAGCAAAAACCTCTGCATTTTCTGGTGGCTGGAGAAACTCAGGTGGCGCATACAGCCTGTCATAGAAAGAATGGCTGTACACCCCTGTACTGAACGTATTTAACCACTTGCTTACTGGACACTTAAACCCCCCTCCTGCCCAGACCAATTTTTGGCTTTCAGCGCTGTCGCATTTTGAATGAGAATTATTCGTGCGACGTTGTACCCAAACTAAATTTATATCATTTTTTTCCCACAAGTTTTCTTTTGGTGGTATTTGATCACCTCTGCGTCATTCTGATCGCAGCCATAAACAAACAAAGAGAGATGATTTTAAAAAAAGAACAATATTTTTTATTTTTTGCTATAATAAATATCCAAAAAAAAAAATATTCAACGTCCATGGACGTCCCCCCGGCAATTCAGATCCGCACTGGAGCCGTACTTCGGCTATAGCGCGGATCTGAATGGGTTAAGAAAATATGTGTGCGTACATAAACACTCATGTGATGAAGCATCAGTTTTCACACACATAAAGAGGCATACAGCCATTCAATTCTAAGGCTTTGTGTACTCTACAGCAGTGGTTCTCAACCCTGTCCTCAAGTACCCCCAACAGGCCATGCTTTTGGGAATTTCTATTACATAAAATAGCTGTCCAAAATACCAAGCCCTTGACTCTGATTTAAAGCACCTGTGCAAGATAAAGGAAAACCTGCAAACATGGCCTGTTGGGGGGTACTTGAGGACAGGGTTGAGAACCACTGCTCTACAGCTCCTAAACTTGAGTTTAGGAACTTTTGGGCTTTTTTTTTTTTTTTGCCAAAGCTCCAAAACTCAACTCCATAAAAGCCTATGGGGTTGATTTACTAAAGCTCGAGAGTGCAAAAACCGGTGCAGCTGTGCATGCTAGCCAATCAGCTTCTAACTTCAGCTTGTTCAGTCAAGCTTTGACAATAAAACATTGAAGCTGATTGGTTTCTGTGTGGAGCTGCACCAAATTTTGCACTTTCAAGCTTTAGTAAATCAACCCCTATGTGTCCATGCACTGTACACATAGGCTTTTACCAGAGTTTAGGAGCTGCTGCAGTTAGGGGAGCTTCAACCCCCCTCTCCTGAAGATAGTTGAACCGCTGCTCACAGGTGAGCCGTATCAGCTACTAGATCCAGGAACTAAAGGATGAGGCGGGTTGCAAGCCCTGTCACTGCAGCAGCATGTCAGGTAGAAAGAAATTAGGATTGGCTGCACTCCTGTTGAAAAAATATAAAAGTTCCTTTATTCAATAGTATAAAAGCACAAAACCGTTACAGACAGAGAAAGGTCAAGTAGGCAGACGCATTTCACACTCTATGAGTGCTTTATCAATACCATAGAGTTCTATCAGGCTCACATAACTTTTCTCTTCAACGCAGCTAGCACATGGTGAGGCCTGCAAACTGTCAGCAGGAACCCTCAAAGTATAGCTCAGTACATTGGTGCTAGCCGGGCCTTTGATGGATTACAACTCCCAGTCCATCCCTCCTCCAGGTCCCACTGACCTGCTTTCCTCACAGTGACACTGCTTCCCCGGACTGGCTCCCAAGGCTTCCACAGACTGTCCACTATTACTCTCCCAGACTGCTCCGGCCTTTCTTTTCCAGCTCCCAGGGTCTGTCACTCAACGACTCCAGTGGATACTTTTGCTGCTCCAGGAATCACCTCCACTTCTGGCTGCACCCGAGTCTCCAGGCCTCAAGGTCACCCCCCCAGACTGGGTGCTCCCTCCCAGGTAGGCCTCCACAGCACCTCTACTACATCTTCCACTCGACTTCTCCTCCTCCCTGCTGACAGACTGCTTTATTTAAGGAGGCCTGCCCCCTGCCAATCCAGACTGTAGATTGGTCAGGGCTCCTTGTTATACATCAGGAAGTGACGCCTTCTTATCCATCCCCCTCTCCAGAACCTTCTCTGCTCTCCAAGGAGAGTTCCTTCCTTCTGTTTCCAGCCTCTCCCTGAGCCACTCTCCAGCTCAGATAAAAACATTCAGGCCTGCGCTTACGGTCAGGCCTGACTAAATTTTGCCTCACCTAGCAAAAACTCACTACGAAACGCACCTATTACTATGGGGGTGCTGCATAACATATAGCCATGTGAGTATTTAAACCATGAATGAAACAAACACTGATCAAGATCCCTGGGGGGAAGGGGGGAAAAATGACCAGCACCAAAAAAAGACCAGCACTAAAAATCTAAAAAAGTTTTTTTTTTTTTTTTTTTTCTTTTTCCTTTTCCTTTTCCTCCTGTCCTTGGTTCCTTTGACATATAGCCATGTGAGTATTTAAACCATGAATGAAACAAACACTAAACAGGGCTAATAAAGAAAATAAATAAAAACTAAAAACAAAGCAAAACAAATAACCCCGTGGAATCACAGGAACCCCCAAAAAAGGATTATGTCAAAACATAACAAATTAGAGTAAAGCAATGCTGTAAACCGTGAACAAAGCCTAATTAGGTATAGAAGTGGGTTAAATCCCACTCAAAATTCATACCTTGAGGGATCCAAGTATTGAGGGTGAAAATCCAGAATACCTCCCGTTTACACAGGATTCTGAATTTATCACCCCCCCCCCCCCCCCGCTAGATGTAATCACCTTCTCAATGGCCTGTATGTGCAGCAGAATACTGTCAGCATTGTGGATCTGATTAAAATGGTGTGACACATTTGTATCATCTTTCCTGTGTACATTGCCAAGGTGATCATTTAGCCTGTCCCTCAACCTCCTGGTAGTGCACCAAACATACTGTATTTTACAGTCTTTACACATAATCAAATAAATAACGTATCTGGTATTACAATTAGTGAAAGATTTAATGTTGTACTCTCTGCCATTGTAGGCGGAGAAAAAACAATCCCCCCTGATAATACACAGGCAGCACGGACAGTTGTTAGAGCCACACTTGAAGTTACCCACGAAATCAAGCCAAGTCCCAGACCGAGTTCCTGACTTAAAATCACTGGGAGACAGAAAATTGCTCAGAGAGGGTGCCCGACGGGACACCACCCTGAACCCTTTTTGCCAAAATCTTGGCATATGTCTAATGCTGAAAAAGGATGGGAACACGCTGAGTCAATATGTTTTTTATTTTCTTAAACTCCAAGCTAAACAGGGTGGAGAAGACCGGGACATTAGTTTGATTTCTTTTAGTGATCTTATCTCTCAAAAGGTTACCTCTGTCTGTACTCTCTGCAATGCTAACCGCTCTGTTAATCATATTGTCATCATAGCCTCTTCTTAGAAACCAGTCTCTCATAATCCCTTTTTCTCTTTGGAGTCCATCTCCTCACTGCATATCCTTCGCAGCCTGAGGAATTGTCCTACAGGTATTCCACGAGTGACATGCCGGGGGTGTCCTGAATCTACCCGCAGTAAGGTATTACCAGAATTGGATTTTCTGCACATGCTAGATTTAATGCGACCATCTCCGTGAGACAGTGTGACATCCAAAAAGGAGATAGACTTGATGTGCATCTGCCCAGTGAACCGCAGGTTAAGATCATTGTCATTCAAATATCCAAGAATACAGTCCAAATCACCCACGGTCCCTGAACAGATGAACAGCAAATCGTCTATGTACCTGCAGTAGAACCTGATCTTCAAGTGAAAGGGGTTCCCATCCCCAAAGATGCGGCCCCTCTCCCACCAGCCCATGAGGAGGTTGGCTAGATACAGGGAAAAATGAGCCCCCATGGCTGCTCCGCATCTATGGAGATAAAAACCCCCATTGAACGAGAAAAAATTGTGGGTAAGCAAAAACTCCAAGCATTCCAAGATAAACTCTTTGTGTACAGATAAGTAGTTGCTACCACAATCCAAAAAGAACTCCACAGCACGAAGACCAAAAGAATGGGGAATTGAAGAGTACAGGCTGCAAACATCACAGGACAACCAGATGTCTACAATCCTGCAAAAGAGCTTTTGTGTCCCTTAAATAACCATGAAGGTCCCTCACCAGGGGCTGTAGCTGGCAATTCACCCACAGATCCTGAACGTGGAAGAATCGCATTTAGGATAGGGATGTTTTGACCGCCGGCCGCAAAATGCTGCAAAATAAAGGTAAAATCGTGGCACGATTTTAACACCTTTTACATTTTCCCACAGCCGGTGGTCAAAGTAGGTTATGTGTATATGAAGCCTAAGCAAAGCTGTACGCCCCATCTAAGGCTCCCCAGTCATGGGAAAGCAGGGTTTTTTTTATGTTAGGCATATTTGATACTTATATATGTCTGTGTGTATATACCCTTTGACTCCATAAATTTGATGCAGCTCTGAGGTATGTCAAAAACAAACTACTCTTTTACAATATCCAAAGTAGGTATTTGTTTTTACTTTAAAAGGAAAACCATACAAGGTCCCATGAGAAACAAAGTATTTTCTAAGCTAATAAGGCAATATATGCATGGGCGACTAGCACCGGTGCAAATGACAGCAGAAGTAATCTGCTAACTCCTGTAGCTGTTTCTGCCACCTGTGAGAGGCTAGTTGTGGTTGCCAAGGCCTGTACACTTCAATGACGGGTCAGCAATGGCCGCAGTTATCACAAGGTAATTGCTGGTTAGGTGGACGGCCACAGATAGTTGCGTCCACCACTGACCTGTCATTGAAGTGCACAGGCCTTGGCGTCTGCAGCTAGCAACTCACAACTGGCAGAAACAGCAGATTCCTGATTCTTTCATTTGCACAAACTAATTGCCCATGTGAATGTAGTCTTAAGGGAACATGGAGAATGGAGAGTGGAGAATGGAAAGTGGAGAATACAGACGGATGGAAACCCTATTTTTCATCCGCCTGGCGGATCGGATGAAAACGGACAGGCGGTCCGTTTTCATCCGATCCTCCATAGAGGAGAGCGGGGCTCTGACAGGTCCGTCCCTGCACAGAGTGCATGCAGAGACTGACCTGTCATCCGCTGGCTCAGTGGGGATCAGCAGCTGAGAAGTGGAGTCCATCAAAACGGACTCTGTGCATGTGAAAGGACCCTAAGAACTGGCATACTGGCTGAACTAGGTCTCTGATTGCAATTGTTCACTTATAGCCCAAGAATGCAGAGTATCTTTTCACTATATAGTCCATTCAGGAATATTATTTACAAAATATATGCATTGACAAGGCAGGTAGAGAGAATAATTTTTACTTGAGAACAGTAGGTTTACAAATGTGTAGGGGTCTACTGCTCACACTCCCAGTCACTAAGTGAATAGACCAATAGAGATTGCCCCTTTGGTGCCATGGCATTGAGCAAGGCCTTGTGTATGCCGTGTATGGTATGATACAGAGGGGCAAAAAAGTATTTAGTCAGACACCAATTGTGCAAGTTCTCCCACTTAAAAAGATGAGAGAGGTCTGTAATTTTCATCATAGGTACACTTCAACTATGAGAGACAGAATGAGAAAAAAAATCCAGAAAATCACATTGTCTGATTTTTAAAGAATTTATTAGCAAATTATGGTGGAAAATAAGTATTTGGTCACCTACAAAAAAGCAAGATTTCTGGCTCACACAAACCTGTAACTTCTTCTTTAAGAGGCTCCTCTGTCCTCCACTCGTTACCTGTATAAATGGCACAGGGACTCAAATCCTGCAGTGCCAGATGTGTCCCCCTGCTTAAGCCAGTACATGTCCGGGCCCATCTGAAGTTTGCTAGAGAGCATTTGGATGATGCAGAAGAGGATTGGGAGAATGTCATATGGTCAGATGAAACCAAAATAGAACTTTTTGGTAAAAACTCAACTTGTCCTGTTTGGAGGAGAAAGAATGCTGAGTTGAATCCAAAGAACACCATACCTACTGCTACATCATGCTTTGGGGCTGTTTTTCTGCAAAGGGACCAGGACGACTGATCCGTGTAAAGGAAAGAATGAATGGGGCCATCTATCGTGAGATTTTGAGTAAAAACCTCCTTCCATCAGCAAGGGCATTGAAGATGAAACGTGGCTGGGTCTTTCAGCATGACAATGATTCCAAACACACCGCCCGGGCAACGAAGGAGTGGTTTTGTAAGAAGCATTTCAAGGTCCTTGAGTGGCCTAGCCAGTCTCCAGATCTCAACCCCATAAAAAATCTTTGGAGGGAGTTGAAAATCCGTGTTGCCCAGCGCAGCGCCAAAACATCACTGCTCTAGAGGAGATCTGCATGGAGGAATGGACCAAACTACCAGCAACAGTGTATAAAAACCTTGTGGAGACTTACAGAAAACCTTTGACCTCTGTCATTGCCAACAAAGGGTATATAACAAAGTATTGAGATGAACTTTTGTTATTGACCAAATACTTATTTTCCACCATAATTTGCAAATAAATTCTTTAAAAATCAGACAATGTGATTTTCTGGATTTTTTTTCTTATTCTGTATCTCATAGTTGAAGTGTACCTATGATGAAAATTACAGGCCTCTTTCACCTTTTTAAGTGGGAGAACTTGCACAATTGGTGGCTGACTAAATACTTTTTTGCCCGACTGTATGATATGCCTACATAATAGGCAAACTTTTACTGGCCTATCCTCTTGCTGCTCTGGAGCATAGGATGTGAAAATCAAGTGAAATGGTAACTCCTTTGTGGCAATAATGAGGTCTGATGAACTACAAACGTGGGGAGAATGTAGGAGTAGTACTGAACACAGTGCTGTCCTTACTTCTCCCAAAAGTCAATAAAATAGTCAGATTTAAATCTCATATCTGTGCTAAAAGCATAACTAAAGGCAAAAGTATTTTTTTTTCTCATTTTGGATATTATTGCTGTCTGTGCCCCCATTAGGGAGATTTGCCCTCTCTACTTGTCTTGTCTTGCTTCCATTATCATTGTAAAAGTAAAAGAATGTCCCAAATGGGGTTGAGCTGACACCAGAACAGTAAGACCCCTTTCACACTGGGTCGTTTTTCAGGCACTTTAGCGCTAAAAATAACGCCTAAAAAATTCCTCCCAATCCACCCCAGTGTGCGGGGCGGTGCGCTTGCAGGACAAAAAAAAAAGTCCTCCGAGCAGCATTTTTGGGGTGGTACATGAGCGGTGTATACACCCCTCCTACACCACCCCTGCCCATTGAAGTGAATGGGCAGCGCTTCTGAAGCGGCTAAACACCGTTTCGGAAGTGCTGGAAGGGGTTAAAAGTGGTAAAGCCCCGCTTTACCGCTACCACCCCGACGCCCCAGTGTGGAAGTAGCCTTATAGAGGGGAGATTTTCCAGTGGGAATATTCATTCTGGTGACTGTGGGGACAATCAGAGATTTCCTCAATTTGGAGTGATTTCCTCTCACATCTTTTTTGGCTATGGGACAGGAATTCCAGGGAACATCTCCCCAATGGGACACGGATGGCAAAAAAAAAAACTGACAGGGGTTATAACCCTCCATACTCTATCCAAAATGTAAAAAAAAAGGTTTGCCTTTAGTTATACTTTAACTATTCTTTTAAAGTTGACTTTTTAGGTATGGCTTTTTGAGCATAGTTATATTGGTCCAACTTGGATTAATGTAAGTATGCATGTGCCATACCTGACCGATCGCTGCGGAAGATGGAAATCATTGTAGTAGGCATTGCTACTACAGTGTTCACCACTAGCTTCAGGATCCCATGCTGAGTATCTTCCTTGCTACATAGTGATCATGGGGTTGCTCACTTGGCACAGGTGCCATTCAGAGAACACCTGTGCATTCCCTCAATAAATGCCGTGCTCCCTGACTGGACAAGCTGGAGAGGCAGGGCAGTGACATAACAATCTCCACCTCAGCCAATCAGAGAATGCTTTGCATTCAATGGGAAAATTACGCTAAGTAAATGACCCCCTGTGTTCACCAAGCAGCAGAGCAGCCTTAAGGCCTGTACACACGATGCAAAATTCGTACCGGAATTTTTGTACGATGACCGATCATCCTAAATTCTTACCGTTAGTATGGTCCTTTCAACAGTCGAATCTGACTTTTTGGATAAAAAAATCCTGACGTGCAGACTTTAAAATTTTTGTCGTATGTGAACTCCAGTCCGATTTTCAATTCATTAGTATGGTTTTTATCCGAAAAAAATCATAAGAGCAAGACTACACATGCTCAGAAACGAAAATGCCTACTAAACTATTCAATACATTATGTCACTTCTGATGTTGAAGTCGGTCATACAACAATTTTCGTATGGTTAGTAACCTCTTCCCTTTTGACATGAGACAAGCATTCAACGAAAAAACGGACATTCGGTCGTCTGAAAATCGGATCATGTGTACGAGGCTTTAGGCATGGAACCTGGAGGCTAGGCAATCATTGTAGTACGGGTACTTACTGTAATGATATCATGTGAGGGACACACAAAACCTGCACCATTTTGTCACACATACGCCATGACAGTTCTAACTTAGAACAGTCTCCTCATCCCCCCTCCCAAAAATGTAGGAATTCCTGGGTTCCCATTACAATAAGTCTGGAGGTATTTTGGCAAGCCTGATCATAAACCAATAAATCAGATCTATTAAGAGACAGCCCAGGGTGCCTGAGATAAGAAAGGACCATAAATTCCCCTCAGGCAGCTGTGACATTCCAGAGACCCTCAGTCAATCTTAAAGGTAAGAAATGTACCCACATTTCATAACTCCAGATAGGAAGGTGACATCTTAATAAAAAGTATATATTTGAATGCGGAAATTCATACCAAATAAAACAAATCTAAATGTCTGCTAAGTTTCTCCTCTTCCCAGGGTAATGGAGAGTGACAAGTCTGTTGTGTTTAGACTTGTATTTTAACCACTTCCTTACTGGGCACTTAAACCCCCCCTCCTGCCTGGACCAATTTTCAGTTTTCAGCGCTGTCGCTCTTTGAATGACAATTGCGCGGTCGTGCGACGTTGTACCCAAACAAAATTTGCGTCCTTTTTTTCCCGAGATAAACACCCTTTTTTTCCTGCGTTTAAAACAAACCCATGTTGCAGCGTGCTGGCGCGTTAACAGTAAGTTTCTCGCTGTCGCGACTTTTGACTTTTAACCAGGTCCGTCCTCCCCCCCAAATTCACGGGTCATTCCTTCACCAATTTTATGTTCAGATTTGTGTTGTCTGAACAGTGAGAGGTAATGGGACCCTTCTCCTCTTTGAATCGTCTGTAAATCTAAACAAAATAAACCATACTTAAAGGCGTAAGTTTATATATGAAAAATAATTCTACAGTGGAAGGATAGACCTCAATACTTTACACCCATGTAAAGAATGGAAATTCTAACTGACTCCCAGA
>BLSH010306120.1:46221-67340 GCA_018402905.1 Glandirana rugosa | reverse complement strand
AGGGGCGGACCAAGTGGGGGGCGGGGGGGGGGCGGGCCGCCCCGGGTGCCACACTTTGGGGGGTGTTCTGTCATCTCTCTAGTGGGGGGTCCCGCTCTGCGCATCTCGAGGGCGGCAGGAGCCCCTCAGCCCTGGCTGCTCTCTTTTTTTTCTTAGGTGGACGTGGATTGATTGTTGGTTGTACTGTTGGAACACCCCCTCTCAGTGCCGCAGTTGTATGGTCTCTCTGGCCTGCACTGCGTGTGTGTGTCCTTCACGTGACTGACTGGCTGCTCCGCCGCCGCGCTTCAGCTTCCTTCTGCGGCTCTGCCTGACTGCCTCCACCCGCCGCCCTCCACTCACCGCTGCGCTCACGTAAAATCAGACTTGAGGTCCACATGATGTGAGTACTGTCACAGGGATGCAGGGCCCCAGCGGGGGGGGGTGCGGTTGCGGTAAGCACCAGGGTGCCTGTGGCTGAGCTGCCTGGGCCTAGGCCAGTGCAGGGGGGGGGGGGGGTTAGTGGTGTGGTGATGATGTCGCTGTTGCATTAAAATGCACGGCACACATGACACTGCCAGTGCTGCCATGCATTTTAATGCAGCTACGACATCATGTGATGGTTTTTATTGTTCTTCAAGATTTATGGTTTGATGGCAATTAATAAGATTGTTTGATAAAACCGTTTTATCAAACATTCTTATTAATTGCCATCAAACCATAAATCTTGAAGAACAAAAAATGAAGATTACATTAGCTGTATATCTTCTGCTGTATGTAAATAAAAGTGATTGCTGATACAAAGCTTGATATTTTAAGCCTAACGGTCCATTAACTTTAAGGCCCCTTTCATACTGGGGCAGGCGGGCGGTAGCGGTAAATCCCCGCTAGTTTCAGCAGGGATTTACCACTGTTATAGCGGCGCCGTAGCGCCGCTATGCAGGGGGGTGCGCGGCGCTTTTAACCCCCCACAAGGGGTTAAAATGGGGTTAAAAGAGCCGGAGCACCGCGCTACCGAGGCGGTGTGCAGCCGCTTCGTAAGCGCTGCCCATTGTTTTCAATGGGCATGGGTGGTGGAGGAGCGTTGTATCACCGTTCACCGCACCGCCCCAAAGATGCTGCTTGCAGGACTTTTTGTAACATCCTGCAAGGGCACCGCCCCAGTGTGAAAGCACTCCGGCTTTCACATTGGGGTGGGTGGGGAGGGATTTTTTAGGCGCTTTACAGGCGCTATTTTTAGCTAAATAGCACCTGTAAAGCGCCTCAGTGGGAAAGGGGTCTAACACATACTAAAAGTGGATTTATAGCATTATTACTGGTTAACGTGTATATAAATATTATTGGAAAGAAAAGCCATTACTAGCACTAGGGCTATTAAATTATTCTCTGATGATGTATACCTATAATTGTCATCAATGTACCACACCAGTTCTTTTGTTTATGGTAATTAGATGAGGTATTTTATGAGTAACGTTTAGAGACAGAATAAAAGAAAGGCAAGGTAAAGAGATGAAAAAAATCTGCACTGCCCTCATAGGGAATTTCTATGCTGTGAAGTCAAAAATAAATAACTTGTCTTCAGCTTGAAGATGTAGTTCAGTATCAGTTGACAAAGTTTACAAATTTGTGCAATAAATATTCTTGAAAAGATTTCAAATTTATGTGGGTGTTTTTACATTTTTTTTTGGGGGGGGGTGCCAGATATAGGATCCGCCCCGGGTGCCAAATGCTCTAGGTACGCCCCTGGCAACAGGCTGATCACAATCTACCTGTCGCTCCTGGCCATGTCGTGGCATGGAAGATTTTGCGGTTGAGAATCACTGGTATGACTGGTATGGGATTTAACAGTGTTGCATTGCCATATGTTGACCAACCAGTTAGACCTACATTCTTGGGGATCTAAAAGGTTTTTTTCCTTGTCGTAGATGTCCAGTGTGTAAATGTTGTGGGCCCAATGCTTTGAGGACCTGAACATTCTCTTCCACCACCACAGGAAAAACGTAGAAGATTGACAGTTTTATAACATGTAATACAAAAAATGTGGTCTATTTATTAGAATGTAGCTGCGGGAAGCAGTATGTGGGGCGAACCAAAAGAGCATTGCATGTAAGAATAGGAGAACATCTTGCTAACATTAAAAAAAGGGTACCCGAAACATAACCTTTCTAGGCACTTAGCACTTAAACATAATAAAGGAGTAAGCCAACCAAGGTACGACCAGCCACTGTTGGGATGAAGTTTTCTACCAGGCCCAGTATACAGGTCGACATGGAGGATGGGACTTGGATGGAGGTAAGCTGGTGTATGATGGTCAGTATCCTCTCCCAGAACCCAACTTTTTCCACCTTTTAATGTGATTTATAAACTGTACAACTCAGTTGAACAACAAATTGAAATCTTTTAGGTGGAGGGAATAAAAAAAATAAAATGGTTGCATAAGTGTGCACACCCTTAAACTAATACTTTGTTGAAGCACCTTTTGATTTTATTAGAGCACTCAGTCTTTTTGGGCATGAATCTATCGGCATGGTACATCTTGACTTGGTAATATTTGCCCACTCTTCTGTGCAAAAAAAAACTCCAAATCTGTCAGATTGCAAGAGCATCTCCTGTGCACAGCCCTTTTCAGATCACCCCATGGATTTTCAATCAGATTCAGGTGTGGACTCTGGCTGGGCCATTCGAAAACTTTAAACTTCTTCTGGTGAAGCCATTCCTTTGTTGATTTGGATGCATGCTTTGGGTCGTTGTCATGCTGAAAGATGAAGTTCCTCTTCATGTTAAGTTTTCTAGCAGATGCCTGAAGGTTTTGTGCCAATATTGACTGCTATTTGGAACTGTTCATAATTCCCTCTACCTAGACTAAGGCCCCTGTTCCAGCTGAAGAAAAACAGCCCCAAAGCATGATGCTGCCACCACCATGCTTCACTGTGGGTATGGTGTTTTTTTGGTGATGTGCAATGTTGTTTTTGCGCCAAACATATGTTTTGGAATTCTGGTCAAAAAGTTCAACCTTGATTTCTTCAGACTATAACACATTTTCCTACATGCTTTTGGGAGACTTTAGATGTGTTTTTACAAAATTTAGCCATGCTTGGGTGTTTTTCTTTGTAAGAAAAGGCTTCCGCCTTGCCACTCTACCCCATAGCCCAGACATATGAAGAATACGGGATATTGTTGTCACATGTACCACACAGCCAGTACTTGCCAGATATTCCTGCAGCTTCTTCAATGTTGCTGTAGGCCTCTTGGCAACCTCCCTGACCAGTTTTCTTCTTTTCATCAATTTTGGAGGGACGTCCAGTTCTTGGTAATGTCACTGTTGTGCAATATTTTCTCCACTTGATGGTGACTGTCTTCAGTGTTCCATGGTATATCTAATGTCTTGGAAATTCTTTTGTACCCTTCTTCTGACTGAATACCTTTTTAACAATGAGATCCTTCTGATGCTTTGGAAGCTCTCTGCAGACCATGGCTTTTGCTGTAGCATGTGAATAAGGGCTCTTTCACACATACGGTCCGTTTGGGTCCGCCTGTCAGTTTTTCAGGCAGACCCAAACGGACGCTTCATTGTGCTCTATTGTCCGCTGACACCCGATCCGCTCCGATCTGCCAGAAACAGGCGGATGGAAGCCCTATTTTCCATCCGCCTGGCTGATCGGATCGGATGAGCACGGACAGATGGTCCGTGCTCAACCGATTCTTCATAGAGGAGAATGGAGCTCTGACAGGTCAGACTCTGCACGGAGTGCAGAGACTGTCCTGTCATCCGTCGGCTCAGTGGGGATAAACGGATGGATCCCCACTGAGCAGCGGAGCACGTCAAAACGGACTCCGCATGTGTGAAAGGACCCGTAGTATGTCAGGGAAAACCTACTAGAACAGCTGAACTCTATTAACAAAGTTACTTTAAATGATGGCAGGTGTGTACTGACTCCTATTTAACATGAGTTTGAGCCCTGGTTAACACCATAAAAATGCACTTCAGATCAGTTCCGGATATGTTTCTGTGCGGTTTTTGGTGCGTTTTTTTGATGCATTTCTGGATGCATTCCAGGTGCTTTTTTTTTTCTTCTTTTTTCCTGTTTTTGTTTTCACTATACTAGGATCCAGTGCATTTTTGATGCGTTCCAGTGCATTTCAGTCAGTTTTGATGCATTTTACTGCGTTCCAGTACAGTCCAGTGCAGGTAAAATGCACATGTTCTACTTTGTTTTTCTGGAACTGGAAAGCCCTGGAACTGACTGCACTGGTGTGAACTATGCCATTGGAAACCATATAACCTACTTTCCATGCGTTTTTGATGCAGAGAAAAAACGCACTGGACTTCATGTGGTGTGAACTGGACTTAAATGTGATTGCTTAATTCTGAACAAAGCTACATCCCCAGTTATAAGAGGGTGTGCACACTTATGCAACCACATTATTTTTATTTTTTATTTTTACTCCTCCCTCCTAAAATATTTCAGTTTGTTTTTCAATTGAGTTGTACAGTTTATAGGTCACATTAAAGGTGGGAAAAGTTCTGAAATTATTTATCTTTGTCCCATTTTATTACATCAAAGAAACCTGACATTTTAACAGGGGTGTGTAGACTTTTTATAACCAATGTTTATCCAGGCATGAAACTTGCTGGATATATGAGCTTAGATCCCATTGTCCACAGGGGTTGAACGTTGAATGGGATATTAACAGTTTCATTAACAATAGCTGAACTGTTAAAGTCTGAATTTTGTTTTACATTATTTTCCATTTCTTTGGGAACTGCATGTATTTTATGGTAGGAGTCCTCAGTTACGGATCAGTTAAATAATCTGCAGATTTATATCTCAATTAGATATAGATATTTATATAGTTTATAGAAAGTAGGTACCAAGAATATTGACCCAATAATTTAACCGTGAATTTCTAGTTTTGAGCTTTTATGGTCGATATTTTTTTTTTTTTCCCATAATGATTTTTATTGAAGAGAAAATGTAACATACAGAGAATTTGAACAGTAATTGTATTGTAACAATTGGTGATACAGGGCCAAGTTGTAAGTGAGAATAATTTAATGATGAATAAACCTTTAAGACTGGGTTCACACCATTGCGATTAAAATGCGCGTTCGCAATAGCAGGAGATATTGACCGTCTTTTGGTCCGTGTCCATTCTGAATTCAGCCCAAAATTCGGGTGGAAATTGGACCTGAAACGGTGAACCAGGATGTACCGGACCCCTGCTGTAAGCTGCATGAGGCTCATATGTGAACCCAGCCTTAAACATTGGTCCAGTTCTGAATCGTCCACGGGTTCTTGTGAACAGTAACTTCGAGTGACAAGTTATTTAACCACTTCCCAACCACCGTATGCAGAATGACGGCCGGGAAGTGGTTCAGTTATCCTGACTGGGCGTCATATGACGTCCTCAGGATAACATGCCAGCGCGCATCCAGGGGGGCGTGCATCACGGCGATCGGTAGCGCGAGGGGTCACTCTGACCCCCCCGCATTACCGATCTTGGTAAAGCGCTTCCATCAGAAACCCTTTACCATGTGATCATTGTAAACAGGAAAGCCGTTTATCAGCTTTCCTGTACTCGGGTCTGCAGACCTGAGCAGTGGAGAGCCGATGAGCTGCTCTCCTGACAGGGGGGGTTTGTGTTGATGGTTTATCAGCACAGCCCCCCTAGGATTGCCACACTAGACCACCAGGGAGCCTGCCCAGGGACCACCAGGGATGTGCCCACCCAGGACCACCAGGGAGCCGATCTGGACCACCAGGGAGGCCACCCTAGACCACCAGGTAAGGGGCATAGTGCCCAATATGGATGGCACTCAGTGCCACCTTCAGATGCCACCTTAGAGCACCAGGGAATGGGCCCCTATCAGTGCATCTGCCCACCAGTGTGTATCAGTGCCCCTGTCAGTGCGTACCAGTGCCACATATCAGTGCCCACCTATCAGTGCCCAGTGCCGTCTATGAGTGTCCATCAGTGCTGCATATCATTGCCCGTCAGTGCTGCATATCAGTGCCCATCAGTGCTGCTTATCAGTGTCCGTCAGTGCTGCATATCATTGCCCATCAGTGCTGCATATCAGTGCCACCTATCAGTGCCCGTCAGTGCTGCTGATCAGTGCCGCCTAACAGTGCTCATCATTGCTGCATATAAGTGCCACTTCATCAGTGCTGCCTCATCAGTGCCAATCAGTACTGCCTCATCAGTGCAGCCTCTTTTTTTATTTGTAGCCCAAAAAATAAAAAACACAGGGGTAATCAAATACCACCAAAAGAAAGCTCTATTTGTGGGAACAAAATTGTAAAAAATGTGTTTGGGTACAGCGTCGCATGACCGCTCAATTGTCATTCAAAGCGCAACAGCACTGAAAGATGAAAATTGGTCTGGTAGGAAAGTGTTCTAAGTGTATAGTATTGAAGTGGTTAAACAAGAGATTGTTCAGAGATCCATCTGTATTATGGTCGATATTTATCAAAATACATTTCGGTACTATTGTTCATTATCATGGTTGTAAGTCTCGATTCATTAATACTGGTACCTGGTGTCAACTGTAATATGATTTCTAGGTACAGAGATAACTTCTTGGTAAAGTTTTTTATTTAATTTGATTATTTGCGCAATTTATGTTTAATCATCATGATTTCTGAAGAGTGTTCGTTAAGATTGTTTGCTTTCAGCCACAAGAGTGGAGTAGGTCTTCGGTAATATGGCCGCTACTCATTACATGGCAACATGGTGCTGTCCAGGCTTATTAGACGAATGATTGTGGCAGTACCTGCTGCCCTCTGGGGGTGGAAGCTTATATATGGAAGTGTGAGCACAACTATCCTCACTGCCTCTTGGAAGAAATCTGTTAAGCCGAAACGTACGTCAGGCAAGGCACAGGAAATAGTGGTGACATCAGCACGCCCATGGAGGGTGTGGGTCGGATTGTGTCTAACTCAATGCTTGTCTTTATCCTCGCTGCTGTAAGTAGTTTTTAAATAAATCCTCTTTTAATGGATGTTGCGCAGTGAGCTTCTTTTCTCATTGTTATGTGGAATCATTTGGTCTGAGACTATCCTGGATGAGCCTGTGAGGTGCTTCCCAGCATTGCTATCTTAACCACTTCAATTCCAGGCACTTACCCCCCTTCCCGCCCAGACCAAATTTCAGCTTTCAGTGCCATTGCGCTTTGACAATAGTGCGGTCGTGCGACGTTGTACCCAAACAAAATTTTCATCAATTTGTTCCCACAAATAGAGCCTTCTTTTGGTGGTATTTGATCACCTCTGGGGTTTTTTATTTTTTTGCTACAAATAAAAAAAGACCGAAAATTTTGAAAAAGAAAACGTTTTCTCTGTTTCTGTCACAAAACTTTGTAAATAAGTATATTTTCTCTATCACTGATGGGCACTGATGAGGCTACATTGACGGGCACTGATAAGGCAGTACTGATTGGCACTGATAAGGTGGCACTGACGTTCACTGATAATGAGGCACTTATATGCAGCACTGATAAGCACTGATAGGCGGCAAAGATAAGCAGCACTGATGGGCACTGATAGGTGGCACTAATGAGCACTGATAGGTGGCACTGGCCACTGATAGGTGGCACTGATAGGTGGCACTGGTGGGCACTGTTAGGCAGAAGTGATTCCCTAGTGGTCTAGGGTGGTATCTGTAATTGGCATTGAGTGCCATCCATGCTGGGCATTGTGCCCCTTACCTGGTGATCTAGGGTGGGCTCCATAATGGTGTCCCTGGTGGTCCTGATCAGCCGGCTCCCTGGTGGTCCCTGGGCGGGTGCTCCCTTGTGGTCCCTGGGCGGGCTCCCTGGTGGTCTAGTGTGGTGATCCTAGGGAGGGGGGGCTGCTCTGATAAACCTTCAGCACAAACCCCCCCTCTCAGGCGAGCTGCCGATCGGCTCTCATCTAGTCGCGCTTGCAGACACGAGTAAAGGAAAAGCCGATACACGGCTCTTCCTGTTTACATTGTGATCAGCCGTAATTGGTCACAGCTGATCACGTAGTAAAAAGCTTCCGATGGAAGCATTTTACAGAGAACGGTAATGCGGTGGGTCAGACTGACCCGCCACACCACCGATCGCCGCAATACGCGCCCCCACGGGCACACGATCGCGGGTTATCCTGAGGAAGTTGTATGACGCCCAGTTAGGATAACAAACCCCCCGCCATTTGTCTATACGCCGGGCAGGAAGTGGTTAAAGGACGATTGGAGAAGGGAAAGCTAGCCCAAACCTAAAGTGAGAGGTGAAGCTCACTAAGGTGGTTAATGACCTTGATAGGTCTGAGATTTTGGTAAGAGGCTATGTGTGTTTGAACTGGAAGAAGAGTACTGGGTGTTAATTCACTAAAGTTGAAATAAGAGCCACCTGGCACTATTTGGACCACTACCTAATGGACTTTTTTTGGACTTAATTTTTATGTGAATAACACTTTTTATCTTGTGCACTATAATTCTTGCATTCACACTGCATGATTATATTTGTTTTGTAGTGTTTGATTAATGTTATAATTATTGGTTTATACAACATTTATACACATTTGAGTTGTGTATTATGCACATAGGGCAGTGCAACACTGTTAAATTTATATTTGCTATTATTGGTGTGTACAATATTGTGAGTGCAGCTGCTTCACCTCATTAATTATCAATCATTATTTATATTAAATTTTTTATGAGTTCATTTTTCACTAAAGGTATTTTTATTTTTCAATGATGGAGGGATGGTGTGGCTCTCGTTCTGGGACGTCATATGATGTCGCCCCAGAAAGGCTGCCCTCGCGCACCTGCAGTGTGTTGCTAGGACTAGGCGTGACCCCGGTCTCTGTAAAGAGCCACGGCTCTTTAACCATGTGATCAGCTGTGTCCAATCACAGCTGGTCACATGTAGACACGGAAATGCCGGTAATCAACTCTCCTCTCCTCACACTGAAAGTGTGGCGCGGAGAGCCGATCAGCGGCATCTCCTCGCAGGGGACATGGAGACATGTAATTAGGGCACTGATCATCAGTGCCCTTATTACAATAAAGCACTGCCAGTGCCATCAGTCAGTGCCCACCAGTGCCATCAATCAGTGCCCACAAGAGCCACCAATCAGTGCCCATTAGTGATGCTAGTCAGTGCTGGCTATCAGTGCTGCCCATCAATGCCCATCAGTGCCACCCATCAATGCCCATCAGTGCTGCCTATCCGTGTCCACCAGTGCCGCCTATCAGTGCCCACCAATGCCGCCTATTAGTGCCACATGTCAGTACCCATAAGTGCGGCATATTAGTGCCACCTAATCAGTGACCATAAGTGTCACCTTATCAGTGCCCATTAGTGCAGCCTGTCGGTGCTGCCTCATCAGCGCACATCAGTGAAGGAGAAAAATTACTTATTTACAAAATTTACTGACAGAAACTAAAAAAAAACGTGTTTTTTTTTTTTCAAAATTTTCAGTCCTTTTTTTATTTTTTTAATAAAAAATAAAAAACTCAGCAGTGATTAAATACTACCAAAAGAAAGCTCTATTTGTGTGAAGAAAATGATAAAAATTCCACATGGTTACATGTAGCATGACCACGCAATTGTCATTCAAAATGTGGCAGCGCTGAAAGCTGAAAATTGGCCTGGGCAGGAAGGGGGTGAAAGTGCCCAGTAGGCAAGTGGTTAAACATACCATTTTAAGGGGAAAAAAAGGTAATTTTGAAATTGATGGCAACAAGTCTCAAAAAATTTGATACAGGGCCATGTTTCCCATGGTGTAGCATCTCTTCTTTTAAAAACACTCTGTAAATATATGTAAACTAAGGAGACCGTTTTACAGGAGTTTTGGTAGTGGAATGTTGTCCCATTGACACCTGATATACGATTTTAACTGCTCAACAGTCCTGGGTCTTCTTTGTCTTATTTTTTGTTTAAATATACTCCAATTATTTTAAATTGGTGAAAGGTCTGGGCTGCAGGCAGGCCAGTTAAGCACCCAGACTCTTCTACTACGAATGTTGTTGTCATAGATGCAGTATGTGGTTTAGCATTGTCCTGCTAAAATATGCACTGCTTTTCCTGAAAAAGATGTCATCTGTATGGGAGCATATCCTGATCTAAAACCTGGCTATATATTTTAGCACTGATGGTGCCTTTCCAGATGTGCAAGCTGCCCATTCCATACACACGAATCCACTCCCATACCATCAGAGATGCAGGCTTTTGAACTGAGCGCTGATAACAAGACCGGAAGGTCCCTCTCTTTTTTTAGTCCGAAGGACACAGCGGCCATGGTTCCCAAAGATGTAAAATTTTGATTCGTCTAACCACAGAACAGCTTTCCACTTTGCAACAGACCATTTTAAATTGGCTCTGGCCCCCTGCGTTTCTGAGTCACGTTCGGACATGGCTTCTTCTTTGCATGATAGAACTTTACCTTGCATTTTTGGATGCCACAGAAAACTTTGTTCACAGACTGTGATTTCTGGAAGCATTCCTGAGCCCATGCAGTGATGTTCCTCACAGAATCATGCCTCTTTTTAAAGTAGTCGCATCTGAGGGCCAGAAGATCACAGGCATCCAATATTGTGCTTTAGCCTTGTCCACAGAGATTTCTCCAGATTCTCTGAATCATTTTATGATATTATGTACTGTACATGATAATATATTTAAAATTTTTGCAATTTTTTTTTTTTAGACGCAGCTTGGTGAACCCTGCCCATCTTTACTTTTGTGACACTGACTCTCTGACCTGTTGCCAATTAACCTAATTTGTTGCAAATTGTACTTCCTTTTAAGTTCTACTTACTTTGCCAGGTTTTTGTTGCCTTATCGTAACCTTTTTGAGATGTGTTGCTGCCATCAATTTCAAAATTACCTTATTTTTTTTCTTAAGCTTTTCACTTTGCTGACCAGCCACTGTACATATACAATGGCAGGTCAGCTCGATTGCGGTATGGTGGTCTTTGCACGTGCGCCCGTCATCCAGCGATCGCTGTATACAGAGGAAGAACTTTAAGTGTTGTACCCCAACAATTCTAAATTGATTGTCTCTACAAATTTCTCCATATATCTGCAAAGATGCCAAAGCTCTATTCATAAATGATTTCATACAAAATTTACACAACTTTTACCCAAGATTCATACATTTTTATAATTGGATTTGGAAAACTGTGTGAATCCTGTCTGAGTTGTGTTTAATCTTTTGTGAAATCCGTTCTAAATAGACCCCTAAGGACTACTGCGCACTATAAAAAAACGTTACACACTCTGAATGGAACTTGCATGCACCTCACCGACACAATGCAATGCATGGAAACATTTTAGCTAGGTGGTCTGCTGCCAAATATGTTACATGCACATATTTTGGTGCGTTAGGCAGCCCATTCACTTAACGCACAGCACAACATGCCCTAATAAAGCATAATAGTGAGAATGGGCCTTAAAGCGAAGTTCCACCCATTTAAAAATCAGCAGCTACAAAAAGTGTACTGCTGACTTTTAATAAATGGTTACTCACCTGTCCCACGGTCCAGCGATGCGGTTGCCCGATGCATCGCTCCTCTCACCCTCTCCTTTGCAGCGCCGGCATAGCAAGTGTGGTCACCCGACTGTGGCTTATCGGCTGAGCGTGCACTGCCAGGCAATCTTTTGGGACCTGTGACGTGTCCCAGAAGATTGCTGGGAGGGAGGGGGGAGAGGTGAACTTCCTTCTGGTTCTGCGGTGCCAGGAGAGGAAGTGGGATCTGGGACTCCCTCCCACCCCCCCCCCCCCCCCACCACCAAAAAAATGACGTCTAGAAGCGTTTTTTTTTTTTTTTAACTGAAAAACTCCTGTAAACGAAATGCTGCTAAACACTTTTACATGGTGTTACAGGCACATCCATCCAAGCCAGAAATGTATTTCCTTTTGGTCATCTCTGATTGTGACACATATGCCTGTACTTGTGACATCATTCCCTGTTCTCAAACAGAACACTCCTCACAGACAACTTTTTGAACAACTGTTAGACACTATGAGCAAAACATAAAAGGCTCATATAAAAACCTATATGGAGAGGCGCATGCGCACCAGCTCCCAAGATGGAGGCTTGATTCTGGAGCTCTGTCCCGCTCCAGCCGAGGGACAGCCTCCACGTCAGCCACCGTGCTTTTTTTTGCAATTTCATCGGGGGCATTTCTGGGGGGACATCTGACTCCAGTTCCTGAGGTATTTGTTGGGGTCGGGTTTCCCCCCTCTTAATGCCGTTTGAACCAGCATTTTACACCTTAAATGTTATTTTTTATTGTTATGTTCTAATGTGCCTTTATTTTGTGATGATATATATACAATTTTGTTCTTTTTTATGTTATATAACTGAGGCTTTAAGGCTGGGGCGGTTTTAGTGCTCCTCCCCCTGCTGTGATGCAAGGGTTACAGTTCCCTTGGGTAATGGCAGGATAGCGCCCTGAGGATATTGGGATGCCCTAATACTCTTTTTTTGCTGGCAGGACTAGTTAAATCATGTCCTGTTTCCAGAGACCACTCTTCTCCTTCTCTTCTGTAACCTTTCTGTCTGTTCTTTCATGTTCTCTCATGTCTTTCAGATACCTCGGCAGAGACCTCAGCATCTTTTAAATGGACTTGGACTCGAACCTTCACAGACCAGTTTCTCTGTGGATCCTGGCTGGGTATGGTATGTGTATACCAATTGATAGCGTATTCCTTCTCTCCTTTCCATATCTAAACCTGATCAGCAGGGTGAAGCGCTTAGAGTGGCATCTCACAACACACAAGGTCTTAATTCTCTGATAAAGAGGCACAAGGCATTACAGCATTCCCATTCCCAGGGCCTTGACGTCCTCCTGCTTCAGGAGACTCGCTTCCCTGGGAATTTTAATCCAGTGTAATTTCCCCACATTTTTCTTAGCGAATGCAGAGGTCAAAAAAAGGGGAGTAGCTCTCCTTTTCTCCAAAACATGTTTCCTTTTCCCATTCCCATACAGTTAAGGATCGGAAAGGTCCCCTAAGGCCCCCTAAGCAAGGGCTATGCATAGCCCGGCTCCTCCATTCTCTGGGCCTAGTAGACATTTAGAGGGAGCTGAACCCCTCCTCTCGAGACTTTGTGCACTATTTGGCTCCTCATAAAACATATGCTAGAATTTACCATATTTTTCTTCCCACCTTGGATATTCTTTCAGCATAGCAGGCTTCCATCTAAGACATTGCCTGGCCTGACCATTCTCTGATTCTATTGAAGCTTATTTAGGCCCCCTCCTCGTCCGGGCCCACACCCCAGGATACTTGACGAATCAGTGATTCATTAAGTGACCCGGTTAGATGCACCATGTTAGAGAAGGAGATGCGGGAGTTCTTCTGAATGACGTGGAAGACATCTCACCGGGCTCTTTATGAGGAGTGCATGAGGCGGTGATCTACAGAAAACTCATTTAACTAGCTGCTCAATTAATACAGGAGCATCAGGGCAACACAGAGAAGATCAAAATGGAGTTTCAATTGCTCAGTAAAGCCCACAAACATAACCCCACTAATGCTACGTTAGCTAAACTTGTCACAGCTAGATTGGCCTTGAACCCTAGCCCTTACCTCTGCAGCGGAAAAAAGTCTAAGATGGCAGAGTGCCTGTTTTTATATACAGAAAGACAAAATCGGATTGAAGCTTGCACCCAAACTGACCCCTAAATAACGTGCGATCTCCATTCCCAAAATTAGGTCCGACGGGTGGAATTACTCAAAATCCCAATTTTATCATGGAACTTTACATTCTTTTTACTCTAAATTGTATAGTAATGGTAACAATGAGAATCCCAGCCGCCTCAAAGACTTCCGGCAGGGGATTCCCCCTTCCCACTCTTAAAGATGGTCATCGCTCCCTCCTCGACTCCCCTATTTCAAAAGCCGAGGTTTTGGATGTTATTAAGGAACTTCGTACTGAGTCTGCCCACGGACCCGATGGGTTCTCTACCTGTTATTACAAGACATTTGCAAACACTCTCTCTCCTTATATGGTCCTTTTTTAACTCTCTAAAGAAGGGCAAACCACTGGATCCTGCCGCCAATCTTGCAATTATCTCAAAACCGGGGATAATAGTGAAGTTGGAATCTACAGGCCTATTTCACTGGTCAATAATGACTTAACATTTTTATTGAAACTCTTACCTAACCGCTTAGCTTCCGTCATAGGCAATTATGTGCATAAAGACCAGGTGGGGTTTATTCCGGGTAGGCAAGGCCCGGACCAGTTAAGAAAAGTGATTGACCTTATCTCTCGAATGAAGTAGGGATGGGATGGGATGGGATGGGTGCCCCCCCCCCCCCAGGAGGGCTTTTTATTATTATTGGACCTTTAGAAGGCTTTCAATACTGTCTCCTGGTCCTTTCTATTCTCCATCCTCAAAAGATGGGGCTTTGGCCCCAACTTTACTAGAGTGTTAGAGGCGTTCTATTCTCACCCTTCAGCACGAGTTAGGATGCAGGGCATTTACTCAGAGCCTCTACCTGTAGCTAGGGGGACTAGACAGGGATGTCCCCTATCCCCTTTAATATTTGCTATAGCAATAGAGACCCTGACAGTTGCCATCAGAAACCATCCCGATATTCATGGCGTCCGCTGTGGCCCGTACACCCATAAATGTGCCCTTTCCGGCCTCAAAGTCAATATGTCCAAATCTCAGGCCCTTAATTTATAAAGCCCTCCCGCTCTGGTAGATAGTCTGCAAGATCATTTCTATTTCCCATGGAACAAGAAGTCAGTCCCTTATTTAGGTATCAATTTGGCTTCATCTATTGATCAGCTTTACAGTGTTAACTACTCCCCTCTTTTTAGGAAACTTTCTACTGATCTATCACAGTGGTCATCCCTAGGGCTCTCCTGGCTAGGCAGAGGACATGTGATTAAGATGACTTTATTATCCCGAATCCTTTACTTGTGTCGCTCCCTTCCCATCCCAGTAGTCAAGACCCACCTTTCCAGACTACAATCATCCTATTGTCCGTTTTGTCTGGGGTAAGTCGGGGCACCAATTCTCTAAGCATATATTATATAGACCCAAACTTTAGGGGGGCTGGGTCTCCCCAATCTCTGGTGGTATTACCAGGCAGCTTGTTTAGCTTAGATTTCTATTGTCTACTCTGGGAGAGTCAAACCCGACTGGGTTGCTATGGAAAGACAATCTCTTTACCATAACTTTACCAAAGACTATCATCTGGAGTGACTTGAAATCCCGATCCCTTATACTCTCCCCGAATTTATCTCATTAGATAGCATTATGTGACTCCCTACACAAGTTACACAAAATCTCTTCAGTGTGGCACCCGCTAGCCCACATTTTCCATAACCCCCTATTTCCCCCCCGAGTGAGACATACGGGTATTTCAATGGTGGACAGACAAAGATCTTTATAGGATCGGTCATTTCATTAACTCGTCAGGTTCTATATCATTTGGCTACTGTGTTAGTAAACTAGAGATGCCACTCTCAGAGAAGTTTCGCTTCACCCAAATTTCTCACTTTGTACACTCTATTTGGGTTATGAAACCAAGCCCATTAACAGTAACACCTTGCGAACAATGGTGCTCTAAGGTCATAGAAATGAGAGGAGGTATTTCTTTAATTTACTCAGCCTTAGCGAAGTCCACAGAGAAAACCACTTATATGGTGGGATGGGAACAAGACCTTGATTTAGAATGGGACCTTGACACTTGGCATCTCTGCTTTGCGTGTTCCTTTAAGGGTTTGCATAGTATTTCATTGATAGAGGGCAATCTGAAAGTTATATCCTGTTGGTACATGGTACCATCTCACCTTGTAAAAATATATCCCAAGGTTTCCCCTTTACGCCTTAGAGAGTGTGAGCAAACAGGTACATTGCTTCACATCTTTTGGATGTGCCCCAGAATCCATAGGTTTTGGAATCAGGTTTTTCACATGATTGGCAAAATCACAGGGATATCTTTGCCCCAGGACCCCATAACAACTCTTCTCAATCAACGAATAGCTAAAACTCCTAAATTCACCCAAGATCTGATTAGGTATATCGTACCCGGGGCCAAAGTTACGATTGCTCGGGCATTGAGGAGCCCTACCGTCTCATTTACAATGGCAAAGCGCAAAATCTCTTGGACGATATCTCAAGAGAAGATGACAAGCATTCTTCAGAATTCAGTTGAGAAATTTGAGCTGACCTGGGAACCCTGGGCTATTTATATGATTTTTTTTTCCCTTTTAAATTTTGATTGTATTCTACTCCCATTTTTACCCCAAAATTAAATTCTGACCTACCGCACTAGTATCTTTCCTCTTTTTTGTTTTGTCCTCTTTTCTCTTCCTTCTACTCTATCCCTCCCCAAACCCCTTACCCTCTTTAACTATCCTAGATATTATGGAATCTTTTCCGGATTCTCCGGATATTTAGTTGGTTGTTGCTTGGTTGGGGTCTTTATAGGTTTGGACCCTGCAGTATATTAATGCAATAGTATTACACTACCTAGTGGCCCTCTCTGGTTTCTCCTCAAGTTTTGGACAACAAGAACAACAAAGTTGGGAATTTAAACTATTCAACTGATATTGTGTGTATTTTAGCTATGTGCATAGGCCTCGTTGAAAGAAGAAATTAGATAAGTAAAAATCCCCTTCACGGTAGACCCACTCGAGATTTCTGGAATGTGTTGACAATGGCTATGTTAAATATATGGTACTGTATCTCTGCCGTCCTTTCTTTATGCTATTATACTATTTTGTACTGTTAAATTACTTTTGACAACCATTATACTTCACTTATGTATTGGTGATTTGCATTGTCGCATAAACTAAATAAAAATATTGAAAGTTAAAAACCTATACAATGTATGATCAGTCATTCTACACTGCATAGAACAGTGGTTCCCAACCCTGTCCTCAAGTACCCCCAACAGGCCATGTTTTGGGAATTTCTCTTAGATAAAATAGCCGTCAACATACCAAACCATCGACTCTGATTTAAATCACCTGTGCAAGATAAAGGAAAACCTGCAAACATGGCCCGTTGGGGGTACTTGAGGACAGGGTTGAGAACCACTGGCATAGAAGGCCAATCCAATATTGGGTATACGGGCCTATCAGAACTTCTAGATGGCACAATGCAATCCTATACTATGTATGAAAAGACCATATGTGCTGCTTAGAAGGCCTATGTCAATCCAATTTATGATATTTTCATATTTATTTATTTATTTCAGGTACTTATATAGCGCTGTCAATTTACGCAGCGCTTTACATATACATTGTACATTCACATCAGTCCCTACCCTCAAGGAGCTTACAATCTAAGGTCCCTAACTCACATTCATACATATACTAGGGCCAATTTAGACAGGATCTAATTAACCTCACAGCATGTCTTTGGAGTGTGGGAGGAAACCGGAGTACCCGGAGGAAACCCACGCAGGCACAGGGAGAACATGCAAACTCCAGGCAGGTAGTGTCATGATCGGGATTCAAACCAGAGACCCTTTTACTGCTAGGCGAAAGTGCTACCCACTACACCACTGTGCTGCCCATATTTGCCTGGATGCTCTGGTGTGCACTCAACCTAAATTAATATTTTTGTAGTTTAACTGGCTTTCTCCCAAATGTGCTTGTATGGCTGTGATTGTAATATTAGTTTGTGAGCTTCTTTATGCAAAAACTAATATAAAGGCTCTATGTACTATACACAATTATGTGTAAAAGGAGGGTTCTAAAAATCCAGAAAAATCAATAAAATGTAATAAATATTATGCTTGAAATGTTCATCAATTAACACTTATGTAAGCGGTATGTAATGATCATGCAAGCAGAATCCAACCACTTGCCCATCACTTACGGTATGCTCTGGGTTAAGAGTACCTAAAGTTTAGATAAAAATATTTTAAACCCTATATATTTAGTGACCTAACTTTGTTTACTGCATGGATGCTTGGTCCTCTTCATGTCTCTAAACTTCTGATGCACAGGGGGTTAATAGCGTCATATCTCAGGGCTGGATAAAATTCAGTAGAAAAAGTCCCCTGATGAGAACCCACCCCCTTCCGCCCATCCATTGAGAAACATTCCTTCCTTGTGTACACTGCATGTAACATGCCTTGACTGGGGGAGAGGATTATGTGATGCCTCAGATGCTACCCCATCTACAGACAGTGAAGTTATGAAATGAATTCTACTCAAAGACTGAGATGGGAGGAGGGGTGAGTCCCCGTTTGGAAGGTTTTCTATTTAATTCAGCTTCGAGACTCAAAACTACTAACCCCCACATACTGGGATTTCAAAGACAGAAAGAGGACAGTCATCCCTGCAGTGAAAATTCTTCCAGGATCCAGCTGTATGCATGACATACTGCATTACAGGTAAGTTAGGCTAATAAAGTGGTAGAGCTAAAAACAATTTTAAGCTAAACTTCAGCTTTACCATAAAGTGACTGGAAAAATACTACGAAACACCCTGTTTTTATTTGTACCATTCATTTTGAAAACCCATTACTCAATACACACTTTTAGGCCTATAGAAATGTTCTACACAGTAAACAGGATGAGCATATACAAAATCCACAGAATACATTTTAATAGTAAAGACAGGTAAAAATAGACAAAATATAATACAAACTTGTTAAATAAAATATATTGACAAACTTTCCTGAAAAGCAATATCTTAAGGTGAACATGTCACAGCAGTTTAATTGATATATGCTTCTTAATAGTAGGCTTAACAAGATGTCTGCACATAACTCTGGTAAGTGCAGACATTCTTCCTGCACACCCTGACGAACCCTAAACCCTAGCACATGAAAGCCAAGCATACCCCATGAGTGAATATCCCCTATAAAATACCATATAGAGAAGTACAAGCATTGTATAATGAGCTGCAGGCAGCTTGTGGTGGTTAGTACCATAGCTCCGAAATGTGCCCGATTTTGAGGGACTGTCCCTAATTTGGAACAAAGTCCCTCTGTCCCTTGTGGATTAAACTATTTTTTGTAGAATTCTCCTTTAATGGTGCGTTACAGGGGGTGTGTCCTACGCCTACATCAATTTGCTAATAGGTGTCCCTCGTTCCCATCTCAAAAGGTTTGGAGGTATGTAGTAGGGTCTAAAGTTATTTATCTTTGTAATAGTGAAACATTACCAAAAATTATATTGGAAGGCAGTAGAGTTCCCTCTGACAAAATAGGATATTATAATCTCAGGTAACAGAGAAGTCTCGATGATATAAAATAATCAGGCCACAAGCTTTTGCACTCCATTATGGATGTTGTGTCAGCCTAAGATAAAGAAAATATGTATATGTTGAAGGCACCAGGGCTGCAGAACTAAGAACCATCCACCATAATGGTAGAAGGTCTGGGAGCCTGCTAAGATGACTGAGTGGCAGAGGAACTTTACACTTATTTTCAGTGAGTGGAAGAGTCCTTGACTTTTCCTGCCATTTGGCTCACTCTCATGCACGGTTTTGTAATTTATTTAAAACAAATATAAAATGGTTCTGTTCATATAGGACACCATTGTACAAAGAACTAAGATGAGAACTACCTCCCTTGCATTCAAATGAAAGCTAAAAAAAGGATCCGATTGTTGCCAATATATACGTCAGGCAACTAACAAGGTCATATTTTTAGGGCACTGGTGTATTACCCATTAGCTAACAAACACATACAGCATATTTCACCTTCACAGTGTGGAGACATCAAGATAACACATCTGTAGCAGGCTTTCAGGACAGTGGTTTAGAAATAAAAATAACATGACACGAAAATGAAAGCTATTATTTTAAAGTACTATTTCTATAAAACATTTTATAAATGTGTCTAAATATTCCCATAGGAAATAGATTTCTTCCACTTATAAACTGCTATGTAAACCCCACTGCTTTATTTAAAAATTCAGCAAATATTTCAGGTTGGCCTGGTGGAAAAACCTTCAGGGATGAAAGGTCCATGGACTTTAGCAAGTTCCCCAGGGTACTGTGAAAAAAAAAAAAAAGAAACCGAAAATTACATATTTATAGGACATTTTTTAGATAGTACGTAAAAAAAAAAGTACAAAGATGTTCTAAACCTATAATCTGTTATCTCATCAATTTTTACTTGTTTTTAGAACCCCAGTCAACATCTTGTTTTATACTGCTGTCTGTGATTATGATCTATGTTAGAACCCTCCTCTCACTTTGGTTGGTGCCCTGTGAAGGAAAACATGCCAGACAGGAAAAATGGCTGGCCATGAAAACTTTGCAGATGTTCTGATCCTTTGCCACTTTAACTGAAAGTAAAGATTGCCTGGTGTTTCATTGACTTGGTTTAAAAATGCAATAAATATTACTATTTTTGTTATAAGTTACAAAAAAAAAAAAATAATAAATCTTATATGCTAAACATATATAGCTGCTGTCCTATCCCTTTCATTTGTAAGGTCCTTTATCAAAATTACAATAAAACATGTATCTCCCTTTTCTGTTTACCTCCCTAGATTATTTGTATCCTCATGTTATCCCCTTTCCTTTGGGGTTCCCTTTACTTCATGTAATACTGAAAACTCAATAAAAATTTAAAGTTCATAAAATTACAATAAAACAACACAGTAAATATATTTTCTGTAAACACAGGGCCATTGAATGGACATACAAAGGAGCAAATATGAAACCTGTACTACTACCTCCAGCTAGGGACCTGCATAAAAAAAAAGTTTCCACATTTCAGGCATATTTAGGAATATGCATCAATTATAGATAAAGGCGTTCACCTTTGAACACATTACATATTTAATCCGCATTTAGGTTGGTGGAACATGTAACATGGTCCACTCGTATCCTCCTAATCCCCCCTCGCTGTGACAGCAGGCCTGTGTTCTTCTCCTCTAACTCGCTGTCACTTTTTAAAAACAGCGTGGCTGTGTGTGGCTCCTCCCATACAAATGTGTTCCAGTGGCAGCTGGTGACGTTTTACAATGGTGGGGCGCCAGACCCCACCCTTCCTTTTTGACCCCTCCCACTTATAAGCCCCACCCCTTATAGACTCCACTCACTGTATTCCACTTGCTTTCACCCATAGTATAGTGTAATACTATACGCTACACTATATACACAACTAAACCACCCCCTCCTCCATCAGTACAGACCCCCCTCAATGTCTTTTATATAAATGACACAACAAAATAACA
>BLSH010306120.1:22538-46178 GCA_018402905.1 Glandirana rugosa | reverse complement strand
GCCCCCCCCCCCCGCCCCAGGATAAACCACCCCCTCCATCAGTACAGACCCCTCCCACCTCAGGATAAACCACCCCCTCCTCCATCAGGAATTTTTTTTTTAATTTAGCTGTATATTTCTTGCTACTACCATAGAACAAAATAACCAAAGAACAACCTAAAATAAATTCTCCCACTCCTTACAATTGCAGGGATACCACATATGTGTATATTAGTTGTTGTATGTATCTGTAGCACAGCCCAGGAAAAAAAAAAAAAAAAAGTGCGCATTTTGCTTTTTTTTTTATCCTACCTAAAACACACTGAAACTAACACGGATACTAATTTTACAAAAAAGAAAAAAAAATCCTGTGCAAAAAAAAAAAAAAAAATCCTGACCCTGACCTTTGACACTGACCTTGATCCAAACACAAACCCTGGCACTGACCTAGATCAAAACCGTGAAATTTTAAATTATTTTTTTTTTTCTACACACATTTTTTCTTTATACCTCTGCAAGGACAGAGAAAGATACAATGTATCTTTCTCGTCCATTCACAGAGACCGAAAACACAGGGGGCTTCACAGGGACTGATCACTAGGGGTTAATGCCCACCCTCCTAGGTAGTCAGGGGCTGCCACATGGGAGATGCACTTCTTCAAAGACATACATGTCTTCCAGCTTTTGGTCACTGCTAAAGAAATCACTGACTTTAACATTGTTGCAGCCAGTGAGCAGGTGTGGAAATGAGCTCTTCAGTGACCTTTATTTAATGACAAATGTAAGAAAAACACTTTATGTGAATGTTCTGTGCTGCCAATGCAGATCTGCACACAATTCAGCTTTACCACAAGACATTCTGGACACGACAAGCCTGAGCGCCATACCTGCATGTGCAGTAATACAAATGTCCATCCTTATGCAATTGCTTGGCCAGTTCAAGCTGATGGTTGGACATCAGTTTTTCATTAATCACAACAATTAGATGTTTTTTTTCTTCAAGTGTTTCTAGGCAGCTTCCAGCACCTAAAAAAAAAAAAAATTAGGCAACAATTCGGTTTAATGTACTTTTGTTGGCAACATATTTCATATATTATAGTTAAGAGTATACATGGATATAAATATTAGATGTGATAGGATAAAATGATTAACTGTATACAGTATACGCTTAGTTGAACAAGAAAGGTTTATCAAGTATTGGCCAGGATTGTAATAATTTCCTGGAAGCTTTTTTGTTGCATATCGCAGCTTGTTCAAGAATGAAAAACCAACATAAGTGGAAGAAGGCCTCATTTACACTGCTGCTGGTAAACGGAAGTTTAGAGGCATCTGGGCGTTTTTTTTCAGCTGCCCCTGAACTCTCCTCTATGCTATCTTATCAGTACATTTACACAGGGTTGTTTAAGGTCATTTCCAGGCAGCTGAGTTTAGAGGCTTTTTTTGGAATGCAAAAAAATGGGTTCAGATGCCAGTTCAGAGGCATGCCAAACACCTTGTAAATGCCGCTAAATGCGCCTAAATGAGGTAACTCGCGTCTAGGAACGTTTCTTTTACAGGTGTTTCCATATAAAATATATATATATAAAAATTTTTTTTTTTTTTTTTTCCAAAACGCTCCTAGACAGGAATGCGGCATGCAAAACGGGCATTTTAGACGCCGGTTTCTAGCTGTCAAGATAAAATCTTGAGGGGAGGTTGAAACAGCGTCCTGTGTAAGTGGAGCCTGATGCCCTCTGCTCTAACATAACCAGTTCTACATATTCCTAGAGAGTACAACAGAGGGCAATCTAGGAATATATGGAGAAGATTTCTAGGACTGGAATATTTACTTTGTAACTATTTAAATTTCACATTAATATATTTAAACACATAGAGAAAATAACAGGTTGCTACCTGCATGGCTTATAACTAAATCTGCATCCCTAATGTCTTGGGCAAGGGAATCTTTGTATCTGAAAACATTCATAGTAAAATTAGGAGTACTGTATGGCTCAGGCTTCACTGTTCCTCTTCCGATCTGAAGAATCATTCTGTTGTACCCAAGTTCTTTGAGGATCTGCACGAAGACAAAAAGCAATGCATTATGAACAGATAAACTCCTTGCATATTATATTAATAGAGTTCTAGACTTCAGAGAGAGAGACATGCCCCTGTACAGCACATTAGTAAGACCTCATCTGCAATATGCAGTTTAGTTCTGGGCATCCGTTCTCTAAAAAGGGCAACTGGAGAAAGTGTAGAGAAAGGCAACCAAACTGATAAGAGGCACGGAGAAGCTCAGCTATGAAAAACAACTGAACTGAATTCATTCTGTCTTGAGTAAAGGCGATTAAGGGGGGATATGATCAGCATGCATAAATACATAAATGGTCTATATAATGAACTTAGTGTTGAGTTAAAGTGTTACTAAACCCACAACTGTAAAATCAGTCTGTATATGCAGCATAGCATGCTTGTGATACTCAATGTGGAACTTAAAGCGATACTAAAGGTTCGCTTTTTTTTTTTCTTAAAATAACAAACATGTCATTCTTACTTCCTCTGTGCAAGAGTTTTGCACAGAGTGGCCCTGATCCTCCTTCTGGGGTCCCTCCGCGGTGCTCCTGACTCCTCCCCGCATCGAGTGCCCCGCCGGAGAAGCACTCTCCCTGGGGTCACTCATGTGGGCGCATGCCCGAGTCCTGTTGCTGCATCCATTGACACAGACAACAGGACTCGGCCCCACCCCCGCATTACTGGACTTGATTGACAGCAGCGGGAGCCAATGGCTCCCCTGTTATCAATGTATCCAATGAGGACCGGAGATCGCGGCTGGAGCTGCTAGGCTCGTCCCCAGCGCAGGAACGATCGGGGTCAGGTAAGTAAACGGGGAGGCTGCTGCAACACAAAAGGTTTTTCACCTTAATGCATAGAGGTGAAAAACTGGAAGGCTGTTTTATCCTCTATGCATAGATCCTTCCCTTCTGCACTTTCTATCTAGGCAAGTCCATATAATACACAGCAGGGTGGTAAAGCTGCACATGCTCAGTTTGGTCTCTCATGCTGGATAGAACATTTCCTGTTTCAGCTGAACTGTTCAGGTCACATGGTATTGACATCACACATGTGGGCGTGTATACAGGCTGTAGTGGAAAACTATTCCTACTTGAACACACAGCTATGGACAAACTGTGCCGATTATCAGGAAACCATGGTATACAGATCATCCCAAAAGGTATATAGTGGCAGTATTTGAATGTAAAAAGAAGATGTATAAGTTGTGGGCACTGTGGGGGGGCAGATGAACTATTTTAATATTACTGGGTTTAGTAACACTTTAACTTTCACAATTCAAAAGGACACAGTGGACCTCTATACATTTGAAGGGGGAAAAAAAAGGTACCCTCCACATATGGAAAGGATTTGTCACAGTAAGAGCGGTGAAAATGTGGAAGAGACTCCCTCAAGAACTAGTTCTGATCAGGTCGTCAGTAGATGGTTTCAAAAAAAGAGCTGGATGTATTCCTAAGGCTCTATGTACATGGGACACTTTTCAACATCCCCTGAACATTTTATTTTGACAGCTAGAAACCGGCATCTAAAACGTTCGTTTTGCATGGTGCGTTTGGTCGCGTTCGCTTCTAGGAACGTTTTTTTTTCTTTAAGGCCTCATGCACACAGGACAGTTTTACAGCTGCTGTTTTTAGCTGCAGATGTTTTTTTCTACAGTCAATAAACCCTCCATCATGATATCCTATGTGTTCATGCACACATAGGCTGTTATCAACTGTTTTTAGCAGTGACGTTATTGAGCTGTAAAAAAAACCCCAAGACCAGAGGGTTCTGAGAGACGTTTTTCAGCTGTAAAAACATTCAAAAACACGCCTAAACGTCGATCCCCAACGTTCTTGGATGTTTTAGATCAATTGAGGAAAAAACCCAAAAACCGCTGGCCCTTTAAAAACGCGAAAAAACGCTGGTAATATAACAGCTTAAAAAATCTGACATTTTTTGGACGTTTTTTAACGTCCTGTGTACATGAAGCCTTAATGGAAACGCCGGTAAACAAAATCTTCCTAGACGCGAGTTACCGTGTTTAGGTGTGTTTACAAGCTGTTACAGGCATTTGGCGTTTCAAATGCCTCTGAACTGGCGTCTGAACCCATTTTTTTGCGTTACAAAAAAAGCTTTTAAACGCAACTGCCTGGAAACGACCCTGTGTAAATGTACTGATAAGATAACAGAAGAAAGTTCAGGGGCAGCTGAAAAAAATGCCCAAATGCCTCTTAACGTCCGTTTACCAGCAGCAGTGTAAATGAGACCTAACCAATAACAAAACCAGGGGTCGTTCTTCCAGGGTATATCCGATTGCCTCTTGGGGGATCGGGGAGAATTTTCCCCTGCTGGAGTGGACTGGATCGTGCTTCAGGCCTGGTTCACAGTATTGCACCTCTATGCACTGTGTTTTGCATGGGTGCCGCAGCTGCATTCCTAAAAAACACAGGGTAAAGGTTCCTGCATCATTTTTGAAATTGCAGCCTACACAGAAACTGCAAGTGTAATGCAGTTCTCAGTGCGGGAAGCGGCTACTGCGATTTCCAGTGATAATGGCATTCGCATGCATCTCCTGCGGTTTTCTGTGCATGTGGTTGAGGCTGCACGAACAACTGCAGTCCCGCAGTGGCAATCACCTGCACAGGTGTAAACTAGGCCTTACCTAGCCACTTCCAGACCTAGCGTCTTTTTGAGAGTTGGTATTTACAAGTTAAGATCAGGTTTTTTTGCTAGAAAATTACTTAGAACCCTCAAACATTATATATTTTTTTTCTATCACCCTAGAGAATAAAATGGTGGTCGTTGCAACACTTTTTATGTCACACCGTATTTGCGCAGCGGTCTTACAAGATCAATCCTTTTGGAAAAAATTTACTTTTTTGGAGTTAAAAAAATAAGACAACAGTAAAGTTAGCCCAATTTTTCCCATATTGTGATAGATAATGTTACACTGAGTAAATTGATACCCAACATGTCATGCTTCAAAATTGTGCCCGTTCGTGGAATAATGACAAACTGGCACTTAAAAATCTCCATCGGAGACGTTTAAAAATTCCTACAGGTTACCAGTTTTGAGTTACAGAGTAGGTCTAGAGCTCTCACTCCAATGATGGCGGCAATATCTCACATGTGCAGTTTGACCACCATTTTCATATACTGGCAGGACTTGCGTAGGCGTTCGCTTCTGCGCGCAAGCTCAGCGGGACGGGGCGCTTTAATTTATTTATTTATTTTTTTTCTTATTTATTTTATTTTTACACTGTCCTTTAAAAAAAAAAAACAACAAAACATTTTTGATCACTTTTATTCTTATTACAAGGAAACATTCCTTGTAATAGAAAAAAGCATGCTAGGACATCTTAAATATGAGATCTGGGGTCAAAAAGACCTCAGATCTCATATTTACACTTAAATGCAATAAAAAAAAAAAAAAAAATACATAAAAAAAATGAATAAAATTACATTTAAAAAAAAAAAAAAAAAAAATTCTCTCCTTTAAGAGCTTTGGGCGGAAGGGATGTTTAACTTCGCTTCCACCCTGCAATGCTACAGAGCTAAGTGGGAAGCATCTCACAGGTATTGCGGCGGCCGAATCGGATAGTCTCTGCTGCTACCGGCGGGCCCGTTAAGCAGCGGCGATGACTAGAGCGTTACGGGGGGGTCCTCTCCCGCCCCAGATAAGAGTGATCTCACAGCAACCAGAGACCACTTTTATCGGAAACAGAAACGGATGCCGAAAAAAACAATACCGGGGTTATGCTAGCCATCTGCTACCATAACAACGGTATTCCACTTCAAAGGACCACCGTATAATGATGGCGGGTGGTCCGGAAGTGGGTATAAACTGCTGTAAAAATGCCGGACAAAAAACGCAAATGTTTTTAAGCGTTCTTTGCAGTGTTTAACCTAGTGTGTAAGCTATGTTTAACAGCTGCAGCGCTAAGGAGCGGGGCCGCCAATGTCTTTAACAATCAGTGAATAGCTGGTTGTTAAAGAGCGAGCTGGGAAGCCAGCCGCCGCATCCTTGTCAATGGATGAGTCATCAGCTGTCAGCGGGCTTCTCCGCTGACAACTGGAAGTAAAGAAAATGAGAAAACGCCCTCCCCCAATCCCAAAGCATCTTGTCCCCATGTTGATGGAGACAAGGGCCTCTTCCCCACAACCCTGGGCAGTGCCAGGTTTTATGTACACTGTACCCCTACTCAATCACTAAAAAAAGTGTCAAAAAGAAATGAACACACACAGTTTTTGACAATTCCTTTAAGCTGGGTTCACATTGCATGCCAATGCGGCTCACAGCAGGGGTCTGGTGCGTCCTGGTTCACCGTTTCATTTCCGATTTCAGTGCGAATTTTTGGATGAATTCAGACCTGAAATGGACCAAAAGACGCACAGGGCTCCTGTGCAAATTCGCACTGGAGCTGCAGCGGAGATATGTGAACCGGCCCCATAGGAGAGTCGGTCAAAATCTTCTGCTATTTATTTATTTCATGTACTTCATATAGCACCTTCAATTTACACAGCGCTATATATATATTGTACATTCACATCAGTCCTAACCCTCAAGGAGCTTACAATCTAAGGTCCCGAACTCACATTTATACACATACTAGGGTTAATTTAGACAAGATCTAAATTACCTACCAGCATGTCTTTGGAGTGTGGTAGGACACCGGAGTACCCGGAGAAAACTCACGCAGGCACAGGGTAGAACATGCAAACTCCAGGCAGGTAGTGTCGTAGTTGGTATTCGAACCAGCGACCCTTTTGCTGCCAGGCAAAAGTGCTATCCACTACACCACTGTGCCGCCAGATCCAATTCGCGATAGTGTGAACAGTGCCTCACTAAAAGTAAAAAAAATGTCCCTTAGAAGTAGATCCATTGTCAATCACGACGCCCTCCGCACCCAAAAATAATGAACGCTACCGATGACTGTCTGCTACGCCGTGTAACCGTTCTTAAATAGGTAAGGGCGGAGCCATGTGGCGACATCACCTGGTGGCACTATCCCCTGTGACTTCACCGACCAGCGCATGCTGGGTCGGTGACGTCACAAGGGGCGGTGCCACCAGGTGATGTTGCTGAGTGGCGCTGCCCCTAAGCTATTTAAGAACTGTCAGGTGGCAGAGCAGGCAGATAGCGATAGCCTTCATCGCGGGTGGACCTTTTTTTTTTTTCGGGTTGGGCGGTGCGGCGTGATTGACGATGGAACTACATTGGGGTACATTGTTTTTTTCATTTTTAGATAAAAGAATTGTCAAAAAGTGTGTGTATGTGTATTTCTTTGACACTTTTTTTTTTTTGGGTGAATTAGTAGGGGTACAATGTACCCCATACTCATTCACATTAGGGGGGCGGGATCCAGGGGCTCCATTGTTAAAGAGGGCTTCCAGACTCTTATTTTTTTTTTTGTATACATACCTCTTCACTTGGTGTCTTCCAATGTGACATTCTGGGGTCCTCTTCACCCTGTGGTCATGGGCAGTCCTGAATGCTGCAGAGAATTAGACCCCTTTTACATGGGCGTTCCATTCAGGTCCACCTGTCCGTTTTTCAGGCAGACCTGAATGGACGCTTCATGCAGCGGCGGATGTCATGACATGTCCGCTGAAATCCGCCGCTCTCCGATCCGTGAAATCCAGATGGATGGAAATCCTATTTTCCATCCGTCTGTAGAATCGGATCGGAGTGGATCGGATGAAAACGGATCTGTCTGTCCATTTTTATCCGATCTGATTCTACAGACGGATGGAAAATAGGGTTTTCCATCCATAGAGGACAGCGGGGCTCTGACAGATCTGTCTCTGCACAGTGAGACACTGTCAACGCGGGTCAGTAGATCGATCCCTGCTGAGCAGAGGGGAGTCCGCAACCGGACAGCCCCGTGTGAAAGGGGCCTTACATTTGTGCAACATTCTCCTAGGAGCTCAGCAGCCTGGGTTCACTGGCAGTTTGTTCAAAGATACTGGACAACATTAAACACATAAGAGGCCAGCAGCATAAAATGGAGTGTGAAGAGGAGAGGTTGCCATCAACATGCTGCTATGTGACCCTATGATCTGTAGTTACCTCCATAACGGCCTCCATAGTTCCCTCAATGCAGGCTCTCTTTGAGCCTGGCTTCACACTGACAGCGGGAATGAAATTGTGCCAGTTGATTTCATTCCCGTATGCAAGTCCCGACTTCGGGGGCGATTTCAGAGACATCTGTGCGGATTGCTGCACAGAGGTCTATATAAATCACACCCCAAAGTCGCCAAAAGTAGTACAGAAACTACTTTTGGGAATCGGTGCGGCGCCGCAAAGTCGGCTCACACTGATTCGGGAAGCGCCATTGCGGGCAATAGCCACCGATTTGTCATGCGATTTGACATGTCAAATGGCTCTGATGTGAACCAAGGCTAAATGAGAATTCTTAGACGACATTCACATGGATGCACACAGGGGCCAGGAGCAGCCACTTGCAAAAATCTGTCTTTTTTTTGCCGATGGTTATAAACGATGAATGCACAGTGTATGTGGACAGCAGCAGCTGTCTGATTTGTATTCTGTACAAATCAATGGTTAGTGTTGCTGCTTTTTGCATAGAACTTTTCATCTGAGCAGTAACAGAGGCTGACCCCTGGAGGCAGACACTAGGGGGGAGATTTACTAAAACTGGAGAGTGCAAACTCTGGTGCAGCTTTGCATGGCAGCCAATCAGCTTCTAACTTCAGCTTATTCAGTTAGCCTTTGACAATACAACCTGGAAGCTGATTGGTTGAGATATATATGCATATGCAATGGTGAGAAAGGAGGGGTTTCTTATATTATTATTAGAACCCATCCTCCACCGCAGTGGTTACAACACTGTCCCTAGCACAGAGTAGCAGCCCCCTCCCCATTAATGATCACCCATGAAGCTCCTCGCAGTTCTGTCACTAGTAGAGGCCTTACACTTGTGCAGCGTTCAGCGGACACGCAGGAGATGAGCTCATCAAAGCTGGTGGTCCCCACGGTGACAAACACACTCTTCCCCATGCCTATTTGTGTTATGGCTCCGTCTCTTCCGGCTACCACGAGAGCCTCGCAGCCATTGGTTGTAGCTGTCACTTCTTCATTGGTCTCCAGGTGTCGCTGTTTGCTATTGGATCACGCGTCCTGAGCCGCAGCTGTCACATGACCATCATACAACTCACATGACCATCATACAACGCTGCTGCTAATAATAATAACAGAATGAAGAGAACGCCTGGATGGAGAATGTTGCAAATCTGCCGGAAGACGGAAATAGTAATAAAGTCATTATACTCTACTAGAGGGAGCTGAGCTCTGCCTATGTAGCGCCTTGTATGTTCTTTGCACTGTCCGTAGAATAACATTTGCCATATTATGGAAATACAATTTAAAAAAAATGAATTTGATTCAAATGATTATCATGCACCCCAAATAAAACTTCAATATACAATTGGAGCTGATTTCTGCTGCCGGTGCGGAATGTTTCAGTGCGCACAGAATAATTGCACATCAGGTCCCTTCAGGTTGTGACAGCTGAGATCTCCTAAAGCCCCATAGCACGCAATCCGACAATCGTACGGAAAATGGCGCTTTCTAAGCGATCGCACGATAATCGGATCGTTAGTACAGAGCTTTTCGATCACGACAGTTCATCCGATGTTTTCCGTACGGACATTATCGGACATGCAGGAAAAATTTTCTCACACGATGCCCGATCGTACGATTTTTGTTTCATCAGTACAGCTGTCGTTCGAAAATACAATACAAATACACTGCAACACATGACATCGCTTCCGATGTTTTATTCTGTCATACGAGAATTTTCGTGACTAAATTAAACTCTTCCGATTCAATCTGAGATTAGCATGCGAAAAAAAACGGACGATCATTCGCCCGATAATCTCATCGTGTGTACCGGGCATTAGTCACTCCACCACCATAACTGACATATTCACCCAGTCTTCTTCATTGGTTCATCCATCTTGATTGGATAGGAGAACGTAGCCCCGCACATTAGATTTCACAGCATCAAAGGCAGGCTGAAAAAGGTGCTGCACGTGCACAACCAGTGTACATAGAAAAACAAATTGGTGGCAGGTAAGATAAGTGCTTTATAGCACCACAGACAATACAGAGGCTCTTCTGCAGTAAAAGCATCCTGACATTTTTTTTTTTACTTTAACCACTTCAATACCAGGCACTTACCCCCCTTCCCGTCCAGACCAATTTTCATCTTTCAGCGCTGTCGCATTTTGAATGACAATTGCGCGGTCATGTGACGTTTTACCCAAATTAATTGTTTGGTGGTATTTTATCACCTCTGCAGTTTTTATTTTTTGTGCTACAAATAAAAAAGACTGAAAATGTTGAAAAGTTTTTCTTTGTTTCTGTCACAAAACTTTGTAAAGAAGTACATTTTCTCCATCGCTGACGGGCACTTATGAGGCAGTACTGATTGGCACTGATGAGGTGGCACTGATGGTGAGGCACATATATACAGCACTGATAGGTGGCACTGATGGGTGGCAATGATAAATGTAATTTTTTAGGACGCATTCCCTGATGGTCCTGGGTGGCATCCAGGTTGAGCACTGAGTGCTATCCATGTTGGGCACTGTGCCCCTTACCTGGTGGTCAAGGGTGGGCACCGTGGTGGTCAGGGTGGGCTTCCCTGATATTCTCCCTGGTGGTCCCTGGGTGGGCATTCCCTGGTGGCATCCCTGGTGGTCCTGGGTGGTAATCCAAGAGGGGGCTGTGCTGATAAACAATCAGCACAGACCTGCTCCTGTGAAGAGAGCAGCCGATCGGCTCTCCTTTACTCACGTCTGCAGACGCGAGAAGAGGAAACGCCGATAAACGGCTCTTCCTGTTTACACTGTGACCAGCTGTGATTGGTCATGGCTGATCACGTGGTAAAGAGCTTCCGATGGAAGATCGCGGGTTATCCTGAGGACGTCAATGTCAGAAGTAATGTTTTGAATATCTTTGCATCTTTTTTTTCTGAGCATGCGTAGTCCCGGTCGTACAATTTTTTTTCGTACGAAAACCGCACTAACGGAATGAAAATCGGACGTGGTGTTGTCGTACGGAAAACAATTTCTAGCCTGCACATCCAGCTTTTGTCTGACGAAAAATCAAAATCGTCTGTCAAAAGGAGCAAACTAACGGTAAGGCTGTTGAACGAAAATTCCCGTCCGAAATTTACATTGTGGGTACGAGGCTTAAGGGACAGTAATAAGGCCTTTCAGAGATTTCCCTTCACTTCCTGTCCCATAGCCAAAACAAGAAATGAGAGGAGATTCCTTCAAGGTGAAGGAATCCCTGGTTGTCACCAGAACTAATGTCCCCACTGGAAAATTTTACCTCTATTCCTCTTCTGTCGACAACCCAAAATTTGAGATTTTTTTCACTTTCACTCAGTGGTGATATTGGTTAGGGAAGAGCTTAAAGCGGAGTTCCACCCATTTAAAAGTCAGCAGGTACAGAAAGTGTAGCTGCTGATTTTTAATAAACAGACACTCACCTGTCCCACGGTCCAGCAATGGGGCCGCCCAATGCCTCGCTCCTCTGCCCGTCCTTTCCGCAGTGCCGGCATTGCAAGTGTGGGTGCCCAGCTGTTGCTTCACAGCCGGGCGTGCGCTGCGCGAGCCGCACTGCACGTTGTGAATGGCCAGCCAATCTTCTGGGACCTGTGACGTACCCCAGAAGATTGCAGGGAGGGAGGGGGGAGAGGTGAACTTCTGCTCGGCGCCAGGAGCAGAAGTGGGATCTGGGTACCTGTCAAAACTAGGTACGCACTCCCCCCCCCCCCAAAAAAATGACAAGCCAATTGTGGCATATCAGGGTGTCACCAGTACTTAAAGCAGAGTTTAACTTTTGGGTGGAACCCCGCTTTAAGGTTTGGTCCAAACAATATATGGCCAATGACTGGAATCACATGATGTAATTTGCCAGACCTATCATTCAGGAGTGAAGCATCGAGAACAGATATGTGTCGGTGATTGGCTGGGTTTATTTCTCTCTGAAGGTTGGCGGGCATCTGTCATCCTGATTGATATGGATAGCTGTGCAACATGATTAATGAAGGATTTATATTGTGGGACTTTTTTGTATGTTTTTTTCCATTTTCATTAAAGGACTTTTCAAAAATTGGCTCTGTCTTTATTTACAGTTTACATTTTTGTGAATGAATTTGCGTATTTTATACCCCTTATTCATATGGGGTGGGGGGGGGGCAATATCTGGGTGTCACCTTGTTAAAGGGAGTATCCAGATTCCGATAAACCCCCTGCTCACAGACCCCGACAACTACCAGGCCAAGGTACAGGAACCCCCCCCCCCCCCATCATTGCAGGCATGAGGCCTGGTATGATTCTGGGGCAATCACATGTCTTTCCCCCTCCTTTCCTTGCCTGCCAGACAGCATGGTTGGATAAAAGTCTGATGTGTGTTGTTTAGGGGGAGCTCTCACTTTTTTTATTCTTAAATGAGTTGTAAAGGCATACGTTTTTTTTTTTATCTGAATGCATTCTATGCATTCAGATAAAAAGCCTTCTGTGTGTAGCAGCCCCCCTAATACTTACCTGAGCCCCATCTCTGTCCAGTGATGTCCACGAATCCCTCTCCCTTCTGAGAGAGGGGCGGGGCCAAGTGGCAACTCTGTGTCTGAATGGACAGAGCTGCAGCTCAGCTTGGGTGCCCTCACAACAAGCTGCTTGCTGTGGGGGCACTCAACAGGAGGGAGCGGCCAGGAGCAGCAAAGAAGGACCCAACAAGAGGAGGCTCCAGGATGCCCAAATTTTGACCAAATTTACTGTGCTTTTGTAGCTCACACATTGCCAAAACATCAGCGATCCACCTCCATGTTTCACAAGCCTTTTTGACTCCTCTCCAAATGTAGAGGTTATGGTTGTGGCCAAAAAGCTCAATTTTGGTCTCATCACTTCAAATTACTTTGTGCCAGAAGGTTTGAGGCTTGTCTCTGTGCTGTTTGGAGTATTGTAAGCGGGATACTTTGTGGTATTTGCATAGTAATGGCTTTCTTCTGGCAACTCAAACATGCAGCCCATCTTTCTTCAAGTGCCTCCTTTTTGTGCATCTTAAAACAGCCACACCACAAGTTTTCAGAGTCCTGAAGTTATTTGTGGGTTTTTCTTTGCATCCCAAATAATTTTCCTGGCAGTTGTGGCAGAAATTTTAGTTGGTCTACCTGACCGTCATTTGGTTTCAACAGAGCCCCTCATTTTCCACTTCTTGATTAGAGTTTGAACACTGCTGATTAGCATTCTCAATTCCTTGGATATCTTTTTATATCCCTTTCCTGTTTTATACAGTTCAACTACCTTTTCCTGCAGATCCTTTGAAAATTCTTTTGCTTTCCCCATGACTCAGAATCCAGAAATGTCAGTGCAGCACTGGATGAAAGATTTAGGCCCCTTTCACACACACGGACCGTTTGTCCGTTTTTCATCCATCTGTTGATGGATGAAAAATGGACATCAATGCATCTCTATGGAAAAACGGATGACAACTGATGATCATTCATTTGCATCAGTTTTCATCCGCTTCCGTCACCATCCATTTTTTTGAACGGATGAAAGTCCTATTTTTCATCCGTCAAGAAAATGGATCGGATGAAAACCGGTTGTAAACGGACGAACGGTCAGTTTTTCATCCGTTTTTGCATTGGCAGTGGATGTAAAAAAAAAACTGATGACCACAGATGAAAAAACGGATGAAAAAAACGGATGAAAAAATGGAATACTTCATCCGTTTTGATGTGGCGGAACTGATGAATGGTCCGTATGTGTGAAAGGACCCTAAAGGGTCTGTCAGGAGTCCAGAAACTCACTAACCTTTTATACACACACACTAATTACAAGCAAACAGATCACAGGTGAGCATAGTTACCTTTAATAGCCATTCAACCCCCTTTGTGTCAACTTGTGTGCATGTTATCAGGCCAAAATCACCAGGGTATGTAAACTTTTGATCAGGGTCATTTGGGTAGTTTCTGTTGTCATTATGATTTAAAGAGTAAACACAGTTGATTTATAATAAATGCATTCAGCCAAACACTAACCATGAAAAGAAATGTTTTTGTGTTATCATTCATATTCTCTGAAAAACGGCCAAGAAATCATAAATTCTGCCAAAGTATGTAAACTTATGAGCACAGCTGTATTACAGTATATTTTTGTGTATTTAAAGTGGACCGGAAATTGAATCTTATAGGGAACATCAATAAATTTTAATTGCAGCACTCTGAAAACCTTACTCTTTTGCTTGAAATTTTCCTGAAATTTAGCAATGCACATGCTGACACGTGACTGTGCCTAAGTACTCCTGTGCAAACTACACCTGCCATGAAAGAAACATGAAGGTTGCTCACTTTATCTGAAAATTTAAACTTCCATCCTGTTTTTAGGTTCAAAGCTTAAGAGTCATAGACCCAGAATAAGTGTAAATTAAATGAAAGTCAGAGACAAGTCAAATTACTTGTTCTGGACCAGTATTTTAGAATGTTTTGAGGCCAGAGCATCAACATGGCAGCCAAGCAACTAGCATCAGGAGAGATCAGAATGGCAGCCTTCAAATATCCCTTCAGACAGGCATACTTTAAACTGGAACTTCAGCATCTTCTGTGGAAAAGGGATAACACCTCTGCAATGTTTTCTATCTGCCTGTGTTCATGCTGAGATTTTCCCCTCAGGTGGTCATTGGGACAGGAACTGAGAGGAAATCTTCTCAACAGGATCATAAGCAGTATTAATGGGCTGAAAGCAAATCTAACCTTTTTCCATTCAATACACACAATAAAGTGTTTTTTTCACTGCTGTTCTTGTCCTTATAAGTGCAAGTTCCCCTATATTTCTGACCACTTGCCACCAAGACAGGAAATTAAATATCCTCAATGGAGACATAGACAGTAGTAAGAATGTGATCGAGGTTCCAACCCTTCTTCACTCAAAAACAAAAATGCAGTTAAACCTTAATGGTCATAAAACCATACAAAAAAATATAAAAAGATTTTCATTAAGTAGATTTTATATAGAATATAACAGCCACATAATTCTACAATCCACTATTTTTTTTAGAAAGTAGACAGGCCATAGACAATAAAGGCAACAATACATAAAATGAGGTGCCAGAGTTACCATGTATGCAAGTTTCCTGGTACTGTGTATTTTATTATTTTTCTTCTATCCTGCTTATGCATCAGAAGATGTCAACATTCACTATAACCTACAGACTGTATATACACTTAAAGCAGCTTCTGTATCTTTCTGATATTCTAATCTATACTTTCCAGCACGTGACACAGAGACATCTTGACTTCTGTTTCCTAAAAAAAAAAAAACATTAATAAACACAAACTCTTTAGAGACAAGCTAACATTTAAACTTGGCAAATTTGTCTGTGGCTACTTTCACCCATCATAATGAAGACCATCATTTTGAAGGCTGAGCCAAAGGCTGATATAAGCTATCAATTCACAAAAGCCTTTGTGATATTTCTAAAGGTACTGATACACCAGATGTATTAATAATGCAATAAAAATAATGACTGGGTCTTTACAGAACAGCTGGAGAGTGTAGGAATTTGGAACATTTGTAAAAATATGACACCAAATCAAAAGATAATGAATTAGTAAATTGTAAGTCTAACTTCCATATATTATCCACTGATGAGCTATTGTTGTGACCCACCGGCTTTGGAGAGCTTGTATATTATCCATTTACAAGGTACAGAAGAGTTTAGCAAAAATGTAATTTCAAATGTCAGATTACTCTAAAAAAAAAGATTGTGAACTCCCACATACAGGTTATTTTAGTGCTGTCGATAGTTTGTTTTAAAGACAACGTCATCCTTAGTATTCTGATTATAGTGATTCAGGAATGCCGATTGGGTCATCATGCCAGGCTTCCTTTTGCTTAATCATGGTTTTAGCTGGTGGTACAGTACCATCCAACATGCTCTTGGTCTGTGTTGGGTCTTCTTACAACTGGATGTATCCGTTACTGCTCCAGTGGGAGTTCTAAGAAGAGTCCTTATCTTCAGAAGACATTCAGACCATCTTAGTCGGCTCTTGTGATGGACTTCAAAGCAATCGAGAATATGGAAATGTTATTATTCCACAGTAAAGTTTTGGAAGCTGTTTAACTACTGTACTGAGCATTTGCTGTTGTTAGTGGTAATACACATACCCTGGCTCCTAGAAAATGTCTGCTGTTTTCTAGTTTGGATTGACCAACATTAAAATTTTTACATTTATTTGTTCAAAAGTGATAGACTTTAGGTCAGTTAAAGACAAGCAGTTTCTCACCAAAAATAACAGTCAGGGAAAGATTGAGTTTTGCACAGCTGAAAACCACCATGTACTTCCCTCGCAGTGACTGATGGGCAAAAATGTAAAAAAAATGAGTGCTCAGTTGTGCTGAGTTGTCAGTAAATCCGTGATATAATAATGGGCATTTCTCATTTTCTATCTGATGTTAACACATCTAAGGTTCAACGTACAGTTGTCAGAAATGAGTCTGTCGATTACTTTCTTTTTTTTTTTTTTTGTAATTTGAAGGCCATCTAAAAACTAAGTTAGCCTCCACAATGGCAGCCTCTGCTTTGTAAGTAACTGGTCACACTATATTAGCAGCGTTATTTGTACTTTCCTCTCTGGTGTGTCCTCTGGTGTGTGGTATAACTGTACTTAGAGTTGAAGTTTTTGCCACACTCTCTGCAGACATAAGGCTTGTTCTCTGTGTGAGTGTTCTGGTGCTTGCGTAGGTTCGACTTGTCTGTGAAGCATTTCCCACATTGCGGGCACATGTGGGGTCGCTCACCTGAGTGGATCCTCTGATGAATAATCAGATACGATTTGTAGGCAAAGTTCTTCCCACATAGGCTGCAGGTATGAGGTTTTTCTCCTGTATGAGTCCTTTGATGCATGGTAATCTGGGACTTGTATGTAAAGTGTTTTCCGCACTGGTCACACCGATGTGGTTTTCCGCTCAGATGAGTTCTCTTATGGATAGTCAGATGTGATTTGGTGGCATAGCGCTTATCACACTCATCACAGCCATATGGTTTTTCCCCTGTATGAGTTCTCTGGTGTCGGATGAGATTAGATTTATAATCAAAGTATTTTCCACACTCATCACAGTGATGGGGTTTTTCCTCAACATGCAGGGTTTGATTACTGGTTTGAGCATGTGATCTGCTAACTCTTTCAGAATTCTTTCCAACCTTCCTAGTTTCGGACTGCTTATCTCTCTTTGGTTCTTCATGATTTATATTGGTAAAGCTCTCATTCAAAAGCAGTGATCCTTGTTCACATTCTTCAGACACAGAAGTAAACGTAATATTGCCCATGTCATAAGAAGGTGACTTTTCAGGTGAATTTTCTTCTTGAAGCCCATGGAAAAAGCTAAGGTCATCCTCTGCCAAACCATCTGGGGAGCAGTTCACACTGTAGGACTCTTCAGGAATAGCCCTGTCTATATAACTATCAGTGAATGTAGGGTGCACTGAAAAGAAAAGAGATTGCATGAATACTGAGAGAGAACCGAATGGATAAAACAAACATTTAAAGCGGAGTTCCAACCACAAATACATCTTTATATATTTCAAATCCTCTATGCTTGATGAATCACTTTTGGAAAAAAAAAATATACTCACCCTAAGTGCCCTGTTGCTATGTGATCCCTGTAATCTTCCACTTCCTGATCTGCGGCACTCCGCATCACTTCCTGCCTCGCCTAGGCTCATGGGAGATGTGAGTCATCATTTCCCATAAGTCAGTGGGCATCCCTGATTTTGTGGGGGAGAGACATGTATGTTCAATTCAAACTGTGCAGCGCTCATAAAATTTGTGCAACAAAGTCTATAAACTGATTCATGAGGGCCTCCCTTAAAGTGCTGAACGGGTGTAATCAAAGGCATGCAGACATCAATTTCATGCGTGCAAAGGGTGCTCAAGAGTCCACCACCATCTACACAGGCTGCTCACCTTTCTCCTATGATCCTCATTACAAGGATCTTATTGCACCTCTGCCTTTATTTGGGAAAAGGCACAAAACCTTCAATGCAATGCCACAATAACAATCCGAGATGGCGGATACAGATCACTTCTCCCAAAGCCTCTTCAGCCAGGTTTTTACCCAAAAGCCAAATAAAAGGAATATAGTGCTCTCCGTATATAAAATTCTATTTATTCATTAAAAAGTATTGCACTTACATGAAATGGCACTGAATCCCAGTGCCTGGTTTACAAACAATGATAAGTCATAAAATCCGGACATCCGCTGAAGAAGTTCCGGTTGAGTGGAACGCAACGCGTACGGAGGGAGGAAGTGACAACAACCGCGGGCCAGCACTGGCAAGCTTTATGTGTACACAGTACTGTGGATGTACAATGTGCTCCAGTGAGTGCTGGAGGGGCAGAGAGGAGAACCGCTGATTGACAGTTACCAGCTCTCTGCAGGCTGAAGACCAAGAGCTGAGCAAACAGCGGTGTTTGATCACTTGGAGGCAGCAGGGACAGCTGCAGCTGGGATTGGTGCTGCAGCCATCTAGGTAAGTATGATTGTTTATTTTTTTTAATCCCAAACTTCTCTTAAAAAAAAATTCGGCTAGCTGCACCTTTGATATGCTTACATGAAAAAGTAAGTTATATGGCACGTTATATACTGTACATTCAATGGCAATGTACTTAAAACACATGTAAAACGCACCTAAGACGCAACACACCTAAAATGCACCGCACTTCTGTGAACCGGCTCTAACAGAATACTGCTTATATTACTCAATAAATAAAAGAAAGCTGGTTCCAAACACACATCATTAACCACTTACGGACCGCCCGCCATCGTTGTACCTCGCTACTTTGACGTGGAATACCATTGTCATGGTAGCAGATAGATACCATAACCCCGGTATTGTTTTTTTCAGCGGGCGGTCCGCTTTCAGATAAAAGTAGTTTCTGCAGCGGATTCACAGCGAGATCACTTTTATCGGGGTCGTCTCCACCGTTTACCGGATCCATCGGTAGCAGAGGAGACGATCAGGTCCGCTTCCCTCACTGCCTGAATACCAAGTGAGGGCAAGATGGCACCCACTCGGCTCCATGGCATTGAAGGGCGGAAGCGACATCAAACGTCACTTGCGCCCAGTGCTTTTAAAGGAGACAATTTTTTTTTTCAAGTGACTTTTTTTTTTTTTATTGCATTTTAGTGTAAATATGAGATCTGAGGTATTTTTGACCCCAGATCTCATATTTAAGAGGTCCTGTCATGGGTTTTTTTCTATTACAAGGAATGTTTACATTCCTTGTAATAGGAATAAAAGAGACCCATTTTTTTCTTTTAAAGGACAGTGTACAAATAAAAAGTAAAATAAATAATACAAGCACCCCATCCAGCCGAGCTCATGCGCAGAAGCGAACGCATATGTAAGTCCCGGCCGCATATGAAAATGGTGTTCAAACCGCACATGTGAGGTATCGCTACAATCGTTAGAGTGAAAGCAATAATTCTAGCTCTAGACCTACTCTGGTAACCTGTAAAAATTTTTAAACGTTGCCAATGTTTAAAAGTGCCAAAGTTTGTCGCCATTCCACGAGCGGGCGCAATTTTGAAGCATGACATGTTGGGTATCAATTTACTCGGTGTAACATTATCTTTCACGATATAGAAAAAAAATGGGCTAACTTTACTTTACTCTAATTTTTTAATTCAAAAAAGATTTTTTTTTCAAAAAAAATTGTGCTTTTAAGACCGCTGCGCAAATACGGTGTGACATAAAGTATTGCAACGACTGCCATTTTATTCTCTAGGGTGTTAGAAAAAAAAAAATATATATATATATATAAACATATGTATATAATGTTTGGGGATTCTAAGTAATTTTCTAGCAAAAAAAATAAAAAGATTTTAACTTGTAAACACTGAATCTTAGAAAGAGGCTCTGTCCTTAAAGCGTAACTCCACTTTTGTTGAGAAAAAAACATTCCCCTGTGGGTGATCTATGTGCATTGCAAGGATTATAACAACCTTTATTGCAGATTCTGAAGAAATCCCTCTGTATTTCTCTGTGCCGCTGTACTGAGTGGGTCTAATGGGAGTGGTTTCATAATTAACTGTCAGGCGTGCAGCTGGAAAGCACGAATGAGGAAATCTACTGGGCCTGCATCCCTTTAGACGTGCTCATATTAAAAGTATCTCGCCAAAAATGACATTTTTGTTGCAGGGGATGCCTGAATCGGACTGAAATGATGTTTCTGGGAGTGGTCAGTACACACTCTGTGTACAGAACAACTCCAGGTAGCCATATTGCAATGCATTCTCAGAAAATTACAGCAGCTGAAGAATGAAATGGAAAGGTCATTTTTAATAACATTCAATTACAATATGACTTGTATTGCAATTGTACACAATATATTATTTTTTCTTTATTTGCTATTTTTTTCCCCCACGAAAGTGGAGTTACCCTTTAAGTGGTTAAAAAATATATATGTTTTTATATTATCAGTGGACAACAGTGTCGGCTGGTGGCGTTTTAGGATGGTGGGGTGCCAGACCCTGCCCTTCCTTTTTGGACCCTCTCACTTCTCATAAGCCACACCCCTTATAGAATCTACCCACTCTGTCCCCTGTATTCAACTTGCTTCTGCCCACAGTGTCAGGAGTATACAGCTCAGCATCACAGGGCAGAGTATACAGCTCAGCTTCACAGATAAGGGTATATAGCTCAGCCTCACAGATCAGGGTATATAGTTCAGCATTACAGATCAGGGTATATAGCTCAGCCTCACAGATCAGGGTATATAGCTCAGCCTCACAGATCAGGGTATATAGGTCTGCATTACAGATCAGGGTATACAGCTCAGCATTACAGATCAGGGTATATAGTTCAGAATTACAGATCAGGGTATACAACTCAGCATTACAGATCAGGGTATATAGCTCAGCATTACAGATCAGAGTATATAGCTCAGCCTCACAGATCAGGGTATACAACTCAGCATTACAGATCAGGGTATATAGCTCAGCATTACAGATCAGAGTATATAGCTCAGCCTCACAGATCAGGGTATATAGCTCAGCCTCAGAGATAAGGGTATATAGCTCAGCCACACAGATCAGGGTATACAGATCAGCATTACAGATCAGGGTATACAGCTCAGCATTATAGATAAGGGTATACAGCTCAGCCTCACAGATCAGGGTATATAGCTCAGCATTACAGATTAGGGTATATAAAGTATCTCACAAAAGTGAGTACACCCTTTGCATTTTTGTAAATATTTTATTATATCTTTCCATGTGACAACACTGAAGAAATGACACTTAGCTACAATGTAAAGTAGTGAGTGTATAGCTTGTATAACAGTGTAAATTTTCTGTCCCCTTAAAATAACTCAACACGCAGCCATTAATGTCTAAACCACTGGCAACAAAAGTGAGTACACCCCTACGTGAAAAAGTCCAAATTGGGCCCAATTAGCCATTTTCCCTCCCCGGTGTCATGTGACTCATTAGTGTTACAAAATCTCAGGTGTGAATGGGGAGCAGGTGTGTTAAATTTGGTGTTATCGCGCTGACTCTCTCATACTGGTCACTGGACATTCAACATGGCACCTCATGGCAAAGAACTCTCTGAGGATCTGAAAAAAAGAATTGTTGCTCTACATAAAGATGGCCTAGGCTATAAGAAGATTGCCAAGACCCTAAAACTGAGCTGCGGCATGGTGGCCAAGACCATACAGCAGTTTAAAGGGACAGGTTCCACTTAGAACAGACATCGCCATGGTCAACCAAAGAAGTTGAGTGCACATGCTCAGCGTCATATCCAGAGGTTGTATTTGGAAAATAGACGTATGAGTGCTGCCAGCATTGCTGCAGAGGTTGAAAGGTTAGTGGGTCAGCATGTCAGTGCTCAGACTAAACGCCGCACACTGCATCAAATTGGTCTGCATGGCTGTCGTCCCAGAAGGAAGCCTCTTCTAAATATGATGCACAAGAAAGCTCGGAAACAGTTTGCTGAAGACAAGCAGACTAAGGAAGTGGATTACTGGAACCATGTCCTGTGGTCTGATGAGACCAAGATAAACTTATTTGGTTCAGATGGTGTCAAGAGTGTGTGGCAGCAACCAGGTGCGGAGTACAAAGACAAATGTGTCTTGCCTACAGGCAAGCATGGTGGTGGGAGTGTCATGGTCTGGAACTGCATGAGTGCTACCGGCACTGGGGAGCTACAGTTCATTGAGAGAACCATGAATGCCAACATGTACTGTGACATACTGAAGCAGAGCATGATCCCCTCCCTTCGGAGACTGGGCCGCAGGGCAGTATTCCAACATGATAACGACCCCAACGACGACCACTGCCTTGCTAAAGAAGCTGAAGGTAAAGGTTATGGACTGGCCAAGCATGTCTACAGACCTAAACCCTATTGAGCATCTGTGGGGTATCCTTAAATGGAAGGTGGAGGAACGCAGGGTCTCTAACATCCACCAGCAACATGATGTCATCATGGAGGAGTGGAAGAGGACTCCAGTGGCAACCTGTGAAGCTCTGGTGAACTCCATACCCAAGAGGGTTAAGTCAGTGCTGGAAAATAATGGTGGACACAAAATATTGACACTTTGGGCCCATTTTTTGTTGCCAGTGGTTTAGACATTAATGACTGTGTGTTTGAGTTATTTTAGTTCAATCTCGTTTTATTGGTCATGGAGAGGAACAAAAAACTCTTACAGACAACATTGTTAGAGTAAAGCAATATGAGCTATCTAGTAAAACATTGACATTCAGAGTGTATCCATTGCATGTTCATACTATAACAACTTGACAATTTGGTTGATCCAACAGGTCTGCCATTTGCATTGGTTATATGTTTTAACTAGTCATATTCTAGATTATGATAGAAATATGTCTTAGCAATCTGCGTACTCATGATGAGGGCATTTAGCTACTCTTATTGTCCAAATGCATATGTCGAATGGATCTGTCTACTATCTGTATAGATATGATACCTGTATATGGGTAGTATGGAACAAATATGGTAAAAGATAACCTGTATAACAAAGTGAAGAAGATAAAGAATAGAGGGGGATAGTGCAGGGTATGTGCTCCATCATGGCTCAGTTGTATTGGGATCAAGTGTAGATTCTGTCCATGGGATAAAATCCGCAGAGTGACGAAACAAGGACCAGGAGGTCCACGTTGCAGTATACAATTCTACTTTATCACTTTCCTGAGCCACCATGCGTCTTAGATGTGAACTAGGGTTATGTTGACTCGGTACTACCTCGTGTATGGGACGTGATAGGGGGAGATAAGAAATAGAAGAAGTGAAACAATATGTCCAATAGAAAATGGTATAAACAAGGTATGATGGGTATATGTCCATAGTATAGATATGTCTATCATCTGTCTAGGTAAGCTGTATACGTAAACCTGTTATTCTCATCGATTTACGGGAGTAGTACTCATGCGTCTAACGATTCTGTATAAAGATAGTATTAGATCTTATACTGATCAATTTTGTATATTGGTTACGTTTACCGTCTGGACAACCTAGTTGGTTTAACAGTTCAACAATATCATACTTGTACGTTACCTATGTGAGACTTA
>BLSH010306120.1:0-16906 GCA_018402905.1 Glandirana rugosa | reverse complement strand
CAGCTCAGGGTGGAGGTGAAACTGTAGAAGAGATTGGGTGTACCAAAATGGCCGCCGTTACTAGGCCTCCACTGATTGCATCCCATGCAGCCCGTAGGTGAAGCTGTTCCTGGGCCTTACTTTCCCCCAGGGGGGCAGGTAAGCATAAGGGGCCCTCAACTGCTAAATAAATGTCCTGGGACAGGCAGCAAAGGCTGGGAGCAGAGGCCGGGTGTAGCAAGATGGCTGCCGTTACCAGGCTGGAATGTCTCTCTAATAAACTTTTCCCCTGTAGCTGTGGGGGGGCAAACAGTGCTGTTTAGGGGACCCCAGGGGCAGGTTACAAGGTGGATGAGGCTTGGATGGTGTGTGGGAGGTCAGCACTCACCGCCGTTCGATCCGGTTCCGGTAGGCCTCAAAAGCCGGGGGCTAAATTTTGGGCCGGTGCGGGCGGATGCCTCCAAATCGCCCGATAAACGGCTCGTTTTGAAGCTAAGGTGCTGGAGAGAAGGGCCAGGGGGTTAGATGGTCTCACCCCTGCTTCCCCTTGATGGATTCCTCTGGATTGTGCTGTCTTCGGCGGAGCTATGGCCGCACACGTCCGCCTCCTAGCACGTCCAGTCACGCCCCGTGTTTGAGTTATTTTGAGGGGACAGCAAATGCACAGTTATACAAGCTGTACACTCACTACTTTACATTGTAGCAAAGTGTAATTTTTTTCAGTGTTGTCACATGAAAAGATAAAATAAAATATTTACAAAAATGTGAGGGGTGTACTCACTTTTGTAAGATACTGTAGCTCAGCCTCACAGATCAGGGTATATAGCTCAGCCTCACAGATCAGGGTATATAGCTCAGCCTCACAGATCAGGGTATATAGCTCAGCCTCACAGTTCAGGGTATATAGCTCAGCATTACAGATCAGGGTATACAGCTCAGCATTACAGATCAGGGTATACAGCTCAGCATTACAGATCAGGGTATATAGCTCAGCATTACAGATCAGGGTATGTGGCTCAGCCTCACAGATCAGGGTCTATAGCTCAGCCTCACAGATCAGGATATATAGCTCAGCATTACAGATCAGTCTATATAGCTCAGCCTCACAGATCAGGGTATATAGCTCAGCTTCACAGGTCAGGGTATATAGCTCAGCCTCACAGATCAGGGTATATAGCTCAGGCTCACAGATCAGGGTATATAGCTCAGGCTCATAGATCAGGGTATATATAGCTCAGTCTCACAAATCAGGATATACAGCTCAGAATTACAGATCAGGGTATATAGCTCAGCCTCACAGATTAGGGTACGCAAGTATACATCATCTGTGCTGTATACAGCTAGCTATATATACCCACCTTCCTTCCTGTATATAGAGACCTTCCTCCATCATCACTGACTGCAGATATAGATCATCTGTCCTGTATACAGCTAGCTATATAGACAGTAACAGGCACATGATATATATCTACAGTCACAGTGATGATGGAGGAAGGTCTATATACAGGAAGGAAGATGGTGGGTGTATATAGCTGTATACACTACAGTCAGGCAAGAAGGTGTAGTAAGGTCTCAGTCTCTGCTCTCTCTCCTCAGGGCCAGCCGATCTCTGTGTACACATACCCCACTCCTCCAGCCGAGTGATCACGCCTGGGCCCAGTTTGCACTGCCACACACAGACTCATGTGGTGGAGAGAAGCGGGGAAGTGTGTACGCTTGTGTGAAGTGGAGTGGCGGGCAGTAGCTGTCAGTGGGAAATTGAATGATCATTCTGAATGGCATTACTGCGCTGAGGTCCACGGGCAGCACTGAGACAGACGGTGCTGCTTAGCTTACCCCATAGGGTCCGGCAGGCCATGCTCTGCTTCCACCATCTGAGTGATTGGTGGGAAACCGGAAGAGACGGTGCCGTGAAAAGCACCGCCACCAATCAGAAACAAGCAACTGTAGGAATCAATGTAGAGTGGGAGTGTTCCGGACGCATGGCTTGAGCCCTGAGGACACGCTAAAGACCGCCCAATGGAGCTTTTCAGTTGCAATCACCTGATTGCAGCAGTCAAGCTTCCCACATATCAGCTCAGTGTCCGGACACACTTAAAGGACCACTTTTTTTCTCATGTCTAGCTTTGGGGGGGTGCTCGTGCGCCTCCTATTGATGGCCCGCCACTGGTGGACAATTTATGAAAAAAAATCATTTTGCAGAGATGCTGATTTATTGTTGCACTAAGGGGTCTATTTATAAATGTTTTCACAAACGATTCATATAACTTTCATACAGGATTCATACATTTTTCCAAATGAAACCAACTAGAAAAATGTGTGAATCCTGGGTGAAAGTTATGTGAATCCTTTATAAGTAGATGCCAAAGATTTCGCTTGATAACAATTTCAGCCCAACTCCAGGTAAACATTTTTTTACATTTTGGATAGAGTGGAGAAAAATAAGAACCCTTGCCAGTTTTTACTGCTGTCTGCGTCCCTGTTAGGACTATTCACCCTCTCTATTTGTCCTGTTTACCATTATCATTGAAAGTGAAAGTAAAAGAAAATCCCACATTTTGGGTTGTCCCCAGAAAAGTAATAAAGGAGAAATCTTCCAATGGGGACACTAGTTCTGGTGATCTGGGGGTCCCTAAGGAATTCCCTTTATTTGCAGAAATTTCCTCTCACTTCCTGTTTGACTATGGGACCGGAAGTGAAGGGAAAATTCCGCAATGGGACACAGATGGAAAAAAAAAATCTGACAAGGGTTATAACCCTCCCTTACTCTATCCAAAACACATTAGTGACGATATTATCCGGCACTTTGCTGGTCACTTGTGGCAGAATGAATGATGCATAATCTGTTTTTGTGCCTAAAGCTTTGAATGAAGTATGATACACAATGATGTCCAATGCAGAGCACATCCGTCCCTGTGGTATACACTTTTTTACACTTTTTAACAATTTGGCAAACCCTGAGGCTGGATTCACACCAGCCTGGTGTGAATGCCAGCCTGTTTGCTGCTGAGAACGAACGGTGCTGCCATTCGGCGGCTCCTGTCCGTTCGCACAGTGCAGCAGCTGCCCGGGGAGGGAGGGGGAAGTGCCGCGGGCAGGGAAAAAGATCCCCGTTCAGTGTGGAACACATCTGCGGGGCAGATGCATTCCCATTGAACTTAATAGTCACTACGTTCGGCTTTGTTGGCCGATTACTTGACTACTGTCAGTACGGTAGGCAAAACCGCCAACAGCCAATTTGGACAAAAGTTGGACGTTCAGTTGTCCAACAATCTGCGCGTATGTACAAGGCTTTAGTGTGCCTGTTTCCTGCAAAATCTGGCCTAGACTACCATTTTAGACAGTGTCATGGGCTATATATAGTCATTCGTATATATAAACCATTAGACTTACAAGACCAATGTATGCATAGACCATTTACAGTGGTAAATTTTCATTTGACAAATTAGAATTAAAAAAAGTTGAAACCTTGGCTGTGTTCTTAAAGTTTGGACTAAACTGCCACTGAGCATGCCTCTTCAGGAAGCTCTTTCAACCTTCTATCAACATTCTATCATGGATCATTCTGTGCGATAATGCAAAGGAATTCAGCCCAGTAACAATTTCTTACCTGTCCAAGCATCACCATGTGTTTCCTGCTCACATCTCCTGGCATATAGATCCTCCGTTTGCTCGTTGTCAGATATATGGTTAGGGTAATATTCTTCTGTCATATAAAATGGAAAACACAAAAGTGTCATGTAGTCTTTAAGCTCACACTTCTGTTTTGTCAAACCAGCATTAACATCCACCCTCTCAATTCCGGCTGTCACTGACAGTTCCAGTCCCCACTGACAATCACTGAGAACCAGAGGTTCCCAATCAAGTGGTCATCTGTTTAATAATGTAATTGTCTGATACAATTATAGTAATAAAAACAGCTGTAGAAGAATATTGTACAGTGTTAGCCAACACTTGCCTACTGGTGCCATTTATAAAAGGCAGCACATAGCATGGGCTGTTAAACACTCTCCTTGGTGATATAGCAGCAGGTACAGGTACAGACAAACTTGTCCCTTTGAAATATCCATACACCTTTGATCAAAGAATTGAGGAAAACAGGCTTTTTTCAATTAGTCATAGTGGCATATACAATCCCTGAGCATGTTTTTATTAAACAGTGTGCCAAAATAAAAGCCTTGCACAGTATGTCATTAAAAATATAAAAATGATTTAGTTATGCAAATTAGTCATAGAGTTATAGTTAAATTATTTGACATGCTGAAAAGACTAACATTTTCTCCTAAGCATCGGGCATATAGTACATCAACAGGTATAAAGTTTAATGAAGATGAACTACAAAGTAAAAATGAACATACCTAGACTACATTGTCATTTGCATATACTGCATACACAAGGATTTTTAAACCTTATAATTGCTGCTGTTTAATTTAAAATGTATACATACCCAATGGGAAAAGGCGCCTTCTTGTTTCAAAACTGACAGAGGTTCTAGCATACTCCTACTTAATTTAAAGCATATTTACTTCTGTCTCTGTTACTGTTACATAGATTTCCCTTCACTTACTGTCCTAGGAGCAGCATTTTTAGCATACAGGAAGGAGGTCTGCGGGCACTCAGGAGGTTATACTGCCACCTCCTAATTCTTGTTCTTTTTAATTGCTTTTTTTTATTATTTAATTGCTGAACAGAAATTTTGCATTGTTGGGATATGCAGGCAACTGTGAGCCAAGTGTCTGCATGCTTGCAGTGCTGCATGCTTGCAGTTGCAGCATGGCCCCATTCACTTACATGGGAGAGTCTGACAGGCATTGCCACCTGTCAAACTCAAAATATAGCGTTAAAGTTGCTGTGATGCACCCGAGCTGCACCACATCCACTTCTAGGTGGGCATTCGAGCTGCAGAAAAAAACATAGAACAACTGCCTGTGTAAAAGAAGTTGAAGACCTTTTTTTTATTTTATTTTTTATAAATAGAAATTTTCCACCAGCCAAAATGTTTTATATTTGTTTTGGAAAGAGTGGGGAAGAATCTGACCCTCTCTGCATTTTTACTGCTCTATTATAGAATAAGGCAATCATCTGAATCCAAAAACAGAAAATTGGATCATACTTACCGTAATTTTCTTTTCCTGGTGCCTATCCATGGCAGCATACCCATGACAAACTACACCTTGGCTCCTCCCTCAGGATCAGTGAATATCTTTAAAAGAGGGGGTTAGAGACCCCCCCCCTCAGCATTCTCGCGTAAAATAGCATACCGTGGGTGGGTTTGTATGCTGCCCTGGATAGGCACCAGGAAAAGAAAATTCCGGTAAGTATGATACAATTTTCTGTTTTCCTAGTGCCTCCATGGTAGCATACCCATGACAAATAAATAGCTAGACGGGTGGGATCATGCTTAGAGAATAATTTACTCAGAAGAGAGATTAATCTTTAGTATTAGATAATGCTGTTATGATGGCTTGTCTGCCAAATTCAACAGATGAGAGAGCTCCTGGGTCTACCCTATAATATTTCATGAACGTATGTTGGGACGACCGTGATGCCGTTCTGCAGATGGTTTCAACTGATACGCTCACTCTTGCTGCCCAAGAAGCAGAAACTGCACTGGTGGAATGAGTCGAAGTAGGAGGTTCAAGCCCTTTTGCCCTGTATGCCTGCTGGGTCGATTTAATTATCCATGATGCAATTGTCCTTGGAGTCACCTCTTTACCCTTGTTCCTTTCCCAAGGGATAAGGAATAACTTTGGTGAAATTCTGAAGGTGGCAGTGGCCTGCAGGTAGTGTTTTAGAATAGTTGAGATGTCAAGCTCATGAAGGGATTCCAAATCTTGGTCGGAAAAGGCTGGTAGGGTCCAAGGTTCAGAGAAATTAGCAGATGAAGATGCCTTGGGGACAACACCACAAACTGTCCTATGTTCCACCCTGTCCGGGTAAAAGATGATATGGTTGTTATCTGCTCCTAAGGTTTCAAGCTCTAATACCCTTCTGCCAGACACCACTGCAATTAAAAAGGATAGTTTTAAAGTTAGGTCCCATAGTGAGGTTGTTTCCGAAGGAACAAATGGTTTGTTGGATAAGGCTTCTAAGACAATGGAGAGATCCCAGGAAGGGAAGGTCTGTCTGACAGGTGGGCGTATCTTCTTGACTGCTTTAAAAAATTGCACCACTAGTGGATCTTCTGCCCATCTGCTGCTGGTTGCAGCAGAGATTGCTGCCACCTGCACCTTTAGGGTACTTAGTCCTAAGCCACTTGAAGGAAATCTAGACATTGGGATGAAGAGGGCGTGTTGAGATCAAAGCTTTTGCCAGTGGCAAAGAATCTAAACTTGTTCCAAACTCTGTCGTATGTGGTGTTTGTTGAGGGCTTGTGTGCTTTGAGCAGGGTTGAGATAACATTTGAGGAACATCCTAGAGACTGGAACCTTTGCCACTCAATATCCAAACGTGAAGGTTCAAATTGCGAGGATTTGGGTGTGTGTGGTGTCCTTGTGATAGAAGGAAGGGTATTACAGGAATCCTCACTGGAGCACTGACACTCAGGTATATTGCCGTAGAGAACCATGGACATCTTGGCCAGTATGGCAGGGCTGCTATAATCATTATCTTCTCCATAGCTAGTCTAGAGAGGAATCTCGGGATAAGAGGCCGTGGAGGGAAGGCATAAGCTAGCTTGTATGGCCAGGGACTTGATAGGGCATCTGTCGCTTCTGCCCGAGGGTGAGGCAGACGCGAGATAAACTTTGGTAGTTTTGTATTGGCTACTGTTGCAAATAGGTCCAGTTTAGGGAAGCCCTACCTGTGCACCATCCTCCTGAATATTCTCGGGTGTAGCGACCACTCGTTGGAGTCTATGAAACTCCTGGATAGCAGATCTGCCCTGTTTAAGTGACCTGGAAGTTATACTGCCCTCAAGTCCTTCAGGTTCCTCTCTGCCCAGATGATGATGGGTTCCATCTCTTTTTGTAGGGAGCCGCTGTGTGCTCCTCCCTGGCCTTGAATGTATGAAACCACTGCCTTGTTGTCCATTCGAATCAGAACTGATCTCTCCTTGATATGGGGGGCTAGGGCTATTATTGCGAGATATGCTGCTTGAATCTCCAGAACATTCGATTCAATACCTGTCGTACTGAATGCTCATCTTCCCTGGACCGACACCTGGTTGTAGTGAGCTCCCCATCCCTTTGCGCTGGCATCTGTAGTAATTGTGATCCAACAGACATGTCCCAAAGGGCGTGGTTTCAGCAGTATTTCCTTCTTCATCCACCATTTCAAACTTCTTTGCATTGAGGTCATAATACAAATGGACTGGGACAACAAGTGTCTGTTCCATTGTCTTAGGAACCTCAGTTGAAAGTGCCTCATGTGCCAATGTACCATAGCACCAACAGGATACAAGAGGACATGACACCCAGTAGGCAGAGGCAGTCTGAAGCTGTCAGGTGGAAATGCGTCCTCACTTTCCTTATCTTCTGAATAATTGTTTTCACTTTCTGTGGAGGTAAAGACACCATTCCATCTTTCGTGTTGAATAACGCAACCAGGTAGATCATCTTTTGGACTAGAGAAAGGTGGCTCTTCTGATGATTGATCATCCATCCATACTCCACTAATGTTGCCAATAGGATCTTCCTGTGTTCCACTAGCTGGTCTGGATGCTTTGCTAGAAGACGAATGTCGTTGAGATAATGAAACACCCTGAGCCCCTGCTCCCGCAAGGGGCTAGTATCGCAATTAGAATCTTGGTGAAGAACCTGGGAGAAGTGCAAAAGCCAAATGTGAGGCTCTGGAACTGTAAATGGGTCTGGCCGACCACAAACCTCAAGTAATTCTGAAAAGGTTTCAGAATGGGAATGTGCAAGTAAGCATACTGGAGACCCAGAGATAACATCCAGTCTCCTGGATGAACAGCTCAGATTATAGTTTGTAGTGACTCCATTTTGAATCTCTCCAGAGATATATGGCAATTTAGCCTCTTTAGGTCTATTACCGGCCCCCAGCCCCCGCTCATTTTGGAGTAGAACCCTGAAAAGCTCTCTGAGCGAGGTACTGGGATATCTGCTTGCTGGACTTGTAGAGAGTGAGGGAATTGAAGCAGTGCCTCCGTCTTCTGAGGAGATCTTGGCATTTCTGTAGGTACGGACAGGTTTCTTGGAGGGCAGCCTAAGAATGTCCAGAAATGACCGTACTGCACTGTCGAGACCACCCAGGGATCCTTGCAGTTTTTCATCCACACCTTGGGTAAGTGTCTGAGCCTTGATCCTACCGGGATCTTCTGGGATGATCTGGCGTCAAAAGAATTTGGCAGAGTCTTGTGGGTTAGGCAAGGTTCTTTGTTTGTGTGCCTTCAGAAAGGTGGACTGTGTACTCCTCTGATTTCTACTGGTGTCCTTCCCCTGTCTGGGCTGTCTATAATCTCTTGTTCAGAACTGTTGAAACCTAGAAGACGGTCCCCGGTGGCACCTATTTATTCTGTCCTGTGGAAGAAGACCTGACCTCCCCCCCTGTAACCCAAGAGATGGCTTTTTCTAATTTTTTGCCAAAAAGTGCTTCACCATCAAAAGGTATTTTGCATCAATTTTGTTTGGATGCAGTATCAGACGCCCATGGCTTTAGCCACAGGGTCCGCTTAGCCATTATAACATGTAGCATTGATCTTCCCGGACACTTGACAGCATCAATTGCTGCTTTATCCACAAAGTCAGTTGTGAGTTTTAGTTCATCTAAGGCCTTTATTAACTCTTCCTTGGGAATGTCCTGGCGAATTGCTACCTCTATGTTTTCTGTTCATGCCCGCAGGGCATTCAATACTGAAGTTAAGGTGATTGTTTGGTTTGCATGCATTGCCCGCCATTTGCTAGGCTCTTTTCAAGTTGAGGTCTATTCTTCTGTCCAAAGGGTCCTTGAAAAAGCTGAATCATCCATCGGGAGAGTGATATTTTTCCAAGCGAACCACAGCTGCGTCTACTGCTGGTGGGCCATCTGATATTGCTGAGTCTTGCTCTGACATAGGATAAAGCTTTCCTAGACGGTTGAGGGGAAATCTCTTTTCCGTTCTCTTCCATTCGTCTTTGATAACATCCTTGATTTCATTCATCAGTGGAAAAAAGGAGATCTGTTTCTTCAGAAAGGGAAAATAGCTCTTTGACTTTTTAGCGGTAGTTTCTATTTCTTCCCAGCCTATGGCTGACTTTACGGCCTGTATATAAGGCCGAACCAAAGAAAAGCTGAAGTCAGAAGGATCCTGCTCTTCCAAGGAATCATCAGAATCATTAGACTCCTCCTGCCTGGCTGTGACATTTACTCTTGAAATGGAAGGTTCCTCTGATGAAGAGCTAGGTACTGGAAATTCTGCAGGGGGGTGGGCTGAAGACTGTGGCTACTGCCGCTAGTTCCGCTATAGAGTCCTTAGCCACTTCCTTGAGAAGGTCAGCCACCTGTTGACTTTCTGACTCTCTATCAGCTGCATATTCCCTGAAGCACCTCCTGCAAACTAGGTGTCTGGTAGCGGAGTAGCTCCACATGCTCTACACTTTGGACTTTTAGAGCTTGGAGAATGCGAGGAGCGATGTCTCTTTGCGGCTGAACCTTCTGTGTGAGCATGATGTCTTGATCTTGAAGATCTGCTCCGGCTGGAGCCTTCATAGGGTTCGTCATGACGCCTTGATGTCTTCTTCTGGCATACAGAACTGAAATACATAATATGTACCAGCATAAGTGCACTCTTTTTTTTTTCTTTAAAAACTTACCTGGACGATGGTCCCTACCTTAAATCTCATTGAAGGTTTTGCATGGGTGGCGAGCAGCTCACTGTGGGCAGTGGACAGCAGAAAACAGCTAGAGAAGAGATAGGTGAGGTTTTAATAATCAGGTTCAACAGGATGGAGATGGATATATATAAAGGGTTAACACTAGAGAACTACCTTGATTGAGAGAAAGGCAGTCTTCCAGGAGCTCCTAACAGAGGCAACCTACTGCAAACACAGCAGGAAGCCATACTGAAGCTCCTGGGTTTAAATAGGCAAGGGGGGCACGCTGCTGACAATTAACTCTCCACTGAACTTAACTTTCGAGTAAGGACAAAGAATGAAGTTCTTTCCCTTAACCAAGATGGCCGCTGATGTTTCCAGCTGAACTGCACATGTGCGGTTGATGGCGCTCAGATCCACTCGCCCCGCCGGAGCTGACAGATGCTCACGTATGCGCAGTAAGAGAAGGAGGAACACCGAGATTTTAGAAAGGTTGACACGAGGCACGCGGCGCGCCTATGGAGGTTTTTGGCATAATTAAGGGGAAGGAAAGAAGATACCGGGTAAATGCGGAGCCTTCAATAGTTAGCTAAAGAGAGAAGGGGAATGGCTATAGTGGAAATAGAAGTTAAAGAAATAGAGAAACAGAAAAAGGAATAGGTGGGAGCTAAAGAGATCTGTAGCTGTTCCCTCTGCTGCGGCCCTTGAGCAGAAGCCTGTTGATGGCTGCAGATTTTAAAGCTCTTAGTTAAGAAACAATTGCATGTCCCAAAAGACCAACAGAAGGGACTCCCTGTCTTTTTAGAGCGTTTAGCTTTCCGAGAACAGGGACTGCATCTGAAAGAGGCTGAAACCAGACGGAAGCTGCTGAGAGCAGAGGAAAGGACGTTCGACCATCATTCACTGTCTATAAGTTATGAGGAAAAAGAGGAGAATGCTGGTGGGGTCTCTAAACCTCTCTTTTAAAGATATTCACTGATCCTGAGGGAGGAGCCAAGGCAGAACTTATCATGGGTATGCTGCCATGGAGGCACCAGTAAAATATTTTGTTGGTGTTGGGGTTTTATCCTCACTTCCTCTTCAGGTGACAATGTTATCACCGGGAGAGGAAGTGGGGGGAAATGTGGCATCAGGCAGCACTAAAAAAATATATTCTTTACTCTATCCAAAGTTAAAAAACATTTTTACTTAAGTTATAGTAGAAGTCCATGCTAAAACTAAAATCCCTACAGCTAGAGGCATTCACAATCTGGTCCACTCAAACCCCTCTCCATCTGCATTGAATGAGCAGGAAGAGAGCAGAGGAGAGCTCTATCCTGGATCACAGAGGCATTCACAATCTGGTCCACTCAAACCCCTCTCCATCTGCATTGAATGAGCAGGAAGAGAGCAGAGGAGAGCTCTATCCTGGATCTCAGAGGGAGAAAGCTGAGAAAGTGAGCTTTCTGAGTGAGCTGTGTGCTAATTTGGACTCAAAGATCAAGGTTTGCAAGATTTTAAAGAAACTGACCTCCATGCTGAATCTTTTCCTCTGAAAAGTGATCCCCATGAGCTACTCTCACACAATACTTATTTTTTCTTTACAGGGCTAGATAGGTTGGTGTTAGATCGTGGGTGTCTATAGATGCAGGGATTTTAGTTTTAGCATGGACTTCCACTTTAAACTTTGGTAGATTAGGTTTTAATCTTAGAACAAATTCCTGTGATTGGTCAGTTCAGATCTTACCAGAATATGTTTGTGAGTCAATTTCCACCTGAAGAATGTCATTTTCATTTGTTTCACAGTCGTCTTTTTCATTGTTTAAGGCACTGTCCTGCTCATCTATAAAATTGTCTGGTAAAGTAAATAAATTCAACTTTATCTGTCATACAAATCCTAATACTACATTTTTTCATACAACACACACATTGTATACATTTCCCCAGACCCACAATTTACTGCATAATGATAACCACACAACCATTCAGTAACAGAAGAGTCCAGTGCTAATACTGCAGACATTATGTGCATTATTGTACAATTATGTCTAATTCAAAAATATCAATTAAAGGCAAAACATATCATATTAAAACCAGGAAAAGACATGCATGGAACAGTTATAACCCCCTTCCAGGAAGCTTCATTCTCAGGTGTCCCTCTGCTCACCTTCATACTGCAACTCCATCCCCCTCTCACACCAGCCTGTATAGAAGCTTCATACTGCCACAAACATGACCATGCAAGGGTTTCTGGGAAGTGGGGTTCAGTTCAGAGCAAAGACAGCAATAGTAAGCCCTCTTCAACAGCGTCATCAATATTAAAGCGGAGCTCCATCCAAAAGGGGAAGCTCCACTTATCTGTCTCCTCCCCCTCTCCGCTGCCACATTTGGTACTTTTTGGAAGGGAGGGGGGAGCGGGTACCTGGTTTGACAGGTACCCACTCCCACTTCCGGCTGAGTTCGCCCCCCTCCTCCTTCCCCCGCAGTTGGCCCAATTAGAGAGCGCAGCACACATGCACAGTCGGGAATTGGCTGTGAAGCTGCACTGCTTCACTGACAGTTCCCTTAGTGGAGATGGCGGCGGCACCACCCGCTAGCTGATTGGAAAATCGTCTCAGGTGAAGACACGGCTGGATTCCTGGACAGGTAAGTGTTCTAATGTTAAGGCTGTGTTCACACTTAAAACGGATGCGGCTCGCAGCACGGGGTCCGGTGCATCCCTGTTCTCCATTTCAGGGATGAATCAGGCCCAAATTTTTGCCTGAATTCAGACCTGAAACGGAACCAAAGATGCACAGGACCCTTGTTCAATCCACTCTGCGGCCGCCACGGAGATGTGTGAATCGGCTCCATAGAAAGCCAGTCACAATCTCCGTTCATGCTAAATGGATGCGGTAAAGCCACATCCAATTTGCATAAGTGTGAACCCACTTGACTGCTGACTTTTATTTTTTTTTATGCAGGAGCCAAGAGCTCCTTTTTAAACCCTCTTCCTTTATTACTAACAGTTGCAGCAATATTAAAGCTGAGTTCCGCTTGTTTTTTAGTTTATTAAGAGTCAGCAGCTACAAAAAGTGTAGCTGCTGACTGTTAAAAAACAGACACTTGCCTGTGCCCTGGTCCAGCGATGTGACCACCCGAAGCCTCGCCCCTCTTCCCCTCCTCTCTGCGTAGGGTGACCACATTTCCATACTGCCATTCAGGAACACCCCCCCCCCCTTCCCAAAAAGAGATGGGGGGGTGAATAGTCTCGGGGTTGATGGGGAATTCGGGTGATTTTTTGGGTGAATGGCTGGTGTTAGTACATAAATCATCCCGATACGATGCTTGATATGGTGTCAGGATGATCAAATCCCATTATTTATATTACTACTTTGTAATATATCATGAAATAGTTCAACTCACCATAATGCAAAATCAGTGGGAACCATGAGCTTGTCACTTGGCATGTCACTTGTCACGAGATGCAGTGTGCCACTTATAGCTTGCCACCAGATGTAATGTGCCACTTATAGCCTGCCACCAGATACAGTGTGCCACTTGCCACCCATAGGCTGCCACCAGATACAGTGTGCCACTTATAGCCTGCCACCAGATGCAGTGTGCCACTTGCCACTCATAGCCTGCCACCAGATGCAGTGTTCGACTTATAGCCTGCCCCCAGATGCAATGTGCCACTTATAGCCTGCCATCAGATGCAGTGTGCCACTTGCCACACATAGCCTGCCACCAGATACAGTGTGCCACTTGCCATCCATAGCCTGCCACTAGATGCAGTGTGCCACTTATAGCCTGCCACCAGATGCAGGGTGCCACTTATAGCCTGCCACCAGATGCAGTGTGCCACTTATAGCTTGCCACCAGATACAGTTTGCCACTTGCCACCCATACCCTACCACCAGATACAATGTGCCACTTGCCACCTGTAGCCTGCCACCATATGCTGTGTGCCACTTGCCACCTGTAGCTTTGTCACTTGCCACCCATTCTCCCCTCTGTCACTTGCCACTTATAGCCTGCCACCAGATGCAGTGTTCCACGTATAGCCTGCCACCAGATGCAGTGTGCCACTGATAGCCTGCCAACAGATGCAGTGTGCCACCCATAGGCTGCCACCAGATACAGTGTGTCACTTGCCACCCATAGCCTGCCACCAGATACAGTGTGCCACTTGCCACCCATAGCCTGCCACTAGATACAGTGTGCCACTTGCCACCCATAGCCTGCCACCAGATGCAGTGTGCCACTTATAGCTTGCCACTAGATGCAGTGTGCCACTTATAGCTTGCCACCAGATACAGTGTGGCACTTTCCACTCATAGCCTACTACCAGATACAGTGCGCCACTTGCCACCCATAGCCTGCCACCAGATACAGTGTGCCACTTGCCACCCATAGCCTGCCACCAGATACAGTGTGCCACTTGCCACCTGTAGCCTGCCACCAGATGTAGTGTGCCACTTGCCACCCATAGCCTGCCACCAGATGCAGTGCAACTTACCACCAGATGCAGTGCCACTTACCACCAGATGCAGTGTGCCATTTGCCACCCATAGCTGTGTCACTTGCCCCATGTTCCCCTGTGTCACCTTCCCCTCACTGACTTCACTTGTCACCTTCATTACTGTCCAGTGTCCACTTGTGTCACTGTCAGCTTCTTCTTCATTCCTTTTTTTACTCACCTTCCAAGTTACAATATTCCTTCTTGTGACTCTGAGTGACCCCTCAGACAGTGAGTTGGGCTATCAGCGTGAGGAGGAGAAGTTGGGCACTCGGGCAGCCATTGATGTGATCCAGCACACAGAGCAGAGACACCAGATGACCAGTACCAACTGCTGTCACTCCCTCTGCATGCCGCTGGGCTGCGAGCACCGGGGAAAAAGGTGGGTGGAGAAGAGACACTGCTAAAGATCAGACTGGTCCCTGCTGCTGGGCGCCAGAGGAGGAGGAGGTGCCGAGGTGGGTGGAGACAGAGCAGTGCAGCAGTAAGCGGGCCTCGCTTACCGGCCTCTCAGAGATTGCGAGTCTGTGATATCACTGGTTGCTAGACGCCAGGCAGGCCGGCCCTAGCAACCAGTTCCAGGACTATAAGGAAATGTAATTATTAGTTAGTAGGTGGTGGCTGTGACCTCAATTTCAGTGCGGGACACTGTATTGTCCCGGAATGAAGGTGCCCGAGGCCAGGGACAAAGATGGCATTTGCGGGATTGTCCCAGGCAATCCAGGACATGTGGGCACCTTATCTCCGCGGCGCCGGCATAGCAACTGTGGGCACCAGGCCGTGACAGTTTGCAGCTTCATGGCTGGGTGTGCACTGCACATGTGCATGTCATGCTGCTTTCTCCCAGTGGCCAGGCAATCTTCTGGGACCTGTGACGTGTCCCAGAAGTGCCAGGAGGAGGGCCGTCTGGCGGGAGAGGAGGAGTCGCCTAGGCAGCCAGAAGACGGAAGGAGGAAGTGGGACAACAAGCACCTGTCTAAACCAGATACCCCCCCCAGAAAAAAAAATGATATGCCAATTGTGGCATGTAAGTGGGCGAGGAGTGCTTAAAGCAGAAGTTCCACTTTTGGGTGGAACTCTGCTTTTACATTCCCCTTCATTGGTGTCACTGGCAGTAGAAGCAATAATAACCTCCCTATATTGGTGTTAGTGGCATTGCCAGCAATAAATATTCCACTCTTATTGGTGTTCAGTGTCAGCAATTAATATCCCCCATTCATTGATATCCAGTGGCAACAATAAAGGGATTTTATTAAAACTTACCGTAAAATCCTTTTCTCCGAGTTCACTGACAGACGCAGCTCTCCATTACGTGTGGGTTTATGCTGGTCTCACTAGGAGTTAACTAGGCAGGGAAAAGAAACAACTGGCCCCTCCCATGGGGGCCGTCCTCTCTTCCCACCTAAACCCCCTCATAGCATTAGCTCTTCAGTTCGTACACAAGCCGTACAAGAACAGAGCACAGAGGGGTGGGTGCTGCGTCTGTCAGTGAACTCGGAGAAAAGGATTTTACGGTAAGTTTTCCCTTAAAATCCCTTTTTCTCCTATCGTTCACTGACAGACGCAGCTCTCCATTACGTGTGGGGATGTCCCCAAGCTGTGTCAAAAAGAGGGGTGGGTAAACGCTAACAGTACCCAACTGAACCTCTAAGGAGGCGCCAGACGCGCCTACACTGCCGCCTGCAAAATTTTGCGGCCAAAAGCAGCATCCGAAGATGCAAGCACAGCAACCTATAAAACTTAGTGAAAGTGTGAACCGAGGCCCAAGTGGCCGCCTTGCACACCTGCGACACCGAGACCTGGTGCCTGAGAACTCAGGAAGTGCTAACAGCCCGGGTAGAATGAGCCGTGACCGGAAAAGGGGGAACCTTGCCCCGAACAGAATAGGCATGGGTCACGGACTGTCTGATCCAACGAGAAATCGTAACCAACGAGGCCGCCAACCCTGTGCGCGGACCCTCTGACAGCCAAACAAGGCATCAGCTTTTTGAAAAGAAGCTGTGGCAGCCAAGTACACTCGTAAGGCCCTCACTACGTCCAAAGTATGCAACTCAATCTCTTTTGAGTGTGACGGACGAGGGCACAATGAAGGAAGGACAATATCTTCATTAATGTGAAAGGAAGAAACCACCTTCGGAAGGAATGAAGGAGAGGGTTGCAAGACCGCCTTGTCCCTGTGTAGGACCAGATAGGGAGACTTGCACGATAGTGCTGCTAATGCAGACACCGTCTGGCGGAAGTGATGGCAACTAAAAAGGCCACCTTCTGCGACAGCAATTGTAAGGAAATCTCCCTGATATTCCCATATGGCGGTTTCTGAAGTACAGAAAGCACCAAATTCAGATCCCACGGAGCCATTGGAGCCTTCACCCGAGGCGCCACATGCCGCAAACCTTGTACAAAGGTACGAATCAATGAGTGCGAAGCCAAGGTCTCTGAAAAAGAATCGCCAGAGCCGATATCTGGCCCTTGAGTGTGCTCAAAGCCAGGTTTTTGTTCAGGCCTTGCTGCAAAAAAGTCAGGACCCTGGACACAACATCAGAGCGAGGGTCATGACCCTCCGCCTCGCACCAAGCTATATAAGCCTTCCAGGTGCAGTGGTAAATCTTGCGGGAAGTACACTTGCAAGCCTACCACAACGTAGGGATCACTGAGTCAGCGACTTCCCTGTCTCTTAGCACCTGGGACTCAATAG
>BLSH010306016.1:34881-50747 GCA_018402905.1 Glandirana rugosa | reverse complement strand
GCCACGACACTCCCTGTCTAATAGTAAGATTTTAGTAGAGTACGACCTCATCCCTCTCCAAGGACAGTCACGACACTCCCTGTCTTATAGCAAGATTTTAGTACTGCACTCCCGAGCCACCTGTCTACTCTACCAGGGGTTCCCGAGTCAGGGTAGTAAGGGAGGTTACCTACTGCATAAGTCAGGCTCATCCACCAGGTACGTGACAGAGAGGAACCTCTCCCTACACCTGTATGAGATGATTTTAGAACGCTAATCTGTCCCTCACAGCACCGACAGGAACCTGTCCCTACTGCAGTATGAGATGATTTTAGAACGATAATCTGTTTACCTCACAGTACTGACAGGAACCTGTCCCTACTGCAGTATGGGATGATTTTAGAACGATATTCTGTCCCTCACAGCACTGACAGGAACCTCTCCCTACTCCAGCATGAGATGATTTTAGAATGATAATCTGTCCCTCACAGCACCGAAAGGAACCTCCCCTATACCAGTATGAGATGATTTTAGAACGATAATCTGTCCCTCACAGCACCGACAGGAACCTCTCCCTACACCAGTATGAGATGATTTTAGAACGATAATATGTCCCTCACAGCACCTACAAGAACCTCTCCCTACACCAGTATGAGATGATTTTAGAACGATAATCTGTCCCTCACAGCACAGACAGGAACCTCTCCCTACACTTGTATGAGATGATTTTAGAACGCTAATCTGCTAATCAGCACCGACAGGAACCTGTCCCTACTGCAGTATGAGATGATTTTAGAACGATAATCTGTTTACCTCACAGTACTGACAGGAACCTGTCCCTACTGCAGTATGAGATGATTTTAGAACGATATTCTGTCCCTCACAGCACTGACAGGAACCTCTCCCTACTCCAGTATGAGATGATTTTAGAACGATAATCTGTCCCTCACAGCACCGACAGGAACCTCTCCCTACTCCAGTATGAGATGATTTTAGAATGATAATCTGTACCTCACAGCACCGACAAGAACCTCTCCCTACACCAGTATGAGATGATTTTAGAACGATATTCTGTCCCTCACAGCACTGACAGGAACCTCTCCCTACTTCAGTATGAGATGATTTTAGAACGATAATTTGTCCCTCACAGCACCGACAGGAACCTCCCCCTATACCAGTATGAGATGATTTTAGAATGATAATCTGTCCCTCACAGCACAGACAGGAACTTCTCCCTACACCAGTATGAGATGATTTTAGAAAGGTAATCTGTACCTCACAGCACCGACAGGAACCTCTCCCCTACACCAGTATGAGATGATTTTAGAACGCTAATCTGTCCCACACAGCACCGACAGGAACCTGTCCCTACTGCAGTATGAGATGATTTTAGAACGATTATCTGTCCCTCACAGCACCGACAGGAACCTCCCCCTATACCAGTATGAGATGATTTTAGAATGATATTCTGTCCCTCACAGCACTGACAGGAACCTCTCCCTACACCACTATGAGATGATTTTAGAACGATAATCTGTACCTCACAGCACGACAGGAACCTCTCCCTACACCAGTATGAGATGATTTTAGAACGATAATCTGTCCCTCACAGCACAGACAGGAACTTCTCCCTACACCAGTATGAGATGATTTTAGAAAGTTAATCTGTACCTCACAGCACCGACAGGAACCTCTCCCCTACACCAGTATGAGATGATTTTAGAACGCTAATCTGTCCCACACAGCACCGACAGGAATCTGTCCCTACTGCAGTATGAGATGATTTTAGAACGATAATCTGTCCCTCACAGCACCGACAGGAACCTCCCCCTATACCAGTATGAGATGATTTTAGAACGATAATCTGTCCCTCACAGCACTGACAGGAACCTCTCCCTACACCAGTATGAGATGATTTTAGAACGATAATCTGTACCTCACAGCACCGACAGGAACCTCTCCCTACACCAGTATGAGATGATTTTAGAACGATAATCTGTCCCTCACAGCACCGACAGAAACCTCTCCATACAGCAGTATGAGATGATTTTAAAATGCTAATCTGTCCCTCACAGCACCGCCAGGAACCTATCCCTACACCAGTATGAGATGATTTTAGAACGATATTCTGTCCCTCACGGCACCGACAGGAACCTGTCCCTACACCAGTATGAGATCATTTTAGAATGATAATCGGTCCCTCACAGCACCGACAGGAACCTCTCCCTACACCAGTATGAGATGATTTTAGAATGCTAATCTGTCCCTCTCAGCGCCAACAGGAACCTGTCCCTACTGCAGTATGAGATGATTTTAGAACGATAATCTGTCCCTCACAGCCCGGTCAGGAACCTGTCCCTACTCCAGTATGAGATGATTTTAGAACGATAATCTGTCCCTTACAGCACTGACAGGAACCTCTCCCTACTCCAGTATGAGATGATTTAAAACGCTAATCTGTCCCTCACAGCACCAACAGGAACATGTCCCTACTGCAGTATGAGATGATTTTAGAACACTAATCTGTCCCTCACAGCACAGCCAGGAACCTGTCCCTATTCCAGTATGAGATGATTTTAGAACGATAATCTGTCCCTCACAGCACTGACAGGAACCTCTCCCTACTGCATTATGAGATGATATTAGAACGCTAATCTTTCCCTCACAGCACCAGGAACCTGTCCCTAATGCAGTATCAGATCATATTAGAACGCTAATCTTTCCCTCACAGCGCCAGGAGCCTGTACCTAATGCAGTATCAGATGATATTAGTACGCTAATCTTTCCCTCACAGCACTAGGAAACTGTCCCTAATGCAGTATCAGATGATATTAGAACACTAATCTTTCCCTCACAGCACCACCAGGAACCTGTCTCTAATGCAGGATGAGATGATATTAAAACGCTAATCTTTCCCTCACAGCACCGGAAACCTGTACCTACTCCAGTAATAGATGGTTTTAGAATGCTAATCTTTCCCTCACAGCACCGCCAGGAACCTGTCTCTAATGCAGGATGAGATGATATTAAAACGCTAATCTTTCCCTCACAGCAGCGGAAACCTGTACCTACTCCAGTAATAGATGGTTTTAGAATGCTAATCTTTCCCTCACAGCACCGCCAGGAACCTGTCTCTAATGCAGGATGAGATGATATTAGAACGCTAATCTCTCCCTCACAGCGGCGGCATCATCCTCTCCCTACTCCAGTACAAGATGAAGTGACACGCGACTCCAGCTCATATAGAGGCTGGGTCACATGATGCACTAGCCAATCACAGCCATGCCATTAGTAGGCATGGCTGTGATGGCTTCTAAGGGCAAACGAGTGAAACGCTTGTTGATTGGCCGCCCTGCAGATATTCAACAGGCGCCAAAAAATACCCGGATAATGAACCCAATTCCGGACTTTTTTTTAAATGTCCGGGATCGGGTTCGGGGCACGGACACCCTAAAGTCTCGTACGGACCCAAACTTTACAGTACGGGTTCGCTCAACTCTATTTATGAGCTTTCTTGTGCATCATCTTAAGAAGAGGCTTGCTTCTGGGATGACAGCCAAGCAGACCAATTTGATGCAGTGTGTGGCGTATTGTCAGAGCACTGACAGGCTGACCCCCACCCCTTCAACCTCTGCAGCAATGCTGACAGCAGTCATACATATATTTCCCAAAGACAACCACTGGATATGATGTTGAGCACGTGCACTCAACTTCTTTGGTCGCCCATGGCGAGGCTTGTTCTGAGTGGAACCTGTCCTGTTCAACCGCTGTATGGTCTTGGCCACCGTGCTACAGCTCAGTTTCAGAGTGTTGGCAATCTTCTTATAGCCTAGACCCTCTTTATGTAGAGATACAATTCTTTTTTTCAGTTCCTCAGAGAGTTCTTTGCCATGGGGTGCCATGTTGAACTTCCAGTTACCAGTATGAGAGAGTGAGAGCGATAACACCGAATTTAACACACCTGCTCCCAGTTCACACCTGAACCTTGTAACACTAAACAGTCCCATGACACCGGGGAGGGAAAAAGGCTAATTGGGCCCAATTTGGACATTTTAACTTAGGGGTGTATTTCCTTTTGTTGCCAACAGTTTAGGCATTAATGGCTGTGTGTTGAGTTATTTTGAGGGGACAGCAAATTTACACTGTTATACAAGCTGTACACTCACTACTTTACATTGTAGCAAAGTGCCATTTCTTCAGTGTTGTTCCATGAAAAGATATAATAAAATATTTACAAAAATGTGAGCGGTGTACTCACTTTTGTGAGATACTGTATATATATATATATATATATATATATATATATATATATATATATATATATATATATAAAATGGCATTAGGAGAGACAAGGTGATCGATGGACGATATGTGTCACCTTGCATGCGTTCATTTGCAGTGAGCTAAGGTGAAATCCGGTCCAGGTATTACCATCCACCTTGGCAGGGTTGGTTCCGGAACAGATTTTGCGGTCCACTGGTGTCCACCAGCAGGTGGTATTAGGGAAAACTGTTATCATACTTATCATAATTTTCCTTTCCTGGAGGCTCATCATGTCAGCCTACGTATGGGTCAGGTCCTCCCCTCTGACCCCCATAGGACGACCCACTAAATGAATAAAAGGAGGCCCCGCTATACCCCTACGTTCCTAAAACACCTTGCGACGGAACATCAGGGTGGGAAACCCTAGGCTGACATGATGAGCCTCCAGGAAAGGAAAATTATGCTAAGTATGATAACAATTTTCCCTTTTCCTGGAGCTCATCATGTCAGCCTACCTATGGGATCTAACTAGCATACAAAAAATACAGGGTGGGAAAAAATAACCACACATCACTCCAACTCAATGCCCAGAAAACCTGTATTATATTGGACAGAACAGAAGTCAGCACCGAATTGCCCGATGCCCAAGCCGGGCCGTACATTACATCTAAGCCATAATGAGCAATGAAAGCGTTTGAATACTTGGATTACCAGAATTTGGATATGGATTACCAGGATTCTAGATGGGGCCATTTGATCAATTTTAGGACTTACTGATAGATAACCAGTTATTTGCCAGCTTGAAATTCTGCGTTCTCTGGAGATACGTTGAAAAAATGACCTAAAAATTGAGTCCACTCTTGACCAATCTTACTGTCCCGAAACTGCAGACCATGAAGGTTGCACCACTTCCGAACTTATATGAGGAAAAGGTCCAACCTTTTGAAGAAAAGAACCTCTGTCTTGAAACGGCTCAAAATATGGAGACTTGGCTGAGAAAGCTTGGATTTTTTCCGAGACACAACTGGTTGTTGATTTAGTTATAAGGTTGCTTGTATGAAACCTGATCTTCTACACAATGAACCATTAGAGCTGAAACGGTAAACAACTGGACCGAACTGTAGCCAAGCCCTTTGTCTAGGGCCGATTGCAAGAACGCCAAGACATCAATACGAGAGGAAGACTCAGGATTGCATTGAATAATCACTGCCACACCAAAGATCTTTTCCACATGCTATAGTATGTAGCATTAAAGGATATCTTTCAAGATTCAAGCAGCTTCCACTGGATTTCTTCTGCTATGCCCACCTGGGCTAGCCGGCTTCTTAAAAATAACCAGGCTGTCTAATTGAGCCATATTGGGATGAGGCATGCTGTCCAAGTACCAAAGATCTCTGAAGTGCCATCAGCAGAGCTATCAACTGCCTCAATAGTAGAAACCATGAACTGATCATGTTCAGGATTAGGGAAGTTTGAGAAAAAAAAAACGTATACAGGCACAGAAAATCCAGCTCTGGGACAGAGCATTATGACCACTGGCTCTCGGATGGAAGAACACTACCAGCTGAGCACTGACAAGAGATGCCATTAAATCCACTTGTAGTGTGCCCCACTGAGCAAACAGTTATAGGAAACATCCATCTGTTTAGATCCAGAAAGTGTGTGCTCAAATAGTGTCTGCTCACATATTCTCCACCCTGGGAAGGTAAGAGACTGACAGGGACAACAGATTGCACTCCGGAAACCAAAAGATGTATGCTGCAATCTGCCCAAGGCTGCTTTCCTCCCTGATTCGACACACATGCTACTGTCTGAATCCTCACGATGGTCTTGAAATGGTGGTGCAAAGATCAGCAATGCCTCCAGTGCCGCCATCAACTCTAGAATGAGGAATCGCTCCCTTCAATCTTCCTTGAGCAAACTGGTTCTGACAGTGAGCTTGACCCACTGCTGGAGTAAAGCAAGCTTAAAGTGTTTGAGATGCCATCTAGCCCAGGCCACTGTGGGGACTGCTGCATTCATCAGTACCCTCATAGAATGCCTTTCTGATATCAAATGACTTGTCTTCTGAGCATGGACCATCAAGATCAAGAGGAGCATCTTCTTCTGTGGAAGGAATACTTTCCCCACTGTCGTTTGAGACACCCAGAAGCAACTTATGTGAGGGAACTAGCTGGCTCTTGCTGAAGATGAGCAACCAACCAAAGCTCTATAGCATCTCCAGGGCCCTCATCCAATGATTCAGAAGCCCCCTAACTTATTTCCACTGCTTTCCATCTAAAATGCTTCTCATCAGCCTTAGAAAGGAGAAATGAAAAAGCAGACATAGGTCATCCTCCTACATATATTCTTCTGTGGAAGAGTCTGAAGGTTGGTCGGCCTGAGAAAGCTATTGAATCCAGTTACTGGCTTCAGAAGGAAAACTGGACCTTGCCAGAATAGATGGCTAGAGTTGATCGAACCTCTGGAAGTTCGGGTTCTGCTGGTTCTGCGGAACTTCGGGACAAAGTCCGGGTTCGGGTCCGGATAGGACCCGAACTTTGACCCGGACCCCATTGAAATCAATGGGGACCCGAACTTTTAGGCACAAAAATGGCCGTAACAAAGACCTGGAAAGTCCTAGAGGTCTGCAAAAGGAAGGAAAATGGGGGTAAGGGTCGGACAAGTGCCCTACAAAGAAATGGGGATAGGGAAATAACTTAAAATAATTAAAAATAAAATAAAAATAAAAAATGGAGGTGGATGTGGACCATCTTCAAACTGTGTGAGAAAAGTATAAATTAGCGGGAGAAGCCATAGCAGTGTTCTACAATCATCTTCAAACTGTGTGTGAAAACTATAAATTAGCAGGGAGAAGCCATATCACTGTTCTAAGAACAGTGATATGGCTTCTCCCAGCCAATTTATACTTTTCACACACAGTTTGAAGATGATTGTAGATTCTACTATCATCTTCAAACTGTGTGTGAAAAGTATAAATTAGCAGGGAGAAGCCATATCACTGTTCTAAAATCATCTTCAAACTGTGTGTGAAAAGTATAAATTAGCCGGGAGAAGCCATATCACTGTTCTACAATCATCTTCAAACAGTGATATGGCTTCTCCTGGCTAATTTATACTTGTCACGAACCTGGTGGTGGAGTCTGTCTTGTCCAGGGAACAACCACTCTTGCGCACCCCATTCAAGGACCCCTGGTAGAATAGACAGAGGTCCAAGAGTGCAGGATGGCACAAGGGCTGGAGGGTCACTGATGATGTGGTGAGGCTCCAGAAGACGTGCAGATAGAAGGATGGTCGTGCAGGCTGGGTTGGCAACAAGCAGGCAGGAAGGTACAAAAGGATCAGGCAAACGGGTAGTCAAGTCCAAGCAAGGTTCGTTAACGGACGGGCAGCAGAGGTACAAGGGAGCAGACAATCGGATGGTCGTGGATATATAAATTAGCTGGGAGAAGCCATATCACTGTTCTTAGAACAGTGATATGGCTTCTCCCAGCTAATTTATAGTTTTCACACACAGTTTGAAGATGATTGTAGAACAGTGATATGGCTTCTCCCGGCTAATTTATACTTTTCACACACAGTTTGAAGATGATTTTAGAACACTGCTATATCTTCTCCCGCTAATTTATACTTTAAAGTTTGGGTCCGTACCGAATTTGTGGGTGTCCGTGACCCGGACCCGAACCCGGACTTTTCAAAAAAAGTCCGGGTTCGGGTCCGGGGTTCTGGTAATTTAATAAAAGTTTTGAAAATTGCTGTAACAAAGTCCTGGAAAGTCCTAGAGGTCTGCAAAAGGAAGGAAAATGGGAGTAAGGGTCGGACAAGTGCCCTACAAAGAAATGGGGATAGGGAAATAACTTAAAATAATTAAAAAAAAAAAATCACATAAAAAAATCAAAAATGGAGGTTGATGTGGACCATCTTCAAACTGTGTGAGAAAAGTATAAATTAGCGGGAGAAGATATAGCAGTGTTCTAAAATCATCTTCAAACTGTGGAATGGCGACAAAGTCCGGGATTTAAAAAGTTCCATAGGCGACGCTTTGAAAATTTTTTAACGGTTACCAGGTTAGAGTTACAGAGGAGGTCTTTTGCTAGAATTATTGCTCACACTCTGGCGATCGCGGCGATACCTCACATGTGTGGTTTGAACATGGTTTTCATATGTGGGCGCGACTTACGTATGCGTTTTCTTTTCTGCGCGAGCTCGCGGGGACGGTGGCGATTTAAATCTTTTTTTTTTTTTTTGAATTTTATTTATTTATTTTTAGCACCGTTCCTTTAAAAAAAAAAAATCTGATCACTTTTATTGCTATCACAAGGAATGTAAACATCCCTTGTGATAGTAATATATGGTGACAGGTACTCTTTTTGGAGGGCTGGAGGGTCTAAAAGATCCCCCATCCCTCCTTTGCACTTGACAGTATTCAGCTCGCCAAAAACGCCGATTCTGAATACTGTCATTTTTTTAAAATTGGCGCCGTTAGCCGCTGTGTAAACCGGAAGTGACGTTGTGACGTTGCTTCCGGAATTTGCCGAAGGAGACCCGATCGGAGCCGATTATGGCTTCTGTCAGGTCTCCTTCCAGCCGGCGGACGTGCCAGATCGTCGCTCCGGTCTCCCGGTGGGACGGGAGGCCGGAGAAGAGCGGCAGGAGGGGGGGTGTCCCCTCCCGCCCCCTGGGGTAACGACCGAGTGGCTCCCGAGCCGGATCGGTCATTACCCCTGGATAGCCGACCGCCAGCTCTAAAAAATGATACCAGGACATAGCCTGCAGGTGCAGGCTATGTCCCGGGAGAGCCGCTCAAACCCGACCGCCGCCTATTTATGGCGCTAGTCGGGAAGTGGTTAATAGCTATTAGTAAGCAGCTGAATAGGATTGGCTTGCCTGGAAAAAAAACTTGGAGACTGTTCAATGTCAGCACAGGTAACCCCTTCACAGATAGAGTTGCCACCTCATCCCTTTAAACCCAAACACATATGAATTACTCAGGTTCTGAGGCTAATTTAATGCAGATAAGGCACCAAGTGAGTTTAATTACCACCTTAACCAGCCACAAAACCTGTGTAATCAATATGTGTTGAGTTTTAAAGGGATGAGGTGGCAACCCTATTCACAGAGCGATAGGAAACATGCCTGTGAAGTGTTGCCATCCTTATCCTTGTCTGCTTGAACCAACAGGCTTCATATATCACATTTATGTGTATCCTCTCTTGGAAGAATCTGGAGAGAGTTGATTTTCCCACAGTGTGAGTGAAAACAACCCCTTTAGGCTCCCTTTCCACTAGTGCAACTAGTCATGCGGCTTTGGACACAAAGTCGCACGACAAGTCACAATCCATTGATCTCAATGGCACCCGTTCTCATCTATGCAAATTTGAAAATCTGCAACTTTGAAAAGGTGCCTGCACCACTTTGATGTGACTTTGGAATCACACCAGCGGAAATGTAGCCCAAGATATATAGGTGTCGTCAAGAAACATACAGTGCTTTGCCTGCCAAGGCATGAGTGGCACAGGACCAGCTTAAGGCCGTGCTTGATGCCTGTCAACTGGAGGGACTAAGAGCTGGTTCATACTATAGTGATCCGACTTGCGGGGGCGACCTCAGCGCGGCTAACAAACGACCTCTGTAATAGAAGTCAATGCAAGTCGCCTGAAGTCGCTCCAAAAGTATTACCGGAACCATTTTCTAAGTCGGAGCGACCTGAGTCGCTTCTATTAGAACGGTTCCATTGCACTGCATGGAGGTGACCTGTCAGGCGATTCAAGTCGCCTGACAAGTCGCTGCAGTGTGAACCGGCTCTAAATGGTAAAAAGGCCATAGTTAATTTCTCATACACCTGAAAGAAAACTTACTTGAACGGTGCCCCTTACCTCCTTAGCAAGGCCCGGCTACTGGGAAGAGTTCATGCTCATGACTTAGCAATATAACCAAATGGCTTTGCAGCAAGCTGGCAGAAAGACAAGGTAACCATACATAGTCTTACTGCACAAGGACCTCTTGACCTCACTTATATCTGATAAACAGTATACTAAGCAAGAGTCATTTGACAATTTAATATATCAAAAGTTACTCATCTACTTCAAATGATAGCCCTGCCGCTTGATAAAGCAGTTCAAAACAAAGTTTTTATGCAATTGGAATTAGCTGGTTTGGCAATAATCCTCTAAGGGGTTAACCACAGCTAAAGGGTGGCTGACACAGTAGGTTCTCAGACCTGACATTAGTACCAGGTGCTTAATGAAACAAACTCAACTATGCCAGAAGCAGGACAAGTATAAAAAAGCTTGTTCAAGACAGAAAAAAGGCAGGATCACAATAATATTCAGCAAAGCTTACCTATAGCTAGTACAGAATTCTTTTCTTTTTTTTTCCTTTCTCAAAAGTAGAGTGAGGCTGGCCATACACTACACATCTCTCCAACCTCTCCCAGATCCACCTTCCACCATGCAGTGCAAGGGTGTGCCTGATTGCACACAAATTACATGGGTTATGTTTGATCTCACACTACGTGGTTTTGGTAACCTAAAGGAAAGCCGAACAAGAACTGTACAGTGCAAGACCAGTCCCCCACCCCAATAGCCAACATGCAGCCAGCCAGGTGCCCACATTCCACCGCAAGCTGCTGTTGAACTCAGACATTCCAGCTGCCATATTGGGGTCTTTACAATCTAGAGAAACATCACTGAACAAAGGAAGATGCATTACAGACAAAAAAAAAGGTAAAATCAGCCTGTACAGAGAGAGCTGAACACACCATGCCCCCTGCTAATAACAGATCTAACACACCATTTAGGCTGCATGGACTTGCCCGGGAGCCAGGGTGATCCTACAGGAGAGGGTTTACCTCTGTCCAGGAGCCCTCCACCTGGTGAGGCTAAACTAGGCGGGAGAGGTAGGAATCTTCAATACTTATCACTTCATCATAGGATCATAGTGGTGTTGTCTCCGGAGCGAGGACAAAAAAGGAACATAGGGGTATAGGGAGGCCCTCCTTTTATTCATTTAGTGGGTTGTCCTATGGGGGTCAGAGGGGAGGACCTGACCCATACGTAGGCTGACATGATGAGCTCCAGGAAAAATAATCAGGAAGTGAGCAGAGGCTGGCTCTGACCTGGAACTCAGGAGCCATCAAGCCTGGGAAAAGCTGATGAAATGAACTTTGCTTTGTGACTGAGAAAAAGGTTTGCATTATCTTTGTTTTGTGGGTGACTGGGAGAAGCCCTTCCCCTCTGAGTGGAACAAAAATGATGCGTGCCAGCTATTTACTGCAGACGATGACACCTGCAGATGACGTGGTAGCATACCTAGCAACTTTTGAAAGAGTCGCTGGCAAAAAAAGCAATGGGCAGGTCTGCTGGCACCTTTTCTGACATGGGAACCCCAAAAGGCCTATTATGATCTGGAATCAGGCTGCCTAGGATTATGAGACACTGAAAGTGGAGACGTTTGCACACATGGGCATCACCATTGCAGGCTCAATGGCTGCATCATTGGTCATACAGTACTGACAAGCCACCCTGCTCCCAAATGTTTGATTTGATACACCTCACCAAGAAATGGCTGCAGCCAGAGACTTTGTCAGGCCCTAAGATTGTGGAGCATGTGGTCATGGACCACTTTTTACAGGCACTCCCTGCCACTTTGGGGAAGGGGCTCAGCCATGGGGACCCTAAGACTTCAAACTAGCTGGTGGACTTGGCGGAGAGATTTACTGCTGCCGAGGACTTGTTTAACCCATCCGTGCCCCACTCAAATGTCTCTAGGGGTAAAAAATCTCCAGGAGGATCCGATAAGAGTGTTCCAGAGTTCAAGGGCATGGGAAAAAATTACAAGACTGTTGCTACAAATACTGAGACTATAGGCTCAGGACTTGGAGACTGGCCAAATAGGTCAGGAAAGTCTCTGAGGCCATTTAGAGGACTGGGTACAGAACACATAAAATGTTATCACTGCCAGGCGCATGCGTGGAAGTGTCCAAGATAGCTGCATAGCCTAGGAGCTCATCACCACTCTGGTCCCGTTTCACCTGCCACAGCTGTCAGAGCCCATGCTTCTTCTAGAGCACTCCACCATCCACTCGGGGACACCGCCAGGATATCTTAGATGTCCACATCTTCGGCCAGGAGGAACCTATCCCACCAGCTCGAGACCTCGCTGGCTCAGCCCGGCCTAGGCAATATGGCAGCAGCCGGGGACACACAATGCTCTCCCATAGCCCTTGAGGAATCCATCGTGGACCAGGATGCTCCACTTCCCTCAACCTCCATGCATGGCTGAACCACAGTGAGTACCCCGCAGTATGCTGCTCCATCCCCTGCCTTCATGGACTCTCTAATTCGGAAGTCTGTGGGTGGAAACATACTAAGCCCTATGGAGGATTTCATGCATTGCCCAGAAGTTTGGGAGTGTGACCCCCATGCTGCTAATCTCACTCCAACTGATTTCCCATCTATGATGGCAGCATTTCACAAAATGCTTTCTAGGGGCCTCTCCCACAGTGGCCCAGATCACGGCTTCTATACACGCTGACTTATAAGAAATTGGTGTCAGGTTGGACTTTATTGAAAAGAAAGCTGACAAGCAGCAGCAAAAATCAATCAAAATTCAGCCAGGATCCAAGATCTGCAAAATCAACTAGAAACAGTCATCTCAAAAATAGATGACCTGTAGAACAGGTCCAGACGCTACAATTTTAGAATAAGGGGCTTCCCAGAAATGGTTAAAGAGACATACCCCGCAGTGTGTGACTTCATCAAGGGCTTAATCCCTGATATCCCTGAACAACCTCTGGAGTTGGATGGGGCACATAGAGCACTGCAGCCTATGCGCCCGGATGGATTGCCATGGGACATTATAGTCAAACCGCATTTTTATGTGGTCAAAGAACAAGTTATGTGCATCTCGTGCAACTCAGACAACCTTACCATCCAGGGACACCAAATCCAAATATTTGCGGACCTTTCAACGTGCACAGTCCAAAAACGGAGAGCACCAAAGCCACTGCTGCAGGTCCTGTCACAAAAGGAGATTGGTTATAAATGGTCCTTCCCATTGAGGTTGAACTTTTCCTTCTAAAACAGAGCACACCATTCTTCTACCTTCCCAGAGGGTGAGCACTTACTCCTCCGCTTGGGCCTCATTTCCCAGGAGATCTCAGATACTCCCTCCGCAAAAGGAGCTGCATCCTCAAAGAGACCTCCCCCACCAAGCCCCATAAACCCCATCTGGCAGAAACAACAGCCTAAGAGGTTGAAGGAAGCACACCCATGATGGAGAAAAGCATCCAAAGTGGCTTCCAAATTTTCGAAATCTTCCTAGATCTGCGTCTGCAAACTTATTCCCTGATACGGGTTCTTCTGGTTCAAATGCTACTAACTTTCACTTTCAAGTTTCTTTTTACTATTAGTTTGAAGGTACTCCCCTGTGCTGTTTCTAAACCTAGCAGGTTTTTCTTAGAATTATTTTTGAGATAACTATCCTCCTTGGTTCTCATGGGTTACAAGGCCTGTAGCCTGCGGGACATTGTTCTGTGAAGTGTTACACACAAAGTCCCTTTTTTTGTACCAACCAGTTCCCTCCCACCTATTCTGCAAGCCCAACAGACTGATTTTTCAGTCAAAAAGGATGGGTCACCCAGAATCAACAGGACTATGTTCAGATCCTCTGTGCAATGTCTCTAGAGGATTTTCTGATGACACAACCACGTTGTCCCTATACATCCTTTTGTCTGGCCTGGAGGGGGTGGTCCTGCCCTCCTTGCTCAGCACCCCATAGCCCCGTGTATTTTGTACAGCCATGGGATGGCAGGGGGTGGGGTGGGTGGGCCACTCCTCCATAAGGCCATCTCACCCTTTCTTACCTTTGAGGCTCTGATTTATTATATTTACTGTTATCATCTGGGGCGGGGGTTCCGGGGTGGTTGCATCGCGCCTCTATCTGTATTCGAGAAAGCTCCCCCTTAACTTTTCAGTGACAGACCATTTCTCCTATATTTAGGAGATTGGGCCCTTTTAAGGGCTAGGGTAGGGAGGGGTATGGCCCCTCCTTACCCTAATGGGTTTAGGGTTTTTTGGTTAATTGAATCCACTAACCACTGTCTCTCTTGCTTCCCTTCTCCGCTCTGTCTCTCAGCTTCTCTCCCTCCTCTATTCCCACTCTCTCTCCCCTGCCAAGAGGTTCCTGGAGACTCGGATATGGCCACCTTCGAGACTGTCTCTTCTCGGCTCTGAGGGCGCATACGACCAGGCGAGAGATGAGACCAAAACTGGTGAGAAAAATAACGGCTGTGAGCATTTCTCTCCTCTGATCCATGGCTAATCTGGGTCCCCCTCAAATTGCACCTTAAAATTCCTTCCCATAATGTCCGAGGGCTTAACTCTCCCGCCAAACATAGGAAAATACTGCAACACTTCCACACCCTAAAAACAGATGTGGTACTCCTCCAGGAGACACATTTTCCTGCCACATATAATCCCTTCTTTATCCATAAGAGCTTTATACACTTGTATTTAGCGAATGCTGACAATAAGACGAAAGGGGTAGCTATTTGCTTCGCCAAGAGTATTAATTTCACCCCATTCATATCCTTAGAATTCCCGAAGGACACTTCATTCTCGTCTCAGGTACAATTGAGGGCAACACATATACGTTCGTCTCTTACTATACTCCCAATAAGGGACAAGGGAGATTCTTTGAAACTATGCTTCAGTCACTGAAACCACATCTTGTGGGCACGATAATTTTAGTTGGTGACTCTAAAACCCGTTTGACCTCTCCTTAGACAAAACTAAGGTGGGGTCCTCTAAACCCAAACATCCCCCAAGACATAGCTTGAAAATAGCTTGATTATTGAATTCTTACAGATTGGTAGATATATGGAGGGAGATGAATCTACGGGCTAGAGATTATACCCACTACTCAGCACCCCATCATACCCATACCAGAATAGACCACATTTTCCTAAACTCCTCTTCCATACCCTTAGTGTAGGTGGCTAAGATATGCGACACGGCCTTGTCAGACCCCTCCATAGTGACTCTTACTCTTGAATGCCTCTTTCATTGGTGTCTTAATGAATCCCTTTTAAATTACCCCATTAATTGCACAACACTAGTGAGTAGTGTTGAGCGAACCCGGACTGTAATGTTCGGGTCCGTACCGAACTTTCGGGTGTCCGTGGCACGGACCCGGACCCGGACATTTCAAAAATCGTTCGGGTTCGGTCCGGGGTTCTGCTATTTTACTCCACGTGTTGAGAAGCTGCAGGGCAGCCAATCAACAAGTGTTTCACTGGTTTGCCCTTAGAAGCCATCACAGCCATGCCTACTAATGGCATGGCTGTGATTGGCCAGTGCATCATGTGACCCAGCCTCTTTATAAGCTGGAGTCACAGTGCTGCAGTCACATGCTCCTTGGGTTAGTGTAGGGAAAGGTAGCTGACTGCGTGAGGGACAGATTTGAGACATTTTAAGACCTGATCCTGCATCCTGAGATAGATTACTTTACTACTGCTGTCTGTGCTGTTGCTCTGAGGACAGATAGCAGAAATTAGAGATTTCAAATACCGCTGCTTTGAGTTGCAGATCAAACTCTGCTTAAAACAACGATCGCTACGATCT
>BLSH010306016.1:0-12506 GCA_018402905.1 Glandirana rugosa | reverse complement strand
AAAAGAATCCGCTTAGAGAGTACAGCATTGGGGGCACAGTGTTAGCCAGCACTACAGAAGAAAAAGATTTGGGGGTGCTTATTTCAGATTATTGCAAAATGAGCAAACAGTGTGACCAGGCAGTGGGAAAAGCAAATAGAATTCTGGCATGTATCAGTAGAGGGATCACCAGCAGGAGGAAGGAGGTTCTGATTCCTCTATATAGATCTTTGGTGAGACCTCACTTAGAATACTGTGTCCAGTTCTGGAGACCACACTTACAAAAAGATATTGATAAAATAGAACGAGTTCAGAGACGGGTAACAAAAATGGTGAAAGGTCTGGGGGATAAAACATATCAAGAGCGACTTCAGGAACTTAATATGTACAGTCTGGAGGAAAGAAGGGAGAGGGGAGACATGATTGAAACCTTTAAATACATCAAGGGGGTGAATAAGGTTCAGGAGGGCAGTCTTTTCAATATGAGATCAAAATCAAGAACACAGGGACATGACCTCAAACTAACTGGGGGGAAGTTCAAAACTAATCTTAGAAAGTGTTATTTTACTGAAAGGGTGGTTGATGATTGGAATAAAATACCAACAGAGGTTGTGAGACAGTCAACAGTAAATGGCTTCAAACATGGTTGGGATAAACATAAATCTATAGTCAGACAACAAGGTTAATGTAAAAAAATAAATAAATAAAAAATAAATGAATAAAAAGGGGCAGACTCAATGGACTACTCAGTCTTTTTCTGCCGTCACTTTTCTATGTTTCTATCCAGCTTGTTTTCAACCTGGTCAGTTCTTTCCTCTACATGTGCTATTTCCCCCCTCAGCTCCTGTGCTAGCTTGCTGATTTCAGTAGAAATTGTGCTAGTGATGTTCTGTAGGAGGATATTTAGCTTGGTATCCAGAATGTCTACTGTTAGGTATGGGATAGAGGTGTTTGTATTGTTAAGAGTTTGCGTTACCTCTCCCCTAGGGTTCTCCACGCCGGACATGCTTGGCGGCTGGGATGTGTTACTACTCGAGGCCGGGGATCCTGGCCGAGTCAAGAATTTGTCCATGTGAATAGGCCGTGGGGTATTAAAAGGCTTATAGTATCCCTTCTGCTGCCCGATTTTGCCCATATGGATCCTCACCTGAAGCTGAGTCCTTTGCCCGTGCTCCCTTGGCTGAGAGATGCTTCGTTGGCTGTGAGGGAGCTTTTAATAATAGCGGTGAGACGGAGCTAGGCTAGTGTGCGTCCGCCATCTTCAGCCCCTGCGCATGCGCCCCCGTCTTTATTGTTTTTTAAGTTATAAAGAAGCTTGTGGGTTATAAAATATCTTGCCTGACTTGGGGTGTATCAGTTTTTTGTATTTTGTGTATATTTTGTCTTTGGCGTAATTGGGATGCTAATAATTTCCCTACCCTATTGCCTTGAGAGTAGTAGATTAGTTTGAGCTTGTTTAAGTATTTCTCATAATAGGATTTTAGAATCACCCTCAGAATACTTCTTGCAGTGTTTAATTGTTGTAATAGATGTGTGTTATCAGAAGATGTTTTGTGATTTTTCTCAAGTTTTGATATTGTGTCCAATAGATTATTAATTGCTCGTAATTTTTGTTTTTTCTCTATCGAAGCTAACTGCATCAGTATTCCTCTAATTTACACTTTGTGAGTGCACCAAAGGTTAGTAGTAGAGATAGAAGATGGATCATTAAGTGTAAAGAATTCTTTCAATCTTTCTTTTATCACAGACAGATGCTTCTCCTGTGAAAGAATACATTTGTTATTTCTCCAGAGTGAGGAATTGACAGGTAGATGGTTCATTTCTATATTGATTGAGATTGGTGCATGATTTGACCAGAAAATATTATGAATTTGCACACCAGTTACTTTCTGCAGGAGAGCTCTGTCAGTGATAAAGAAGTCCATACGAGTACAAGGCTTAAGAACATAAGAAAAAAAAAGTAAAATCTTTTTCAGATGAGTGAAGACAAGGAAAAATATTACCTAAGCCATTTCTTACAGTATGAGTTCCTTTAGAAGTGTCTATAATCGGGTCCATTGGGGCATTAAAGTTCCCACAGATGATAAGGTTACCTTGTTGCATTCTTCTTATCTTCTTTATAGTTTTCTTGAGGAATTGTGTAGGTTGTTTGTTAGGAGCATATAAGATAACGATGGTTAATATTGTGTTTTCAATATTGGTGACAATTACCACAAATCTTCCTTGGGGGTCTGTTTTGGAGTCAAGCAGCTGGGAAGTAACTGAGTCTTTCATGACTGTGATAACCCCTCTTTCCTTTTTAGAGTAGTTAGAGAAGAATATATGTGAAAATTTGTGATGGAAGAATTTAGGAGGATTGTCTCTAGTGAAATGGTACTCCTGAATACATAAAATGTCACTGTTGCTCTTCAGTACGTTGTTCCAGAGAGTTTTCCTTTTATAAGGACTGTTGAGACCTAACTTAAGTTACGCCAGGTTTGTAAAAGGTTATGTAACTTTTTGTTTAAATATTCAAGTAATATCTTCTTAAATATGGATTTAGATATTCATGCAACTTCCAGGGAGGAAGGGAGAGCAAAAAAAACGGGGGGGAACACTCAGACTTTAAAGTTGGATTAGAACTGTTTAACAGATAAAACAAAAATAGCTGCCGTGCAACTCTTGGGTGCAGTAAACTCTGTACTATCACTATGGGGGTATATGAAACGAGCTGGGAAAACAGGAGAACTCCAGAGGCTTAAGAGATCCAAAGGTGTCATTCCTTTTCAAATGATATTAGGGAATGGGAGTTAACTTTAGTCAGCCAGGAGTGTTGTGCCAGTGTTGGGAGATCTTTTCTGGTGGATATTTGTTCATGCCCATAGTTTAATCTTCCGGTAAAAGACCCCAGGACTTAAAGATCTTAAGGCCATCATTGATCAAATATATTGTGTAAGAGGTGTTGTTTCTGTCAATCATTAGCTTAGTAGGGAACCTCCATGTGTATATGATCTTATGGTTGCCTAAAATCTTGGTGATGGAATGTAGGTTCCTGTGTGCCATTATTGTTGCCTGAGAGAGGTCTGAAAAAAGTACAATAGACACATATGGATCTGGGAGGGGAGAGTTTAGACGAGCAAACTGCTTTAATTGCTCTTGTACATGAAAAAAATATATTCTTGCAATCACGTCACGTGGTAGACCCTCTGGTATGTGAGAGGGCTTTGGGAGCCTGTGAACCCTATAAATTATTAAATTCTGTTGCGATGTTGATGGCAATAGATCTAAGGTCATTCTGCATAAAAATTGTTTTAAATCCACATATTTAACATTTTCTGGACTGCCACGGAATTTAATATTATTGCGTCTTGCCCTGTCTTCTTGGTCTGTGACCTTTAATGTTAGTTGTCTGAGTTCCTCTTCTAGTTCAAAATAAGTGTCCATTCATTTATTGTGTAGTTATGAGATTCCCAACGCACACGTTACTGCTTTTTCAGATGGGTTAATTGTAGGGTGCTGAAGGGACCAACGGCTGGAACCGCATGTCATCAGAGCAGGTAGTGTCACCAGCACACCAGGATCTTCAAATAAGTCCACTCTTTAATAGATGATCACATCGTTACAGCAAATAGCGACGTTTCGCAGGACCCCTTCATCAGGCATGTGACTCCGAAACGTTGCTCTTTGCTGTAACGATGTGATCATCTATTAGAGATTGGACTCATTTGAAGATCCTGGTGTGTTGGTGACACTACCTGCTTTTATTTATTGTGTGCCTCAGAGAAGTCTCCCAATTTAATTTCCACACGTTCCGCTCTTTCTCCTAGTGACTCTAATTCCATTTTAGATTTCAGCATAAATTCTCTCACATCATGTTGTATTGCCCCTTTAAGTGACAATAGCATTTCTTTTAAGTCAGTGTCTATGACTGGCTGGTCTGAGGTAGGGAACACATGCAGCTTATCCGCATGGGGATTTCCTATATTCATCTGCTCAGTGTCATTGTAAGTTTCACTTACATGTTCCTCTGCAGAAGGTTTCAGTACTGATTGGACCTTGAAGAAGGGGAGATACCCCGAAAGCTTGTACTGAAAAATTGTATGTTAGTGCAAATAAAAAAAGTATCACGGACAGTACTCAATTTCCTCTGCAGAAGAAATTCTTCTTTTTTGTCTTGCAGGACTGTTAGACCCTTTGTTTTTATTATGTTGTTCCTCTTGTTCTTTCCTCTCATCTCTTGTGCAGACAGCCTGCCTGCCGCTACGCTTGTGTGAGGAGAAACCGGCGCCATTTTTTTTCTGACTCACGGCTGAGAAGTCAAATTTAATCAGTTTGCGGGGACCCTTCTGTGATTTTTGTTTCCCCAATTTTATCCCCATATTCCTCGGTACCCCCGGAGGCTGTGGGTACCTTTTTGTCCTTATTTTAACCTCTTCAGATGTGTGCTATAGCCGATTGATGGCTACAGTGTGGATCTACCTTGCTAGGGAGCCGCCAATTGATGCCCACCCCTTTGCTCACTCTCCGTGCGCCCTCGAAGCCGCCGGCGGTGTGATCTCGCACCCGCCACACACTGCGAATGTCTGCGAATGTCTGCCAGAGACCCGCGATCGTCTAACAGAGAGCCAGAACGAGGAACCGCCGTTGTAAACACGGCGGTTTCCCATTTTGTGAGGGGGACATGACAGATCTACTGAACACTGGGATCAGGATCAGTTAGATCTGTTATGTCCTTGCCAGCCCCCACACAGTTAGAACACAGTGAGGGAACACAGTTAACCCTTTGATCACCCCTTAGTGTTAACCCCTTCCCTGCCATTCACATTTACAAAGTCAGTGGCTACTTTTAGATCTGATCGCTGTATAAATGTCATTGGTCCCAAAAAAGTGTCAAAAGTGTCCAACATGTCCGCCGCAATGTCGCAGTCATGATAAAAATCACAGATCACTGACATTACTAGTAAAAAAAAAACAATAAAAATGCCATAAATCCATTCCCATAGTTTGTAGACGCTATAAATTTTGCGCAACCCAATAAATATACGCCTATTGCGATTTTTTTTTTACCAAAAATATGTAGAAGAATACATATCAGCCTAAACTGATAAATACATTTGTTTTTTTATTTGTTTTTTTGGACATGTATTATTGCAAAAAGTTAAAAATATTATTAATTTTTCAAAAGTGTTGCTCTTTTCTTGTTTATAGCGCAAAAATTGTGGGAAAAAGGACATCAATTTTGTCTGGGTACTGCATCGCATGACCGCGTAATTGTCATTCAAATAGTGACAATGCTGAAAAATGAAAATTGGCCTGGGCAGAAGGGGGGTTTAAGTGCCCAGTAAGCAAGTGGTTAATAGCTACTAGCTGCTGTAAGGAGCCTCTGAACACAGAGCTCTGTTAAAATGCAGCCATCGAGCTCCGCTGAGGTGTGCTCTCTTAATATTTTTCTTTACAAAAAATAAAAATAAAAAACTATCATGCAAAATCTGAACCTGCAAGGAGCATTCTAAAATACACCTTCACGTGGCCTGGTGCATGGAGTGGTGAGACGTGCTTCACTTCGGCTCCCGCACAGATCAGCACATTGACGGCTCCCAGCTCGGCATCCGCTGGCTAATTGGTCTGCCATTGGTGGTAAGGGCAAGGACACCAACCACAAATCACCCGGGCAGCCAAACCCAGGGGAGATCAGCCGTTTTTTCACCCATTCTGGGCAGTCGCAGGCCGGGTCTTCCGCTTCCAAGATGGTGCCGGCCCGGGCGTTCTCGCACCATCAGGCCTCCCAGCACAACACACTCTGCTTCCCAAAGGAGAACCCTGCAGCGCGCCCATTCACCTCCAGAAAAATGGCTCCCTTCACTCAGGCTGTCCCTCGCCAGACTCAATGCGCTCAGGCCTAGGCTGGGACATGGAGGCCTATATCAAGGCCCTCCCCACCACGCACGATTTGAGGCCTATGTACAGAGACTGGAACTGTCTTACAAGCAGGAGATCTCTGAGGTGCGGAGGGACGTCACAGGGAGGATTGAGGACATCAAGCACACAGTGGATGACATGGTAGCCACCCTGAACTCACACAAAGCAATTCTCAATGCCCACTCAGCCCAAATCCAGCAGATTATCCTGTACCAGGACGATCAAGAGAACAGAGCCAGATAATAATATACGCATCATGGGGTTTCCAGAAATGGTTGAGTCCAAGGACTTATTGTCAGTTGCCACCGCAATTTTCAATGAGCTGCTCCAGAAGCCCAGAGAGTCTCCTTTTGAAATTGACCGCATCCACAGGGCCTTAGGACCTCAAAATCCAAACGCAGCCTATCCTAGGGATGTCATTTGCAGGGTGCACTTCTACGCCATAAAGGAGGAAATCATGCAGGCCGCTAGGGCCCAGGATGCTATCCAATTTAATGAAACAGAGATCTATTTGCTCTAGGATTTGTCAAAACTAACTCTGGATATGCGAAGGGCCCTGAAGCCCCTCACTAAAGCCCTGGCGGACAAACAAATCAAGTACAGATGGGGCTTCCCCTTCCAACTTTTGGCGACTCATGATGGCAAATCTGTTTCACTACACACCTTGGATGACCTCCCGAATTTTCTGGGTTCCTTTGAATTGCTACAGATAGCAATACCAGACTGGCCCTTACATTCTGCAACTCCGGGCTTGCACCTTAACACCAGTTGGCAGCTACGCTCTAGAGGGAAGAAAAGACATAAACGCTCACGCTAGGCCCCAGAGGGGATACTGTTTGCTACCTATTGAGCCTTTGCCTGGTGGCTCTTCCCTTGTTTGCTGAATAAGCTATGGCCTTTGCCCATTTTATGGTTTGCAGTTTAACTTGCCTTTATTTTACAGACTTACAGTATACCGTTATAAGCCTGCAGTACCGTTCCCTGCCTCTCCTCATTTTAGCTCAGAGAAGCTGGTTATCGGCCCTGCCACATGGACATAACATTTTCTATGTTGCTAGTTGGTTTAGGGCCCTGAGCATTTTTATACATTTTATACACGTTATATGATGTTATTCTGCTGAACGCTGACCATGTACCCCCCCCTTAGGGTTCTCGGTGCCCAGTGTGGTCCCGACAGAAGAAGAATTTCTATTAGACTTACTTAGGAGGCCCTTGAGGCCCCTACAGTTATTTCTCTTATATTGTTTCTTATTTTGTGTTTGTGACCTTTTTTTTGTTTCACAAATCTTTTATTAAGAATTTCCAGTTACAATATAACCAAGTGCATGAACACAGACACATGATGCCAAAAATCATCACAGCAGACAAAATAAGAACACCATTTTAACAGTAATATGAGTTCTAATGGATGGGTGGCTCTGTAATACCTTGGGCATAGTTCAAGTTGTACCCTTCTACTTTCTCAGAGGAAGAGTTATTCTGTCACCCATGAATTCCAGCAAGAGCAATTAGTTTGAATACGGTCGTCGGTTGGTGCTGCCCCATGCTTACAGAGCTCAACAGTATCCAACTGGGGGGCGCGGGGTAGACCAAGGAGCTTCATAGGGGGGAGGAGAAAGCAAGAGTGGGGAAGAAGGGGGGAAAGGAAGGGAAGTAGGGAGGAGGTGTGTGAGAAAAAAAAATAAAACCCCAAAAAACCAACAGATAGAAAAAAGTAACGGAAAGGGGGGGTGGGGGTGCCACCTACTACCCCCTCCACCAGCCGGCCTCCTTACAGTCAGGGGGTAAGGTACCTGCATCTGTGAGTATGCTATTATGGGACTCTAGTTCCAGACTAAATTCCAGCATTTGGGTCAAGTTAATCATTTGATTAAGGCTTCCCAGGAGTTCTGTACATACTTGGGAGTTTCAGAAGTCAATCCACGGCACCCATGTGTTTGTATATTTGGTGATTTTGTCTAATGAGATATGTATTAGCTCCTCCATCTCCGCGATACGGTCAATACCCCTGAACCACTCAGCCAGAGAGGAAGGGGTTGATGCACTCCAGTGGACAGGGATGCACATTCTTGCTGCGTTAACCATGTGCATTCCAACAGATTTATAGTAACTCTTTTTAGGGATTTTGGAGAAGTGCATTAGATACTGTAGGGGCTTAAACTCTGTAGGTAATGTGGATACCCTTGCAGTGATCTCATGAATCTTTTGCCAATACTGACGGAGCGATGGGCACTCCCACCAGATATGAAGGAAAGTGCCCCTCGCTCGACCACAGCGCCCACATCTGTCAGGCACAGTAGGCAAGAACTTGTGGATCAAGTCTGGTGTTCTATACCAGTGCATTCTAAGTTTGTACCCATTCTCTTGTACTGACACATTCAAGGACCCCTTATGGGTGTATAGGTAAATTCGGTCCCATTCCTCCAGTCCAATTTCCTCTCCTCTCACAGCGTCCCAGTATGCCCGCTCAGAACTGAGGAATGTTTCAGGAGTGTCAAATAATGAAGCATAAAGTGTCGAGATAACATGACATTGGGGAGATGTGCACGTGCACAAGGATTCAAAGGTCGTAGGAGACCTCGCAAAACACTCCCTGTAATGTGGGTCATCTAAGAAGTGCTTTAGTTGCAGATAGGACCAGAATGGAAAGGAGCCTGTGTTGGAGAGTTCTGCAAGTTCCGTTTGTTTCATAAATCGCCCTCTGTGGATAAATTGGTGGGCATGTATGTCCGCCGTTTGCCACTCTGCCTTAGCAAAAGCTCTAGACTAGCCTGGAGAGAAGTCCAGGTTGCCCCTAATAAGGGTGAGGGGAGATAATTTGGCCGATACTAAGTACCTATCACAGGCCCTGTCAAATTCAAAAAGGGTGGCTCCCACTAGGGGGTGGAGTAGTGCCGTGTCTGGGATATGACTCCTATTGATCCATGGCACTAACCGGAGGTTTGTCCCCGAGGTCAGATTCTCCAAGTCCATCCAGCCTTTAAACCTGGCATGTAGTCTCCAGTCTGCTATATGAGCCAAGTGGGTTGCCCGGTAGTATCTCTGGAGGTCTGGCAAGTCTATCCCGTCCATTGGAATGGGAAGTGCTGCTGACAATAAGATACTGTTTCGGCCGGCAGTGATAAATTCAGGGCATATGATTTCGTATAATTTATTTTCAGGTTAGATAAGGTTTTGAATAGTTCCGGCACCTGTAGCAGATTGGGCAGAGATGTGTGGGGTGTCGAAAGGAAGAGAAGGGCATCATCTGCGAAGGCAGCGATTTTGTATTCCCTGTCCTCGACCTGAATTCCCTTTATGCCCCTCCTTGACCGGAGGTATCGAAGAAAGGGCTCTAGCATAAGGATGTATAACAAAGGAGAGAGGGGGCAGCCCTGTCTGGTACCATTCGACATGGAGAAGGCGTCCGACAGGTGCCTGTTAACTCAGACTCATGCCGTGGGCTTGTAGTACAAGGCCAGAATAAATGCCTTCATGCGCCGCTGGATCCCAAGGTGATCCAGAACCGCAGCCATGTAGCCCCACGCAACCCTGTCGAATGCCTTCTCCGCGTCCATGGCCAGAAAGAACCCCTCTTGTTGATGTGTGGTTAGCCAATGATGTAAGTTTAATGCCTTAATTGTCTTGTCCCTGGCCTCTCTGCCAGGAACAAACCCCACTTGGTCAAGTCTGATCCAGGAGGGTACAAGAAGGGCCAAACGGGTGGCCAAGATCTTGGCGAATATCTTAACGTCTACATTGATCAAATATATGGGCCGATAAATCGCCATGTTCGCTGGGTCCTTCTCCTCCTTCGGTACCACCATAATATAGGCCTCAAGAAGCCTCTTTGATTCATGAGTTTCCGAGGATAGCATATTAAATGCCCTAAGGAATCACGGAGCCAGGAGATCTGAGAAGCATTTAAAATATTGCACTGAAAAGCCATCCGGCCCCGGATTCTTGCCCGGTTTCATGGCCTTGAGTGCTTCTTCAAACTCCTCTTCCCTAAGGGGAGCTTCTAGAGCTTGTGAGTTGGCCTTAGTTAAGGCAGGGGGGCCGTAAGACTGCAAGAAAGCGGAAATCAAGTCTGCACGCTTTGAGGGTTGTTATCTGATCAGCCCTCCCCTCCTTTATGTTGTATAGGCGCTCGTAAAGGCGCTGGAACTGGTTAGCGATGTCCTCATTTTTAGTGTAGAATGTGCCTAGGGGATCCGTAATATGGTGAACTGTGGACTCTTATTTTTTCCGCTGGGTCGCCCTGGTTAGTAACTGTCCTGGCTTATTGCCCTGTTCATAGAACCACTTCTGCGCTAAGATGTGTCTGTGCCTGGCTTTCTTGAAGAGTTCCTCAGACAGAAGAGAACGCGTTTCAGATAGCTTGTCAGCCACTTTAAGTGCTAAAGAGAGTTTGTGTTGGGACTCTAGAGAGCGTGATCTCAAGGCGAGCTCCGCTATCTTAGCCCTTCATCTTTTTTTTTCCAGGCCGCTATGGACAGCAAGGTGCCCATAATCACACACATATGAGCATCCCATTGAAACATGGGAGAAACTTCAGGTGTGTCATTACGTTGAAAGAAATCCAACAGCTCCTTTTCAGGGGTGCGACATCCGCTAAATCAACAAGAAGGGACGGATGCAATCTCCAAATCTTAGTGGAGGTGACAGTTTCCAGAGCTAATAAAGTGAGGGTGATGGGGTGATGGTCCGAAAGGACCATAGCTTCTATAGTGGCACTGTGGACGTAAGGGAGGTCAGATTGATACATGAACAGATAGTCTGGACGTGTATAGCGGTTATGAGGTGTAGAGAAAAAGGTGAAGTCTCATTCTTGGGGGTGTAAGGTCCTCCAAGCATCATGTAATGTTAAGGAGGCCAATAGGAGTTGTATCTGTCTGAGGGCTGAGTAAGGCATGGAAGAGGTCCCCATGGAGGTATCCAATAGGGGGTCGAGTGATACGTTAAAATCCCTGCCCAGTAACAACGTCCCTGCTGCAAACAGGGTTAACTTAGCAAACATGTCCCTCAAGAAAGGCACCTGTTGGGCATTGGGGCAGTAGATGTTGGCCAGGGTAACGGGTTTGTCCCGCCATGTGCCTTTAAGAAAAACGTATTTACCTGTCGGATCAAGAATTTGTTCCATGATGGTAACGTGGCTCGTTTTTGAGAGTAAGATAGAAACACCCTTAGATTTTGCATCTGGACAAGTGGCATGGAACACTGTGGGGAACCTGCTATTGGAGAGGCGTGGAATAGCCCCTGCCTTAAAATGGGTGTCCTGGAGGAAGAGTACCTGTGCCCTATGTTTGAATGCCTCCGCCAAAATGCTGCTTCTCTTTTCAGGGATGTTCAGCCCCTTGGCATTAAGAGAATAGATTTTTAAGGATGGGGGGGCAGAAGTCACACTGGCATGCATCATTGTCAGAGCAGGGTACCCTTACGTAAACGCTCAATATGTGTCGGCTGGTGAGGGGGGAAGAGAGGGGAGAAAGAAAAAAAAAAGGGGGAGGGGGGAGGGACTAAGGGGGGAAAAGCTCTTAAGGTCTAGGCTGAATAAATAAGGTACCAGAAGCGGGGGAGGGGGAAATGGTGTAGATTAGGTACAGGGGACAGGGAGGACCTACTAACCATGTACCCAGAGCCCTATTGGCAGGAGCTGGGTAGATATACTCAACCGGAGGTGTGCGCAATCCTGTTGAGCCACCTGAAGGGGAGAAAAAAGGGGGGAAGGGGAAAGGACTACCGATCAGGGTCCAGAACAGACCAGCCACTCTGGGGTGGGAGAGAAGTCTAACACTAGATCAACACAAAACGGGCATCTATGCCCACCAAGGCAAACCCTTATTAGTAAAACAGTTAAATAAACTTTTGGAAGGTTCCAACACAACCCACTGGGTGGGTCGGGGACACAGCTCCTCGTCCGAGGTAATGCCCTCCCCAATCCGCCCAAGGTGCATAAAAACTGTAATAGGGGAGCCCCCAGTGGGGGCAATCACTCCAGGCTATCTGGGCCACTGCAACTCCAATTCCCTGAGCAAGGCTACTCTGGTGCAACAATCCCAACTCGCGCGCTGACAAGCCACGACAGCCCGGAGAGAGGCCCCCTCCAACAGAGTTAACGTTAACCAACATAAGTACTAAGCAGGCAATAGTAACATTTATCAATAACTAAGCAGTGTGTATGTAACATCTCAGCTAAAGCAAGGCTAGGTGGCTAAGTATGGCTATGTGACTCACCCCGCCTCCCCCCCACACCACCTCCCACCAAGATGAGGTCCGAAGGTGCCACCCCCCCACAGAGCCCGACCCCAGGCCACCCCCCGCCTTGTGGGGGAAGTCTTAAAGGAACCAGGCCCCGTGGGGGAGAGGGGCCCCCAGCCAATCACACAATCAACATTCCTGGTCCCCCAGTGCACATAGAGAAATAATTCCCCACTTGGCTTAACGCACTAATAGCACTATAATTTGAAAGTTTGCCCATGAAGTGGTAGGCTCCTCCAAGTCTCTACTGGGGGCAAGATCACAGGTAGAAGATAGGCCCCAGATCAGTCCAGGCATGATCAAGGGGACAGGGTTTGCAGTAGGGAGCCAATCATGGACAAATGGCCCCAAAGTTACAGTGATGACACAGTAAGTGATAAAGAGAGCCA
>BLSH010305993.1:807693-826626 GCA_018402905.1 Glandirana rugosa | reverse complement strand
AGCAAGCAAAAAACGTGGTCAAACAGTCCAAGGTCAGTTCCAGATCAGGCAGAAGTATGTACAAAATCGGTAGGCAGAAGCATGGTTGAATAGCAATTCAAGGTCAGTTCCAGAGCAGGCAGTGGCATAAGGGGTGTAAACTGGAAAAAGGAACTGAGGAATCATTGGAAATGGTGCTCTGAGAGTCTGCTACACACATCGGATCTAATATTTTCTGGTGGGCCATTGGGGTATAGAATTGTGGTGCTGATATCCTCCTGGTAGCCAAGGAAGGATTTGGGGTTTACGGTTGAACTGCGATATATGACATAGGTATTGTATATGGCCAAATGAAAAAAATAGAGGGCAACTTTTTTATACCAGTGGTATGTTCTTCTGGTAGATAAATAGGGTTCCAACATTTGATTGTTTAGGTCAACTCCTCCCATGTACAAATTGTAATCGTGGATACAGGTTGGTTTCTGTATTGGGTCATTTTTTCTGGGGATCTCCACAAATGAATTGTTGTGTATAGACGATAACATATATACATCTCTTCTGTCCCTCCACTTCACAGCAAGAATTTCCTCATTCCGCAGACTCACCGCCTCTCCTTTTCTAAGCTTCATGTTGACGAGTAGAGTTGAACGAACCTCTGGAAGTTCGGGTTCTGCAGGTCGGCCGAACTTCGGGACAAAGTCCGGACCCGAAACCGGACTTTGACCCGGACCCCGAACCCCATTGAAATCAATGGGGACCCGAATTTTTAGGCACAAAAATGGCTGTAACAAAGTCCTGGAAAGTCCTAGAGGTCTGCAAAAGGAAGGAAAAATGGGACAAGTGCCCTACAAAGAAATGGGGATAGGGAAATAACTTAAAATAATTTTTAAGCTAAAATCACATAAAAAATCAAAAATGGAGGTGGATGTGGAGTTGGAGGTTGAGCAGGCGGTGAAAGTGGCGGTGGAGGAGGAGGAGGTAGCCAACACAGTTTTTTTTATTTTTGTGCAAGAAATGCACCGCTGGCCGCAAATATAGTTTTTAGAATTTTTTTTTTAAACCAGCTATGTAGATGCACTTTTTAATTTTGTGCAAGAAACAATAATCTGTCCCTTTAAGCAACAGCAGGAACCTCTCCCTATAGAACTTGGAGATGATTTTAGATTCTAAAATCATCTCCAAGTTGTACAGGGAAAGTTTCCAGCTGTTGCTTTAAGGGAAAGATTAATGTTCTAAAATCATCTCCAAGTTGTACAGGGAAAGGTTCCAACCAACTTGGAGTTGATTTTATAACAATAAGATGGCTCTATGCGGCTAGAATACACTTTGCCTATAGAACTTGGAGATGATTTTAGAGCAATAATATGGCTTCTATGCGGCTAGAATACACTTTGCCTATAGAACTTGGAGATGATTTTATAACAATAATATGGCTCTATGCGGCTAGAATACACTTTGCCTATAGAACTTGGAGATGATTTTAGAACAATAATATGGCTTCTATGCGGCTAGAATACACTTTGCCTATACAACTTGGAGATGATTTTAGAACAATAATATGGTGTTAAATTCAGATATCAAACTCTTCTCAAAAATATTAGCTACTAGAATAAAGAGAGTGATAAATAGAATAATCAACGGGGATCAGGTTGGGTTTGTACCAGGGAGAGAAGGGAAGGACAATGGGATCAGGACCCTCCTACTGATACAAAAAATAAAAAAGGAAGGGACTCCCGGTCTACTCCTGTCAATAGATGCCGAAAAGGCCTTTGACAGGGTAGACTGGGGGTTCCTGTTCAAGACCCTAGAAAATATTGGAGTAGGGAAGAGAATGATCCAATGGATCAAAGCATTATATAAGAAACCCAAGGCCAGGATAAAAGTGAATGGGGAACTATCCTCAACATTCAACCTGGAGAACGGTACACGCCAGGGGTGCCCACTGTCCCCATTGCTGTTTATTCTTTATTTAGAGCCACTATTGTCGGTAATAAGGAATAACCAGGAGATAAGAGGGTTTCGGTCAGTAGAAGAGGAACATAAGGTAGCGGCATATGCTGACGATATGTTATTATATATAGATTCCCCTAAAACAACATTACCAAAAGTAATGGAGGTTATAAAAAGATACGGAGAGATATCAAATTTTAAAATAAATAAAGATAAATCTGAGATCCTGGGCATTAACATAGGAACACAAGAAAGAGCAGAACTCCAAAAGGGTTTCCCATTTAAATGGGTGGAAAAGGGATTAAAATACCTGGGGATCATCTTAGCGACGGACAGAGAGAGAATATATCAGTGGAACTACATTTCCATAAATGAAATTAAAGACGAACTTAATAAATTAACCCACAGACCACTGTCCTGGTTCGGGCGGATTAATACAATTAAAATGGTAATACAACCAAAAATCCTATACAAATTCCAAATGTTACCAATTGAAATACCGCAGACATTTTTTCAGGTGATCAGGAAGTTGTTAAACAAATTTGTATGGAGAAACAAAAAGCCAAGGATAAAATTCTCGACCCTAAGTAGAAGGAAAGAAAGGGGGGGATTAGCACTACCAGACATTAAAAAATATTAAACGGCAAATATAATATCACGGGTGATAGAGTGGATAAACCCTACAGACAAGAAATGGGGAAATATGGAAAACAGGTGGAGTAGGAGTCACTTAGGGAAAGGATTGTGGATTCCAAAAGGATTCAGGGAATTGGCAGAAGACACAAGCAACTTGACACACACAGTATTTAAAGAGTGGGACAAACTATTAGCACTAATCAAATGGGAATTTAATTCCCCATACACACCGTTGTGTGGAAAGAAGAGTGGTTCGGGAAATGGATTAAAACAGACACAAAATTAAAGGACATATTAAGGGGTAGGGAAGTAGCAACATTAGAAGAATTAAGGAGTAGGGAAGACTTCCAAGAAATCGACGCATGGCGGTATCATCAACTAAGACAATTTGTCAACTCACTTCCCCAACCATTGAGAACAGAAAAAGAAACAACACAATTGGAAAAAATTTGTAGAACAAAAAAATGAATAGAGGGAAAAGAAAAGGGTGTGTATCCAAATTATACAATATGCTGGTAGAGTTGGGGGGAGAGAAACGCCCGCCATGCTTCGATAGATGGGAGAAAGAATTGGGGCAACAAGTAGGGGTACACGCATGGGAAAAGATTTCAAAGCTCGTGTTTAAATCCGCTACAGATAGCAAAACGTGGGAGACGAATTATAAATGCCTCGCATGATGGTACCTTACCCCTGAGAGAATGTCAAAGATACAGACAGGGCGGGAAAAATGGTGTTGGAGAGGTTGTAGGGCAGTAGGGACAATGACACATCTGTGGTGGGAGTGTAAAGGGATGCAGGAATATTGGGAAGAGGTAGTGGCTTTGAGCAAGGAAATAACTGGAACCGAGATAATTAGAGATCCATGGTACTGCCTGTTCCACCAGACGGACAGGTCTATCACACAATATACAAGGCCTATTGTACCACATCTGCTGAACTCAGCAAAAGGTTTAATCCCCAGATATTAGCAAAGCACCCAAATACCAACGATGAGGGAATGGTGCCTAAGAGTGGAAGAGATAAGAAACATGGAGTCCCTGAGAATAAGAGAAGAAGAGTTAATGGAGGATGAAAGTGAGAAATGGAAGGGGTGGATAAGCTTCAAGACCTCCAGTACATACACAAAAATAATGACCATGGGAGAAATAGCGGTCGGAACCTAGGTAGGGGAGGGGGGGGGGGGAGGGGAGTCCGGTGATTTATAAAGAAACGAAAGGAGAGAGTTGGGACTGCCACAGGAATAAATCCACACCCAGTCCCCCAATAGAAGGGGAATTAAAGAAGGAAATAGGGAAATTGCAATATAGAATAATGGGAGACCGGAAATGATGAGAAGTCACCCCACGATGACACGATAGAAGTGAAATCACACGGGTGGAAAAGAGGTCAACACGGTGCAGACCCAGACGAAACTGATCCAGAATAAAAAAAAAAAAAGAACAATAATATGGCTTCTATGCAGCTAGAATACACTTTGCCTATACAACTTGGAGATGATTTTAGAACAATAATCTTTCCCTTAAAGCAACAGCTGGAACCTTTCCCTATAGAACTTGGAGATTATTTTAGAACAATAATCTTTCCCTTAAAGCAACAGACTCTACCTAGTCCAGTCAGATCGTTCTGTGCAGCAGGATGAGGTCTGCAATCTGTCCCTCAACGCAGCAGTACTAGTATCTCTCCCTAGTCCACAATCAGATCGTTCAGTAATGCAGGATGAGATGTTCTATAATATCTGCAATCTGTCCCTCACAGAGCCAGCAGCATACTCTCCCTAAACTATCCTGAGAGCATATGACATGCAGCACGGTGACTCCAGCCCCATATAGAGGCTGGGTCACATGATGCACTGGCCAATCACAGCCATGCCATTAGTAGGCATGGCTGTGATGGCTTCTATGGGCAAACCAGTGAAACACTTGTTGATTGGCTGCCCTTGGCAGCTATTCAACACGTGTAATAAAATACCAGAACCCCGCACCCGAACCCGGACTTTGAAAAGTCCGGGTCCGGGTCCCGGAGACCCCAAAGTTCGGTACGGACCCGAACTTTACAGTCCGGGATCACTCAACTCTAAACCCGACCCAAAAACACACAGGACCCATTTGGAAATTGCACCATGGCCACCTGGGATATTTGTGAACTGGCTCCACTGAGTAAAAAGTTCATCCAATTCGCACATATGTAAACCCAGCCAGGATATAACAGCCTCAAAGTTCTGCAGCTTCCATGTAATCACCGGGTAGTGAGGAAACTTGTAAGGCAAAAAGAAATAGAAAGTGCAACACCAAGCGTAGAATCCTTTTATTAAAATCATTAAAACAATAAACAAAAATGCACTTCATTTAGATGAAAGTACAATTCACTTGTAGAAGTGCATATACAGTCCAAAAATGCCTCTTATCCCACCAGTATAATACACACAGTAGTCCCACTGCCGCACATATCAGCTAAGTCAGCTGAATGCAGTCTTGATAAAGGGGAGCATGCCCCCAAAATGCATTGTCATAGCAACCATTGGCCCCTCACAATGTCCAGTAACTTTACTCTGCGAGAGTGGCTCCACTCTGGCCAGCTATCACAGCTGCCCTACTTAAGTTGGGTATACACTAGTAGAATTTCAACATTTTTCATCGTAAGAATGTTGTAAGAACGTTTGTTCTTTTTCCACTCATTAGTGGGGTCAAATCAACATTTATTTTTGACTACAGTCAGGCATACATTTGAAGAAGCAGGATGGAAAATTTCTTGACTGTACGAATTTCTAACAGTGTATGTGGTTTTTGTTTGGTAAAGTCTATTCATTCCAAAAAATATTAAAAGAAAACAAAAACTTTAACTACTTTCAAACGACATTCAAATTTACTGAGAATTTACATAAAAATTTTCACTCACAATTCTGCTAGGATATACTCACCTGTGCTCACCATAGGTGTGCGCAAGGGGTGTGCCAGGTGTGCCTGGGCACACCCTAATTCTGGGGTTGGCAACCTGTCAATCGCAATCTACCTGTTTATCGCGGGCAGGTGACAGGTAAACTGTGATCCATCCTTGCTGACCCCCTGAACCTGGACAGGAGGGGCAGCAGTGGTGGAATTGGTACCAATATATGCCACCCCTCCACTCCCTCTCCCTCTGTCCCTCTTTTTTATGCTGCCTGGGTCCCCCTTGCTGCCCCCTTCACTCTTCCCCTTTGTTTCAGGAGGGAGAGTGGGGAAGAGGCTGGTAAATATGTCACACACCAATATGTGCAGGGCCGTCTTTAAGGCAGGGCAAAAGGGGCAGCTGCCCTGGGTCCTGTCATCATTGTGGGGCCCAAAGCAGCTGCCTCATACTTGCCAACTATCCTGGTTTAAATTCCCTTGTCCCTTGAAGTTTTAGACCTGTGCTGTGTCCCGATATCTAAGTGCTGCTACTAAAGCTGCCCAACTCTGCCCTATTGTTGTGTACAGATGACTCACCTGCAGACCCTATGTTTACATGTAAATAACCGGCATTGATATGTAAATAGTGGCAGCATTCATATGTAAATAGTGGCGGCCAGCTGCACTGATATGTAAACAAAGGTGGCATTCATATGTATATCATGCCCCCCTGAGGTCATATTCATCATCACCTATACTGGATGCTGCCCACTGGGGAGACAAAGGCATGCTTGAAAGTCCACAGCACATGTCAGCAGATGCATGAGGGTGTCATTGATAATTGATGGCACTGCTGTGTATCTGCTAAAGGGCAGCACATTTCTGTGGTGTCAGGAAAGCGACTTTGTGCTCCCCAGGTCCATGGTGTGCGGGCAGTGAGGAGATGATGTGCTGTAACCTCTAGCAACCAATTAGTGAGCAGTATTGATGTACAGTAATCTCTAGCAACCAAACAAGCAGAAAACATGTGCTGTAACCTATAGCAACTAATCGGTGAGCAGTAATGTGTGCTGTAACCTCTAGCAACCAGACAGTAAGCGGTAATGATATGCTGTAACCTCTGGCAACCAATCAAAATCACTGCTGATCTGATTCAGTAAATAGATTTTGAGTCTAGTTGCTATTTATTGTATGTCTCAGAGCAGATGGAGAGTGAAATTGCATAGGGGGGGCCCAAGAAAATATTTGCCCAGGGTCCATTCAATATTAAAGACGGTCCTGCATATGTGTTTGAGCTTTGAGGTACACACCCTAATGCAATAGGCTGTGCACACCTATGGTGCTCACACTGATCTGGCTCCAGTAACCACTGATGAAGTCATGTGACGTAACTCATAGGGTGGAGCTGAGCAACATCAAAGCATACAAACCAGGAAGTAACTGTGTTTTAGCAAGAATTAAAGGGGTTGTAAAGTCTCTTTTTTTTTTTTTTAAATAAGCAAACATGTCATACTTACCTCCTCCGTTCAAGGGTTTTGCACAGAGTAGCCCGATCCTCTTCTTCTGGGGTCCCTCAGCATCACTCCTGGCTCCTCCTCTACTGGAGTGCTCCATTGGAGAGCTGCTCCCCCCCCCCCCGGCTCCTGCATGATTGGATTTGATTGACAGCAATGGGAGCAAATGGCTGCGCTGCTATCAATCTATTCAATCATTACACGAGACACCGGCTGGAGCGGGTGTGCTCGTCCCCGTCGCTGGAAAGACTGGGTTCAGTTAAGTAAAAGGAGGTTTTTCACCTTAATGCATAGAATGCATTAAGGTAAAAAATGTTGAGGGTTTATAAGTAACCCCTTTAAGATATGGTATATACGGTCATATCCATGTAGCTGATGTTTTCGAAGGACTGGTTTTCCTGGATGCTCTGAGTATTAGCGCACAATGCTATGTGAGTGCAATTTTTAAACTTTTTAAATAAATTATAATGTTTTTGTTTATTTATGGAAAGCAGTGTGTAGTCTCTTTTTTTGTTTTATCCTGAGTAACACTTGCATTGGGGATAAGAAGAGGAGGAGTAAAAAGTAGATGATACTGAATTCCCTCACTTTTCTTAGATTGTCGCTGTGTTCCTCTAGTGCTGGGCTCGGATTACATGCATCATCTTCCTGAGCCAAGCAGAGAGCATTGTGGGAACTGTAGTCTTCTGAACAGACATCCTGGATCTGCAGAACTATCCCTGGACTACACCTCCCATCAAGCCATCTGCTCCAAGGAAAGAACTCTGGGAGAGGCTATAAGAGGGTCATAAGACCAGGCCCAAGCTCTCTTGCTTCCTGGATGATCTCATCCAGTGTACAACCCCTTCTCTGCTGTGCAAGAGGACTGCGGCATACCACGTGGCAACAAGGCTCTCCCAGCTCCACCCAAGCGGGTCCAACCCTGCAGGCTGCACGAGGGGCACCATCGCAGCATCACTGAAACCTGCAGGACCACACGATTACTGTTCCAGCAGCCAGTCCATCATCTCAGCCTGTTCTGCAGAAGGAAGAAAGGACTTGGATCGCTCTTCAGGACGTGTCTACACTGTCTCCAGATTGGTGAACCTGCCCACAAATCCAGTACCAGTCACTATCATGCTCCACAGGACACTGTATACAGACATCTTATCTCTGAATCATCTTAAGGATTGCCACTGGTAAATCTCAGCTGATTTGCATTGACTGCATATCACTATGCCACATTTAGAAGTCTTGTTTCTATGAGATCCAACTTGCCGGTGAAGATAGCTGCAAGGCTTTGCATCTTTGAACTCTGCAAATTCCATCTCCATTTAAAGGGACATACCACTATCCACTATATTACTTCATCTCTCATTAGGATTAAAGGTATAATAGGCCGGCCTGTGGCTCCCCTTTAGCAGTGGTACCATATTCAGCAATCAGTAGCCCTTTTGAAACTGTTAGAAGAAGACTGTGCTGAGGACTTGTTTGCACTTTGTTGTGCTTTCCTCACGTTCCCGGAGGAGGTGGTGCCAGTCGGCTCTATTTAAACAGTGTGCACCCTGTAGCAGGTGCTGTGTGTTCTACAGCGTTCCTGTGACCCCGTGCCTTGCTCTGAGAGACTTTTCCTGTGACCCCAGCTTTCCTTGGACCTTGTTGATTTCTGCCTGCCCTGACTCCCGGCCTGTCTACGACTATTCTCTTGCCTGATCCACCTGTACCTTGCTGCCCGCACGTTGCCAACCCGGCCTGCACATGACAACCCACCTGCCTGCTCCACTTGCACCTCCTAGCCAGCCGGTTGCTGACCGGGACTGCACAACTACTCTTCTGCTCAGCACGAGCTCTAGTGGACCTTCACGCACCAGCAAGTGATCCATTCCAGCCCTCATGCTCCCCTGTGCTCCTGAACTCGCTGTCTACACTATTAGGGATTCGCGAACCAGGGCCGCAAGAGAGGTAACCCCTGCATAAGTAAGACTCGTCTGCCAGGTACGTGACAGAAACCCATTCATTTACTGTCTGTTTTCTGTATGCCTTAATATTATATTTCTGTCATTGCCAATTGTCATTTAATTGCTTTGGGGGACTTTTTCAAGTCTTGGTTGTTTATCCAGGATTTGTCTAAAACCCTCGTACAAGACTCTTCTCTTGAGTAAGTAAAACCAAATAGAGCTAATCAATATAACTGGTGTCAGTTTATTTGAAGGTATACACACAGCAACAGACAGCCATGCCCGAGTCTGCGCAGGGCACCTCTCCCATGGACGAGCTGTGCGTGCACCTTGCTGGGCTCACCGGAGCCATCCAGACCCTTCAGGACGACTACATCCATCTGGAAGAGAGAGTTCAGGGACTGGCTACCTCAGTATCCACTGGGTCGGGCTCTCCGGATACCCACACCGTGGTCACATTGCCGAATGAACCCAAGGTGCCCATGCCTGAACGTTTTTCAGGAGACCGCGGAAGGTTCCGGGCCTTCCGCACCTCTTGCGACCTGTACTTCGCACTTCAGCCCCGGACTTTCTCGCAGGAAGCCACTAAAGTGGGGTTTGTGGTCTCTCTCCTTCGGGAAGGTCCTCAAGCCTGGGCTCACCACCTCCTGGAGCGGAAAGCCCCGGACCGGTTCTTCCAGGCAATGGTTCAACTGTACGAAGACCCCTATCAGACTTCCACACCGGAGGCAGTTCTCCATGCCCTGCAGCAGGGCCGTCGCCCAGTGGAGGAATATGTGTCGGAGTTCCGGTGGTGGAGTGCGGACACTGCCTGGAACAATGCGGCCCTCAGTTATCAATTCCGGCTGGGTCTCTCGGAGTCGCTCAAGGATGAGCTGGCTCGCGTTGGGGTCCCGCACACCCTCGACGCCCTGGCCATTCAGATTGATCGCTGTTTGCGGAACGCACGGCCGAGAGATCCGCCGGACCAGGCCGCCCGGCCAGGACACCACCCGGATTCCCCGGCCACCCTGTCCTAAGCCAAGTTGCCTCCTCTCCGGACCAACCGGAACCCATGCAAATCGGGCTTCCATGCCCGCCTCTTACTCCTGGCGAGTAACTTGTGCCTCTTTTGTAGGGGCCCCGGGCATCTGATAAGGAACTGCCCCACCAAGGCAGATAAAGGCACCACCAACTCCACAGATGGCCTAATGTAGTTGCCTAGTGACAAGGCCCACCTGGTGCTTCCAGTCTCCTTTCAGCTCCCCAGTGGGACCATCTCGGTGCAGGCTATCCTCGATTTGGGCGCATGTAGCTGCTTTGTGGATCTTGCCTTTGCAGCACATCACCAGATCCCACTCCGACCTAAGGAACACCCCATGGTTGTCCGGCTAGCCGACGGGTCAAACATCAAGTCAGGCACGGTCACCCAGGAGACCACCCCTGTATACACCACTTCAGGAGGGGGACACACCGAGTTTCTGCTGCTGGACGTCAGTGCGTCTTCTCTGTACACAATTATTCTGGGACTCCCCTGGCTTCCGACTCACAACCCCCAGATTGACTGGGCAATGGGCAAAGTAGCATTCTCCTCCTATTGCTCTCAGCACTGCCTGCCTCAGTGGCCGGAGAACCCCTCAGCCATGCTCAGCCTGGATTTAGACATCGATCCAGAATCCCGTGCGGTAGTTCCCGCACCCTACCATGAGTACCTGGACGTCTTCAGTAAGAAGGGTGCTGACGTCCTCCCACCACATCGGTCCTACGACTGTCCGATCGACCTCCTACCGGGAGCAGAGGTCCCGTTTGGTCGGATATTTCCCCTGTCTGAAGTGGAATTAGCTACCCTTAAAACTTACTTGGACGAAAACCGGAAAAAGGGCTTCATCCGGCCATCCACTTCACCAGCCGGAGAATCTTCTTCGTGGAGAAGAAGGACCATTCCCTCCGGCCCTGTATTGACTATCGTGAGCTCAATCGGGTCACTATCAAAAACCGGTACCCGTTGCCCCTGGTCCCAGAGCTTTTCCAGAGGTTAGGTACTGCAACTGTCTACACCAAGCTGGACTTATGCGGGGCTTTCAACCTCATCCGTGAAGGGGATGAGTGGAGGACCGTCTTCCGGATGCGGTTCGGACACTATGAGTACCTGGTCATGCCCTTTGGGTTGTTTAACGCCCCAGCGACCTTCCAGCACCTAGTGAACTACATCTTCCGGGACTTCCTGGACCAGTTCCTAGTCGTATATCTGGACGACATCTTAATTTTATCTCCCTCTCTGGAAGAGCATCGGAGGAATGTCAAGAGTGTGCTTGCCCATCTTCGGCTGCATGGCCTTTATGCCAAGGCGGAAAAATGTGCCTTTGAATGTGCCAGTATCTCCTTCCTGGGGTTCCATCTTTCTACGGCTGGAATTACCATGGATCCCCAAAAGGTCTCGGCCATCCTGGAGTGGCCCGCCCCAGTTGATAGGAAGGGAGTCCAGCGATTTGTTGGGTTTGCAAACTTTTACCGGAAATTTATTAAGGGGTTTTCTGCAGTCATCGCCCCAATAACCCAACTCACAAAGAAGGACTCATGGTTCCGCTGGACTCCTGAGGCTCAAGATGCCTTCTCCTGGCTCAAGGAGCTGTTTACATCTGCCCCATCCTCAAACACCCCGATCCTGCTATACCGTATTGGAGGTAGACGCCTCTGAAACAGCAGTGGAAGCCGTTCTCTCACAGAGACAAGGCCTCACTCCATCCCATTGCCTTCTTTTCCAGGAAGCTATCTCCGCCGGAAAGAAACTATGACGTTGGTGACAGGGAATTGCTGGCCATCAAGTCGGCTTTGGAGGAATGGCGGTACCTCCTGGAAGGAGCGGCTCACCCGGTGTTGGTTTTTAAGGATCATAAAAACCTGCGGACGGCTAAGAGGTTGAAACTCCGACAGGCAAGGTGGGCACTGTTCTTCAGTCATTTTCAACTTCACATCACCTACAGGCCTGGGGCAAAGAATGTCAAGCCGGATGCTCTGTCAAGAATGTTCCATGTCCCAGAGGACATTTCCCCGCCAGATACCATCCTTCCTGCTCACAGTTTTCTGCTTACCCAGGAGGACTTTTTGACCCAAATCCGGAAATACTGCACTGGCCCTAGCGAACCACCGGGCCCTCAATGTACACTAAGAGAGGGATTGTGGTGGTGGGAGAACAGGCTGTATGTCCCCCAGGAACTCCGCCCGGTAGCCCTCGGACTCTGCCATGACACCAAGCTGGCTGGGCACTTCAGTGGTCATAAGACAACAGAGTTACTCTCCCAGTCATTCTGGTGGCCTCGGCTGAAAGAGGATTGCCAGAGTTACATGGACGCCTGTCCTCTTTGCAATAGGAATAAGACGGAGAAATCTAAGGCCTGGGGACTACTTAACCCGCTACCTATCCCGGAACGACCATGGTCCCAGATCGCTATGGATTTCATAGTGGAATTACCACGATCCTCAGGATGCAATACAATTATGGTGGTTGTGGACCGGCTCACAAAAATGGCCCATTTTGTCCCAATGTAGGGCACCCCTTCAGCTACAGAAACCGCAGAAGCGTTCATAAAGGAGGTGGTCCGCTTACATGGAATTCCGACCAACATCGTGTCGGATCGGGGAGTGCAGTTCACTTCCCACTTCTGGAGGTCTCTGTGCGCTACCTTGGGCATTGAGTTGGCCTTCTCCTCGGCCTACCACCCCCAGTCCAATGGGCAGACGGAGAGGACCAACCAGACCCTGGAACAATACTTGCGGTACTACTCCTCCTATGCTCAGGACGATTGGGTCTCCCTCCTACCTGTAGCCGAGTTCGCCTACAATAACTCTGTCCATTCTGCTACCAAGCAGTCCCCTTTCTGGGTGAATCTCAGCTACCACCCTACCTTTCTGCCCGACTTGGCCTCAGAGAGCCCCGTACCTGCTGTGCAGGACACGACTCAGTTTCTGAAAAGGAACAGCAAGCTCCTGCAGGAGACCCTCACCCAAACTCAGTGCTTTCTGGAGGAGGCACCTGACTAGGAGAACCTGTTTGGGCATCCGGAGGCTGCCCCTTGGGGGGGGGGGGGCAATGTTAGAAGAAGACTGTGCTGAGAACTTGTTTGCACTTTGTTGTGCTTTCCTCGCGCTCCCGGAGGAGGCGGCGCTGGGCGGCTCTATTTAAACAGTGTGCACCCTGTAGCAGGTGCTGTCTGTTCTACAGCGTTCCTGTGACCCATGCCTTGCTCTGAGAGACTTTTCCTGTACCTGTGACCCCGGCTTTCCTTGGACCTTGTTGATTTCTGCCTGCCCTGACTCCCGGCCTGTCTACGACTATTCTCTTGCCTAATCCACCTGTACCTCGCTGCTCGCACGTTGCTGACCCTGCCTGCACCTGACCACCCGCCTGCCTGCTCCACTTGCACCTTCTAGCCAGCCAGTTGCCGACCCGGACCGCACGACTACTCTTCTGCTCAGCATGAGCTCTAGTGGACCTTCACGCACCAGCAAGTGATCCAGTCCAGCCCTCGTGCCCCCCTGTGCTCCTAAACTCCCTGTCTACACTATTAGGGATTCTTGAACCAAGGCCGCAAGAGAGGTAACCCCTGCATAAGTCAGACTCGTCCGCCAGGTACTTGACAGAAACCCATTCATTTACTGTCTGTTTTCTGTATGCCTTAATATTATATTTCTGTCATTGCCAATTGTCATTTAATTGCTTTGGGGGACTTTTTCAAGTCTTGGTTGTTTATCCAGGATTTGTCTGACTAAAACCCTCGTACAAGACTCTTCTCGTGAGTAAGTAAAACCAAATAGAGCTAATCATTATAACTGGTGTCAGTTTATTTGAAGTTATACACATGTCTGAACCTAGAGTGTCAGGAGAGCTAGAAAGTTCATAGGGTCAAGGTGGCGCAGAGGAACATACAATTCTAAGCAACCCCCAAGGAGGCAGTGCTACACTTATTTCAGTGTACAATGATAATGGAATATCCAGTCATAAAAGAACCACATGCACATAATTAATCCTTATCCATTATGCAAATACATACCAGGTGCAATTCCAGGAACTTCCCTACCCATTAAGGCCCCATTCATACTATGTATTGCTTTCCCTCTCATGATTTCTTTTTGGAAATTCTTACACAATTCCGTGTGTCGCACGTACATGCTTGTCAACCACAAGTTTTGGCCCTGATCCAGGGGTAGTTTTACACATTTGTTTTACCTCAATTATCACAGGTTTTGTCACGCAACAATCACGGCAAAATCGCACAGGATTTTGGGTGCCAAAGCAGTTTTTGCCACCCAAGTGTAAACAATGCCTAACAGCCCCCATACTCTTCAAAAAATAATCAGTCACCTAAATATACCTAAAAATTATTATATAAATATCTACCATGCAATTATCTATGTATGTGCATCCACCTGTGTTTATTTCTGTGAATGTGTATACATATGTGTGTTGTTTGAATGTGCATGGTTGTCCATTAGGGATGAGCCGAACACCCCCGAGTTCGGTTCGCACCAGAACATGCGAACAGACAAAAAGTTCAGGGCGAACATCCGAACACCATTAAAGTCTATGGGACGTGAACATGAAGAATCAAAAGTGCTCATTTTAAAGGCTTATATGCAATGTTATTGCCCTAAAAAGTGTATGGGGACCCGGGTCCTGCCCTAGGGGACATGCATCAATGAAAAAAAAAGTTTTTAAATCTATCGTCTTTTCAGGAGCTGTGATTTTAATAATGCTTAAAGTGAAAAAAAAAAAAAAATTCCTTTAAATATTGTGCCTTGGGGTTGTCCTTAGTCTGTGTGTAAAGGGGCGCATCTCTGTGAGGTGTAGAACATAGCCAGAGCAAAATGACATTTCCATAGGAAAAATTGTCATTTAAAATCGCGGCTGTAATGTATTCCCGGTTCCCGGCAATATACAAAGAAATCGCTGGAAAAAAGTGCGGGGGGTCCCCCCCCAGTCCAAACCAGGCTCTTCGGGTCTGGTTTGGATATTAAGCGGAAAAAAAATTTGACGTGGGGGTCCCCCTAAAATCCAAACCAGACCCTTATCCGAGCACGCAGCCCTGGCCGGTTAGGATGGAGGGGGGGGCGAGCGAGTGCCCCCCCACCCCCTGCTGAACTGTACAAGGCTACATGCCCTCAACACTCTGCCCCCCCACCTCAAAGCACCTTGTCCCCATGTTGATGGGGACATAGATATAGATATATATATATCTATATATAGATATCTATCTATCTATCTATCTATCTATCTATCTAGATAGATAGATAGATAGATAGATAGATAGATAGATCTATATATATAGATATATCTATATATATATAGATCTATATGCTTTTTTTAATATTTTTTTTCCCTACACTAACCTGTCTGCTCTAACTGACAGATTTCTAACCATCTATCTAGTTAGCTATCTATTTTCTTTTCTTTTTTTTAACATATTTAAAAATCTATCTATCTAAACTGCCTGTCTTCAGGAACCTACACTAACTCTCTAACACTGCCGCCGACACACTATCATAGAGCCGCTGTACAAGCGGCTTTATATAGCGTGGGGCATGGATTGAGACTGCTGTGCAGTGATCGGCTAAAGGCAGGATGCCTTTAGGCAATCAAAGCTCTCACAGCAGGCCGCCCGCTGATTGGCCAAAGCATGCAGGTCATGTGCATGCTTTGGCCAATCAGCGGGCGGCATTCCGCCGACATTTTAAAACATTATGGGGCGTGCAAAGTTGTCCATATATAGATAATTGTATGGTACTAGGAAAGTTCCTGGAATTGGATGATACCCAGATTGCAAGGGTAACTTGCCACTAATTTGTGGCAGTGTTGAATTGTAAGTCTGTTAACTTGCTGCAAATTTTCACTGACAAGTTGTACACTTTAGATCACTTGAAGCACAAGTTCTAGTTGACACTTTTCCAATTTGTAGCAAATTTGCGTGTCAAGACTCTAGCAAGAGCAAAGTTGCAGTGGTGAGTCTACAGCAAGAGTTCCCAGAGTCTACAGCATGAGAATTCAGCCACAGTGACCCCTGTGGTGGGATGACTATTGCACAACATAACTAAACAAGAACTTGCAGCAGACTTGCAGAATGTTTGCAAAAAAAGTTGATCTGTGGGTTATGCAATGCAGACTTGCTGCAATTGTGCATTAAAATTGTGAAGACTGGCAAGTCTAGCAATAGCTTAGAAAGTAATTTTCAAACTTGCAGCACAATTCCTTGCTATCTGGGTATGTATTTGCATAATGGATAAGGATTAGTTATGTTGCATGTGGTTCTTATATACTGTAACTGGATATTACATTTGAACATGTTACACAAAAATAAGCATGTGGTGTTCCTAGCTTGAAACACTCATTTTGATGTATGAGATTGATCTTGTTTGGAAATAAGGAGGGAACATTTATGGAGTAGTAGAGTGCTGCAATCTTGGATTATTTGCTATATGTTGGACTGTGGAAGTAGGAAACCATTAAGCAACTCACCTGCTTTGGAATTTTGTATCTAAATTTATATTATTTTTCCCCCAGCACAAGGGACACATTTTGTATATACTGTACATGGTTTATTGAGAATATTTTTGTGAATAAAAAGCATGTGGGGGTGGACATTGTAAACATATAGGTAAATAGATAGAAGTAAACAGTGTAGAACACACTCCTTGTACTTGAGTAGCTATGCTTACTCCTCCACTGTAAAAAATTGAACTGGTAGTGCCCATGGGCACTGACCCAAAAACCCCTCACAGATTTAACAGGAGACAGGCAAGGTAAGTAAAAAGGTACAAAATATTTTATAGAAAATATAAAATATATGACAAGCATGAATGGGAAAGGGGGGGAAAACCAGTTTCAAGGCCCCCCTTTCCTCATGGGATTTAACGCAGTGGCAGTTTCTAGCTCCCCCAAAGTTAGTTTAGTGAGAATAGATAGGAGGATTTTCATTGGTTGGATTAAGGGACAATTACAGAAGGTAGGGAAAAGAAGAAGGATTGGATAGATTAGGTCACATGTGTAGTGGAAGGTTCTGGAAATGATGGGACCCCTATAAAAATGGGGGGATATGTGAGGAATTTTTCCAGTTACCTCAAGATTTTAAGAGGTCAGCTCTGTGTCAAAGGAATGGAGACTGACAGCTCTTCTGGCAGAATGAAGACGCTGCTTCGGCAGTTGCTAGAGCGAGCTGGAGCTGAAGATACCGACTGGCTAAGAAAATGCCTGGCCTTACCATCGGGGAGTGCGGCACTGGAGGAGACATGTCCTGAGGACACGGGAGAAGGCACATCCAGCAGCTGCTCGGAGCAGCGTCAGCCTGTGGAAGAAGAAGGCATGGAGGAAGGGGAAGTGGCGCCGGCGGATATCCAGGGAGACAGCCGACAGGCAGCGGACGTCACTAGAGGAGGAACGGACATAAGAAGGCTCGGGAAGAGGAGGCGCATTCAGCGCCGGAGCTATAGCCTGCCCCCTACCAGAGTGACGGCTGAGGAAGCTAGGGGGGTCGTCTCAGGTGAAGAAAAGAGTAGAACCAGAGGAAGCAAGCCAACCGATAGGGGGCAGCACAAGAAGTGGCGAATGGTCTAAGGCTGTCAGCAATGAGAAGGCTGACAGGTCTCAAAGTCTGCAGCAGGAGTTTCTAATAGAAGAAGCAGGAGCCCAGGTAAAGTGCAAAAAAGTACAGAACGGCAAAGTATACCAGTGATCTGCACTCCCCCTCCAGCAGTGGCATCACCAAATCAGCTGGACATAAATCAGGGTGATTCTTCTACTAGGAAATTATTGACAGAATTGTCTTCTTCATTGTCAAAAATAATAGCAGGTCTGGGGGTTTCTAACCCAGTATCAGGAAGGGATGTTATTAATCAGAATCCAGCTTCTGTATGGTCTTCCAATGCTAACAATGGTGAAAGAATGATATCAATGTTAACAATCTTGTTACCTCTGAACCAAGTTTGTCTGCAGGAGCTACAGGAGTGACGACAGGTAATGTTTAGGTGTTGTAGCCTGTTACGGTAAGGAAGTGATACCTTGTACTATCTCACCTTTAGGTTTTCATTTATCGCAAAGGGGTAAAGGAGAAGATCTGGAGGGGAGAGTATATTGAGTTATTATCTTTGTTGCCTTTTTCTAAAGACTTCATCTAAAAAGATAAAAAAGATGAGAAAACAGAAGAAGAAAAAAGTAGACCAATTTCTAAATCAATTTTTAATTGGCTTCAAGCATTTTCTATTTATGCAAGCATGCTCTGTGAGCGTTTTCCCGATAACAGTCCGGGGTTATTTCAACATGTAGACATCATATTGGAAGCATATCGCAGTTTTGGCGGTTTTGCTTGGTTCCAATATGATGAGGCATTTAGACAAATATTAAGCATTCATTCATCATTGAACTGGGGAGTAAAGAATGTGGGGTTATGGCTCAATTTATTCCTCCCCCAGAGGCCCACAGCCCCTCGTGTGCATAATAGCACTTCCACTGGGTTATCATCTGTGAATTCGTATTCTTCAGCATATACAGTGCCTAGCGAAAGTATTCGGCCCCCTTGAACTTTGCGACCTTTTGCCACATTTCAGGCTTCAAACATAAAGATATAAAACTGTAATTTTTTGTGAAGAATCAAATATACGACTTCTTATGCTTAAGTGTCTACTATTGGGTCACCTTCACGATAATACGTGTGCTCCCCGACACCCGGAGACCCCCTCCTTATTTAACTCGGTATTGGGGTGTAAGAAATGAGGGGTCAAGTTACTACTTACTTACGAATTATAAACAGATTTACGGAGTAGTATAACCTTGGTTCGTTTTGGCGGTTTTGACGCTATACGAAGGTTATACTACAGATGTACAACTTTATTGGGGCCTGACAATAGCCCTTTTGCGAGTGTCTCGTACGAACGTATTTATCTTTTACGAACTTCGGTTAATTTTTAACTAAATCTTTAACCAGATGAAAAAAGAAGAAGACAAAAGAGTAGAAAAAATAGAAAAATCTACTTCAGAAATCTTTTTCCGTTGTTTCTATTATTGAGTTATATGAGAGGGGAGGTCTA
>BLSH010305993.1:794474-807324 GCA_018402905.1 Glandirana rugosa | reverse complement strand
TTTATGGAAGAGTGGCAAGAAGAAAGCCATTTCTTAAAGATATCCATAAAAAGTGTCGTTTAAAGTTTGCCACAAGCCACCAGGGAGACACACCAAACATGTAGGTGATCTGGTCAGATGAAACCAAAATCAAACTTTTTGGCAACAATGCAAAACGTTATGTTTGGCGTAAAAGCAACACAGCTCATCACCCTGAACACACCATCCCCACTGTCAAACATGGTGGTGGCAGCATCATGGTTTGGGCCTGCTTTTCTTCAGCAGGGACAGGGAAGATGGTTAAAATTGATGGGAAGATGGATGGAGCCAAATACAGGACCATTCTGGAAGGAAACCTGATGGAGTCTGCAAAAGACCTGAGACTGGGACGGAGATTTGTCTTCCAACAAGACAATGATCCAAAACATAAAGCAAAATCTACAATGGAATGGTTCACAAATAAACATATCTAGGTATTAGAATGGCCAAGTCAAAGTCCAGACCTGAATCCAATCGAGAATCTGTAAAAAGAACTGAAAACTGCTGTTCACAAACGCTCTCCATCCAACCTCACTGAGCTCGAGCTGTTTTGCTAGGAGGAATGGGCAGAAATTTCAGTCTCTCGATGTGCAAAACTGATAGAGACATACCCCAAGCGACTTACAGCTGTAGTCGCAGCAAAAGGTGGTGCTACAAAGTATTAACTTAAGGGGGCTGAATAATTTTGCACGCCCAATTTTTCAGTTTTTTATTTGTTAAAAAAGTTTGAATTATCCAATAAATTTCGTTCCACTTCATGATTGTGTCCCACTTGTTGTTGATTCTTCACAAAAAATTACAGTTTTATATCTTTATGTTTGAAGCCGGAAATGTGGCAAAAGGTCGCAGAGTTCAAGGGGGCCGAATACTTTCGCAAGGCACTGTAAAAGAGGAGTATGTTTTGCGTTTAATGAATGCCAGTGCAAGTGGTTACAGTCCTGCAGATAACGACATGTGTGCGCTTTCTGCTCGGGGTCTCACCGGTGGTAAAGTGTTTTCGGACATTATCTGCACAGCAGAACAGAGAATTTAGTGGGAAAAGCCAAAACCCCAGTGATTCTGGAAAACATGTTGCCATGGCTCAAACTCTACCCAGGACAGGAGAAAGCAACAATTTTAATTGAAGATTTTTCTGTAGGATTTAGGCTTCCGCAATTTACAGGCATTGGCTGTAAAGTAGTGGCCAATTTAACATCGGTAAATCTTTCGTCAGTCGTGGAAAGGAAATTGTTAAAAGAAGTAGTGGAAGGTAGAAAAGCAGGCCCCTTTGAGCAACCTCCTTTTCCAAACTTAAGAATATCCCCGCTAGGGATAATTCCTAAAAAAGAACCTCATTCATATAGGGTAATTCAACATTTATCTTTCCCATATGGGGATTCATTGAACGATCAGATCGACCCGACGCTAGCATCAGTGTCTGTTTCTTTTGAAGCGGCAGTTGACAAACTTAGATTGTTAGGGGAAGGCATGTTAATGGCTAAGACGGATGTAAAATCAGATTTTAGGCTATTACCTAATCATCCAGATTGTTTTAGTTCTTTAGGAATTTATTTCAAGGGAAAAATATTATATAGATAAATGCCTGCCCATGGGGTGTTCGTTAGCGTGCTTTTATTTTGAGTTTTTTTCATCATTTTTGGAATGGGTAAAGAAGAAGGAAGCAAATAGTGTTTTAGTGATACATTATTTGGATGATTTTGTATTCTTCAGATCAAAAGGAAGAATGCTCACATTTGTTGAACTCATTTTTTGCGGTAGGTAAGTATTTTAACGTACCATTAGCAAAGGAAAAAAAACGGTTGGACCAGTTACTTGCCAGGAGTTTTTAGGGATAACCATAGATACGGTAAACATGGAATTTAGACTGCCTTTGGACAAGATTAAAAAAAAGTCACAACTATTAAGGTCCTTTATAAGAAAAAAGAAAATGACACTAAAAGAAATGCAATCGTTACTGGGCTTATTGGCTTTTGCTACTAGGATTCTTCCTATTGGCAGAATTTTTTCCAGGAGGTTATATAATCTCATCTCTGGCCTTAAAAATCTGTCCAGCCATGTTAGATTGACATTGGAAGTAAAGAAGGATATGTTATTATGGTTACAATTTTTAGAAAATTTTAATGGCACCGCTATTTGCCAATATGAATTCATTACTGATGACGCATTTGAGTTATTTACCGATGCTGCGGGATCCATTGACTTCTCCGCTATTTGGCAAACACATTGCTGTGCAGAGCAGTGGCCAAAGCAATGGAGGGTCTGTAGTTTATGTAAAAACATAGTACTGTTGGAACTATTTCCAATTATAGTTGCAGTTGAAATTTGGGAAGCATATTTTAGGAATAGATGTTTGATTGTAAGCTCAGATAACAAAAGAGTCATCTTTGCAATCAATTGCCTTTCTACGAAATTCCCCCCAGTGAATAAAATTTTGAAATAATTGGTTTTTAAAAGTTTAGCAGTTAATGTGTGGATTAAAGCACGCTTTATACCGGGTAAGTTGAATTGTTTGGCAGACTCCCTTTCTCGCTTCCAAATGGACCGGTTCTATCAGCTGATGCCGGATGCAGATTTACAAGGAGTCCAATATCCGCACCATTTATGGGAACTGATTTAGTTTTTGAACACATACAAAATTCATTGGCTAGATCCACATGGATGAGTTATGTTACATCTTGGAAACTGTGGAGGTCTTTCTTAGAATCTAATAATTTGGATGCTGGGTCAATTTCGGAGCAGGGAGTGTTGTTTTTTCTTAATGGCCTAATGGAAAAACAATATTCCTGGTCTCATATAAATACATTTTTGTCGGGGGATTTCATTTTTTCATTGATTGTTTGGTTTACCTCATTGTTTAAGTTTCTTCGCTGTTCAGCAAGCCATGAAGGGCTACAAAAAATTGAATAACAGCAAAGTTAAGCGGTCTCCAATTTCCACAGAAGTCTTGGAAAAACTGTGCGACATTAGTCAAAAGGTTTGCTATTCAGAGTTCGAGGCATTATTATTCAAAGCAGTTTTTTCAATACTTTTCTTTGGCGCTTTCCGATTATCAGACTTTGTGGCTAATGCAAGAAATGATATCACGGGCATGAAAATTAACAATATCATGCTTGGTGAAAACACATTAAAAATTTTCCTTCCAAGATGTAAGACAGACATATATGGCAAGGGTTCTTGGATAAGTCTAGGCTCTTGCCCCAACAGGAAAGTCTGTCCAGTACATAGGTTGCAGCAATATTTATTGGTAAGGCCAAACGTTGGTGATATATTGTTTATTCACAGTAATGGTTTGTCATTGACCAGATATCAATTTAATACCGTTTTCAAAAAGTGTTTGGAGGCATTACATCTGACTCAAGGTAAATTTTCATCCCACTCATTTAGAATCGGAGCTGTGACAGAAGCAGCTAAGATTGGTGTTCAGGTTAATGATATAAAGAAATTGGGTAGATGGAATTCAAATGTTTATAAGCTATACATCCGCCCAAACTATGTTATTTGATTTGTTTTAGGTACTCCAATTATTGTGTGGATTCTCAGCCACTCATTTATTTATTGGGCTAAGAAGAGAGCAGCTTCCAGAAATTATTCTACAAATTTGGGTTTGGATCCTAAGGATTTTAAAGTATACTGGAGTGGCTGGAGAGGAATGGTTTGGTAGGAATTAATTTTTGAATTGGGAAGATTGTTTGATATGTGACCACGGCCTGATATTGTGATTATTCACCTAGGAGGTAATGACATTGGTTGGTTGAAAACGTTAGATTTGATATTTAGAGTTCAGCAAACCATACAGCAATTACATTTAGCGTTACCCAACACGGTAATTGTATTCTCTGAGATAGTACAAAGACTGTGTTGGCTTGGATATTTCTACGTGAAACCTTTTGAAAAAATTTGAAAGAGGGTTAATAGAAGGGTTCAAAAAATGTTAGCATACCCAATTGTTTTTTTTTACAGGCATGTAGAACTGGAGGGTGGGTTGCCTGGTCTTTACAGGGACGATGACGTACATTTGTCAGATATAGGGTTAGATATCTTGAACAATACTTTTCAGGCATGTATTGAGAAAGCCATGGGCTGGGGGTTATAGGTGACAGGCGGGTTGTTTCTCACCCCTCCTGTCTGTTGGGGTAAAAATTGTTTAATTAGGAAATTAATATATTATTTCAGCCTGAGCCGTAGTGGCTGGGCTGTCCTTTGCTAAAGTTATTTGAGAAGTTGAAAATATGGAAAGATTAATATTATAAAAGTTAATAAATTAATGTGATAATTGTTTTAATAAATCAATAAATAAAGCCGCGGCCATTATTTATCCATCAATTCTGCCTGTGTGTTTTATTTTTAGGATTCGGGGTTAAGCATGCTGCATTCTATCCCATGAATAAATCACATAGAAAAAGGTGTACAAATAGCAAAAGTAAAAACACTCAATGTGGGGTACCCAACATACAGGTCAGGGATGAAAACCGTTGGTTGCCCGAAAGGACATGCTGGTAGGGATAACCACCGTACATTCCAGGTGTGGACACCTTACATGTTTCAGACCTCAAAGGGTCCTTCTTCAGAGGTATATTTAAGTCAATTGGGTTTCACGTTCTATAATGTAAAGATATACAATTAGTGATATGTCAAAGAAAACATTTTCTTTACAATAATTACATTTCAATATAGGATTGCTCCAAATAGATTGAGAAGGTATGCAAGATAAATACTTACAAAATTGCATACGCAGAGAAATATGCCTGGTTGGATGGCAAAGAGATTTCCTATAATCAAGTTGATGGCTGGGTACCAGATTACCAGTGGCTTGGTCAAAGACCACAGTGCCAGCAAACGATGGGGCCTCAGAGTTAAATAGGTGGAGGAGCACACATGCACAGACAAGAATCCTCCAGTCAGGAAACAAATTGTTCCTGCTGTTGAAGTTTGTACACCTTTTTCTATGTGATTTATTCATGTTTGTCATATGTTTCATAGTTTCAAGAACATTTTTTGTACCTTTTTACTTACCTGGTCTGTCCCCTGTTAAATCCGTGAGCGGTTTTTGGGTCAGTGCCCATGGGCACTACCAGTTCAATTGTTTATTGATAATACGGATTGGACAAGACCCGGTACATACACACACCAGTTCCTCCTTATTTATTGTTGTTTACTCCTCCACTGTATCTATGGAGAAAGGTATGATTGACACCTAAGCTTGACTGTCTACTTTTCTTTATTTCCATTACATGTGGATGGGAAAGTTGGGGGTTTAAAGAATAAATTGTTGTAGGCTTCTCATCACTCCAGGAGTGACAAGGACAATCCATTTCAGGCAAGATCAAAAATAATTTTCTGTGCTTGCTGAAAAACAAAACAAATGTACCCCCCACATCTAAGGGCTGGTAAGCTACAGTACATTACAGTTGTGTTTTTAGGTTTAGTTATCTTTTAAGAGAACTGTATACAGTGAGATGCGATGACATGATGTAATCTACTTAAAGCGGTTGTATCCCCCGCTTGGTCATTTTTACCTACAGGTAAGCCTTAAAGCTTACCTGTAGGTAAAATGAATATCTCCTAAGCCTGACGTCAGTGGCATATGTGCAGTGAAGGTCCGGAAAAGGTCCGGCGTATCATGCCGGAACTTGCCGAAACGGAGGACTCCCGCGCACCCGAAAGAAACTCCCAAGGGAACATGTCAGCTCCCTCAGCGGTGACCGGGCGGCCCTGTGGGATCTTCATTCTGAGGTAAGTATTTAATAATTAACTAGTATGTGGTGCATACTAGCTCATTATGCCTTTGCCTTACAGGTTTTATTTTTTTTTTTATATTGTGGGCATACAACCGCTTTAAATGTTGCAGCTTAGAAACTGAAAGGATCAGGCTTACTAATATAGACAGCTCTCAACAAGACAGCTTTAGCAATACTAATGCTGTGTTATATTATGTTGTATCCTGGTGTGTTTGTTAAAAATTACATAATGTAATCATTTTATATAGCTCTTAAAACATACAATAACAGAACAACTAAGCATCACTACCACAGATACATTCTTCTCACAGTGATTGCTTGTACACTATTCATATAAATAGCATTCGTAGTAACAAACAGAAGAGGAAAAAGAAAGCATTGACTGGGATATTATGTATGCATCTTACTCTTTTGGCCTCTGTTTGCTTTTGTCAAATGTTGTGCTCAGCAGACAATTCCTTCCTGCGGGATGCCATGCTGTAAATGAAAGGTAAGCCAGTTAAAGCTTCAGCCATTGACTGTATGCAATTAATCAAATCCTTTGTGCTGTTTCCCTAGCAACAGTGTGGGTATTTGATGAATTCTATCAAAATTAATGGGGGTATTTTGCCTGACAATTTTGATCCCTTTAGTAGCACAAATACACGCATTATCAAAAGCATTCTGTTCTCTATAAAATATAAGAGGGGTGCATCTGCACCACCCACTGGAATCAGTGAACGAGAAAGCCTGATTTAGAAGATTTCCTGAGCAACACAGAGCTGAAAAGTTGTATCACACATTTTTTGTGTGTTTAAAAGGTGTTGGCTATCCTTTAAGTACTGTCTACTCTTTTGTAGATCTGAGGGCCTATCTGTAAGGGGATGGAGCACTGACAGCCTTCGCTGCACCCAAACAATGGAATCACTGTTCGATCGGGTGGCAGAAGTAGAAGGTGGTGATCACTCATCTCTGCAGTAGCTGGCAGAGGTAAACACAACAATCACATTGTTGCTTAAATTTGGCACTTGGGAAATATTGCAGAGGACTGAATCGTCCTTTGCACTGGGCTTCCAGTGGCCATATTGGGGGAGCCTTTGTCTGATTGAACACAGAGCTTTCCAAAGGTATGGGCAGCCATCTTGAACTCAAAGAGGCTATTTATAGCACCTGCTGGCTCATTTTGGCAATGCATGCAGTATGGGAAGTTATGAGGTAAGGACAGATTACCACTGGCTGGGGAAAGCATAGTCTTAGACTCAGAGGCGTAACTAGAACCTTCAGGGTCCCGGTGCAAGAAACCATGATGAGCCCCACTGCCCCCCCCCCTTTATCCGAGCTTCGGGGCTCCATAAGTGTTACCTATAAGTGCTCATTAATGCCGCCTATCAGTGCCCATCAATTCTGCCTATCAGCACCACCTATCAGTGCTCATGAATGCCCCCTAACAGCATCCATCAGTGCCACCTGTCAGTGCTCTTCAATGCTGCCCATCAGTGCCATCTATCAGTGCTCACCAGTGCTGCCTATCACTGCTCATCAATGCTGCCTATCAGCAACCTATCAGTGCCACCTATCAGTGCTCAATGACCATCAGTGATGCCCATCAGTACTCATCAATGCTGCCTATCAGTGCTCATCAGTGCTGCCTATGAGTTATGCCTACCAGTGTTCATCAATGCAACCTATTAGTGCTCATCAATGCTGCCTGAGTTCTGCTCATCAGTGCCTATCAGTGCAGACTATGAGTTCTGCCTATCAGTGCTCATCAATGCCCATCAGTGCCACCTATTGTTGCCCATCAATGCCACCTATCAGTGCTCATCAGTGAAGCCTATCAGTGCCCATCAATGCCTCCTGTCAGTGCTCATCAGTGCAGCCTATTAGTGCCTCCTATCAGTGCCCATCAATGCCTCCTATCAGAGCCCATTAGTGCCTCCTATCAGTGCCCATCAGTGCCTCCTAAAAGTGCTCATCAGTGCAGCCTATCAGTGCCCATCAATGCACATCAGTGCCACCTATTGGTGTCCATCAATGCTACCCATCGGTGCTCATCAGTGCAGCCTATCAGTGCCCATTAGTGCCTCCCATCAATGCAACCTATTATTGCTCATCAACGCTGCCTGAGTTCTGCCCATCAGTGCTCATTAGTGCCTATCAGTGCAGACTATGAGTTCTGCCTATCAGTGCTCATCAATGCCCATCAGTGCCACCTATTGTTGCCCATAAATACCACCTATCAGTGCTCATCAGTGCAGCCTATCAGTGCCCATTAGTGCCTCCTATCAATGCAGTCTATCAGTGCTCATAAATGCAGCCTATCAGTGCCCATCAATGCCTTCTGTCAGTGCTCATCAGTGCAGCCTATCAGTGCGCATTAGTGTCTCCTATCAGTGCTCATCAATGCCTCCAATCAGTGTGCATTAGTGCTTCCTATCAGAGCCCATTAGTGCCTCCTATCAGAGCCCATTAGTGCCTCCTATCAGTGCCTCCTATCAGTGCCTCCTATCAGTGCTCATGAGTGCAGCCTATCAGTGCCCACCAATGCAAATCAGTGCCACCTATTGGTGCCCATAAATGCCTTCTATCAGTGCTCATCAGTGTGGCCTATCAGTGCCCATTGGTGCCTTCCATCAGTGCCCATTAGTGCCACCTAGCAGTACCCATCAGTGCCTCCTATCAGTACTCATCAGTGCCACCTATCAATGCCCATTATTGCCTCCTATCACTGCCCATTGGTGCCTCCTATCAGTGCCCATCAGTGCCACCTATCAGTGCCCATCAATGCCTCCTACCAGTACCCATCCATGCCTCCTATCAGTGCTCATCAGTGCAACCTATCTGTGCCCATTAGCACCTCCTATCAGTGCAGCCTAACAGTGCTCATCACCCGGTTCATATACCTGTGTTCTACACTGTATATCTATGTTCTATATATGTCAAGCTATGGACCATAGCCATTGTTTCTGACTTGTTTATTTCCTTTTTTTTTTTTTTACTGTTGTGCCTTGATTGCTTCACATCACAAATTGACCTAATAATAAAAAAAATATTTTCACCTCTAACAGTGCTCATCGATGCCGCCTGCTTTCTCGGCATGGCTCTGAGCTGAGAGTGTCTTTCTCATGAAACAGCTTGGAGCCGGCATTGACAGTTCACTCTCCTCCTCCGTCCTCTTTCACATGGGATGAGACAGTTGATCTGCTCCCCCTTCTCCCCCTCCCCTCTTCTGTGTGTGCTCCGTGGGAAGTCAAGTGCGAAGCTAACGAGCTCACACTTCCCGCGGAGCACACACAGGAGAGGAAAAGGGGGAGCAGATTGGCTGTCTCCTCTCTCATCCCGTGCGAGAGAGGACGAAGGGAGAGAGAACTGCCAATGCCGGCTCTGAGCTGTCCCATGAGAGAAACACTCTCAGCTCAGAGCCCCCTAACAGTGGCAGAATGCCAGGGCCCTGTCGCAAGTGCAACTGTTGCAACCCTGGTAGTTCCGCCACTTAGACTTATGAACGGGTTTCAGAGGAGAAACAATAGCTCAGGAAAAAGCCTGGACACCCCCTGAGATCATCTCTTGGTTGATGACGGATGTTTATTGCTTTCCACTTGTCTGCATCCTTGTGCACCATTCTGCTAGCCATACAGACAGCTGTTTAAGGAGGTACTTCTTGAGCACCATACTCTATGTAAGTCCTGCATTGTAGCTGGATCGCATTGTGGTGAATGTGTCTTTCCTTACTGTCTATAGTAGTTTGGGAAAGCAAACGTATAGTTCTAATTACTGACTATTCGTTAAATAAAATCAAGAAAATTAAGAAAATCAAAAGAAAACATTGTCTTGCCAGTTGACTTTAAGCCACAGCTTTACAGCTAGCCCGACCCACATATCTAAATCATTTTCATATTGGATTAATTTTTCAATGCAATACAGGATACAACTAGCACATCAAGTTTATCTAAACAGAAAGGACACTTAATTGTCACCAATTGAAAGCAGCTATATTCCAAGGCCACTAGAGGCCTCTTGCTCAAGTAGCAGTAACAGGGTCTCATTGCTGTTTGGAGTGCCCTGGACTCTGTATTTATATAATTTTATAATGCTGCTTATATACAGGTGGACATGATTATATTAGAACAAACTTTTCCGAGATCCCTGTTCACTTGTACGTGCTTATTCACTCAACCTATAAATGCATGTTCTGCAGTTTCATTTAGTGCCTGTATAAGCATGCAAGTCAAAGGGATCGTGAAGCAGAACCAATAGTAAATGGTTTTGTCGCACTGGCGATTTCAATAAAGTGGCTGTAAACTTCAGACATGAAATACGAACAAAGCACATCCTTTTATTCTGTGCACTTGTCTCTAACCAAAGCACTGAATGTGATTTCTCTCTGCTGTCTTATTCCTCTGCATGAGTTACTTCTGACAGGTTTTCTCAACACCAAGAGATAAAAAGTTAATGGGGGAGGAGATCTCCAGCACATAGCCTGTGCCTGATATCTTCAGTTCTGCCTGTTCTTAATGTACTGTGTGAAGGCAGGTATGTCCCTTCCTCCGATCAGGGCTCAGAACTGTTCTCATTTAGATCTGCATTCTGAGACATTGGATCCCTGCCCCCTGCTATTTAGAGCTGAGAGATCCCGTGTAAATTATGGACTTTGAATGGCTGTAAAGGACAGATGCTGCAGATTAACAGCTGCAACTTATGTAAGAGGATGTATTTAATTTCTATGTATCATCTGATGCTAGTCACTTCACTGGGTATATGTAAGGGTTTTCAAACAGATTAAATGTAACTTCTTCAAAAGTATTGTGGGGCATGTATTATTTATAGCAAAGGGCGTAGAAAGTGATTTTCTACTTTAAAGTAACCCAACCTGTATGCTGGCTGCAGAAGGCAAAGCAATGCATGCATGATACCGAGCCTGCTTTTGCTTTCGCCATGCTCCCTCAGCACCCCAATCGATCAATTAAAAGGCAATCAATTGAAAGCCGAGAAGAATATAGTACTTCAAGTTATGGGGCACACATCGGCAGTTCTCCCACTTCCCACAATACAGTAACCTATCATCAAGCCGAGCATTGTCACATACAGGGGACAATGCTTAACCCTACGCAAACACTGACTTTCACAAAGTTAGGCTTCGCACTGGAATTTTGAGAGGCAGCAGAGAGTTCATTACCATGAACAGAGCACTGAGTTACTTTAACTTCAAATTCTTTCTTTTTTTTTTTTGTAGATGTGAAAATAGATGCAGGGGTATTGTCCCATTCTCTAGGTGGAACAATATGTAAAAACTACTTTCAGTTAAAATTCAGCCAGCTAGAAAAGTTAGAGCCTCTATGCAGAGCCAAGAAGAGGGGGGCCGGACTGTGCCCTGTGGGAGTAAACAATGCTCACCTGCCATGAACATAACATTTTCTTTTTTAAAAAGACCAACTTCGAGAATCGTAGCTCGGTGACCTGGGGTCACAGAGACCCTAAATGGTAGGTAGGTAGCTGAAGTCCTACCCCACCACTGGTACAAATTTGGGACTCCTATCATCTATGGTTCCGGAGATACAGGGCTCCTTGCGCAGACTGTCAGAATCTACATACAGAGCGGCTAGTTTAAGTACAAGCTGACACACTGTTTGCAGCAGACTGAGAGGATGAGCTCACAGTGCCTCTCACTTCTTGTCAGAGGCACTGAGCTCAATGGACAGCTTGGTGCCTTATCCAATGGTAAAACCATTGGCCCAAGCTGTCCAATAAAAATGCTGCAGTTGAGGCATGCCTCACTGCAGTGTCATAAAAGGGGGCATGTGTCTAAAAAAACAAATGTTCCCTTCCAACCCAGCCCTCTTAACTACAAGGAAAAACAGATTTATGTGTATTTCTCACACAGTTGCTTCTGGGTTGGCATCAGTGGGTGGCCACACCCCATGGCAATATAAGCCATTCCGCAGCACGTCCCCGGCATTCGAGTGGGAGAGATCGATGAGTAAACATGAGAAGAAGAGAAGAGGGAGAAGGCAGCAGAGAAGACAGCTGCAAAAGAGCAGAAGACTGAAGACCGAGCAGAAGACCCCTCAGAAGAAAGAAGGCCCTCCGCAAAAGAGCAGAAGAAAGAAGAGCCGGAGAGGGGAAAAGATGTCGGAGCTGATTTAATAAACTATTTTAAAACGCTGTGTAGTGTGGTGTTTTGACACTTTTTTTTTTTAGGTGAATGGGTAGGGGTACGATGTACCCCATACTCATCCACATAGGGTGGGGGCTGGGATCTGGGATCTGTTAAAGGGGACTTCCAGATTCCGATAAGCCCCTGCACACAGACCTCGACAACCACTGGCCTGGGTGTTGGGAAGAGGCCCTTGTCCTCATCAACATGGGGACAAGGTGCTTTGGGGTGGGGGGGCGCAGGGCCCCCCTGCCTCAAAGCACCCATACTCCCCATGTTGAGGGCATGCGGCCTGGTATGGTCCAGGAGGGGGGTGCTCGCTCGTCCCCACCCCCTTTCCTGGCCTGCCAGGTTGCATGCTCAGATAAGGATCTGGTATGGATTTTGGGGGGACCCCACGCCATCTTTTTTTTTTTTGGCGTTGAGGTTCCCCTTAACCACTTGCCGACCGCCGATCGGCATCTGACGGCGACAAAGTGGTTCGTTATCGCGAAACGCCGTCATACGACGGCGGCTGCGATAACGCGCACTGTGAGCGTGCGCGCGCCGCCGGAGGCGCGCCCGCGCGCTCACTGTGTTCGGGGAGGGCCAGGGAGAGGGTGCGGCGGCTTCGATTGCCGCCGGCTACCCGCGATGGCCCCCCCGGAGCGGCCGCCGCGCGCGTGCGAGTGTCACGCGCAATAGCGTCGGCGGCAGCATACTGCCGCAAAGCGCTATTGCTTGGTGAAACAGCGGCAGTCTACGGCTAGCCGCCAGCCGTTCACCAATTCCCCTTGGAGTTGCGGTTTTTTTTTTTTCTACCGCACCCCAGGGGGGTTTTAGGTATGGTCTAGGAATAGACTCGTACGTTGGACCGTCCGGTCCTTTCCCCCACCCCTGCTCGCTCGTGGGGGGAGGACCTGGTATGGTCCGGCGTACGGGAGTTGTACCCCTCATACCCACGAAACTCCGTCCCCCCGGG
>BLSH010305993.1:765066-776732 GCA_018402905.1 Glandirana rugosa | reverse complement strand
CCTCAGGACAGATCCTTACCAAAAGATGTGTGCTAGGCACTCTCATGCACTAGCAGAACTCACGTGTTGTGCTTCTATATATGCACCAGCTGGTCTCAACCTCCACTCAGACGGGTCTCCACACATAGGATAAAATATAAGAAAATCGCACCATAGTGTAAAATCCTTAAAGCTTTTTATTTGTAAAATATTTAAAACTGCAAGAAGTTCACACATATATAAAGCCTTAGAGGTAACCCCCCAATGTGCAGACTCTTACCAGATGCAGTAAATCAAAGAGCATATCCCACAGGCTGTATAACTCTGCAAGCACACACCGTCCCAGGACATCTTCACAGCCCTTCGGCGGCGTTCCTCCCCTCCACTCTAATCTCCCCGTCCAGCAGTGAGCATGAGCGATAGGAAGTCTCACAGGTGCCTGAGATGACTGACGGCCGTCCTAGCCAATCACGACGCGTTTCGTCGTATCCCGACTTCTGCTGGTGATTGCTGTTATACTTTCTGTTTAAAGTAGCTGCTTAGGACTTATTCATTTAGATACACCTGGCGCGGATTGGGACTACTAAGGTGACTAGGTATCTGGGTTCGCTATTTAGTACCTTGCTGTGGCCTAGAAATTTTTGGAGTAAATGGTGTTATATTGGGCAAAATGTCAGTGTGAAACTTACATAAACATGAAAAACGTTGCTTTAACAGACCAGAAGCCGAGATGTTGAGTCCTCAAAGGTGTGCGTACACTAAAAAAACATAGGATTGTAAAAGAAAAAAAGCTCAATAAGAAATAAACAAATTTAGATATAGGAAAGAAATGCTGGTGTGCATCAAACGGGGCCTGCAGCATGGGGGCGCCGTGGTCGGACATGGGCGTAAGGCCAAGCCCCTATACACATGCTACGGCAAGGGTCGAGGCGCACCAACAAGATAAAAAGTCTGAGAACCTAGAAAAAAAGAATAATGAATGATAGGGCATAGTGGAAATAGGAAGAAGAAAGAGTCATAAGGCACAAAGAAAAGTCCCATGGAGACGGCTATGGGGACAACGGGGTCTGACATGGGCATAAGGCCAGGCCCCAACTGTCACCGCAGTAAGTGTCGATCCATAAGACAAAGCATGAATCAATAGGAGGTAGCGTAATAGTGATAAAAAAAAGATGTCACGTAGAAAATAAGTGGATGAACCAATAAGCAGCGCAGGTAGTTAGTAGATGTATATACCAAGAACGAAAATGGTGGCCAGTGAGGCTCCTGGAGATAGCACGGCAAGGCGAACTGACAGGCACCCTTAAATAGGGTGCAGGAAACGGCTGGCGTGTGACACATTGGTCACGTGAGCCAAAAGGCGCGGAAAAAATCGGCCAATGGGAAAGCCAGCACGTGCGCGTAATACTACAATGCCCAAAATGCACTATTGCAGGGGGCCGGGCAAGCACGTCACATGTCAAATAGCCGCACAAGCATTGGTTGAATCTAGCCAAAAGGTGAAACCACCGGGACACAAGAAGCAATAATGAATAGATGAGAGCGGAAAAGACAGAAGAACAGATTCACGAAAGACACCCGGCACGATCCATAAGAGGGCAGATACAGGGGCCGCGTATACACGATAGATCAGGGGAAGGACATTTAAGCCTACATTTCAACAACAGTGTCCCAACGCTCACAAAGCACAAACTTACTCTTTAGCAATAGCATGAAATGTGGATATATCTAGTACCATAGAAAGATGTATAAGTATCTGTAATTCACGTAAATATAGCATGCATCAAACAGTAATAAACAAAAACTGAAAAAGAATTATATAAGTAAATGGACAAGACAAACAGTACAAAAAAGAGAAAATAAACATGAAGCAAAGCAATAATAAAGGATAATGGGGATATTTGGAGGGTTCCTACGTCCAAGTGTGTGAACTAACATCAATTGGGCATAAATGGAAAGTGGGAAAATCGGGGAACGGTAAAGAAGGGAGAAGGGGGGGCCAAAGACATAGCTAAAAGGGCATGAGGCCAGGGGGGTCGGGAAGGGTACAGCAGCATACAATTTAAAGAAAGGGTCTAAAGCTAAGGAAATCATTAAGGCCTGGATACATGGTGGTCTTTAGTCTATGAATCCACTGGGATTCCTGTTGAAGCAGAACCTTGTCCACATCCCCACCACGAATATGGGTGGGGATGTGTTCAAAGGCATGGAATTTTATGAGGCGAGTGTGGAAACGATGATATAGACCTACATGTCTGTTAATTGCTGTTTCCATACGTCTTTTTTGGAGTTGGTGCAATATGGTCTTTTATTCCCTTGATAAAGGGGCGCTTGGTTTTCCCAATATAGAACCTGCCACATTCACAAGTGGCGAGATAGACAATACCTGGGGTCTGGCAAGTGACCCTCCTTTTACTGATAAGGCGTTCACCATTAGGTAGAGTGAGATCATTAGTGTTGGACATGTATGGGCACACCTCACATTTCCCACATGAATATTTACCACATGGCCCAACATTCTGCGAGGAGACTGTCTCAAAATGACTTTTGACAAGTTTATCTCATAAGGAGGGGGCTCGTCTATATGTGATTTCTGGGTACTCATTGATATGTTTTTGAATTTGGGGATCAGAGGTAAGCAGAGGCCAAAACTGGGTGATAATGCGTCTAATATCATTATGCTGTCTGCAATAACTAGTGATTATACGTGTGGATTGGTCAACTTTAATAGATTTTTGTTGAAATAAGAGATCAGATCTACATCGTAGATGGGCTTTGTTATAGGCCCTCTTGAGGTAGGAATGACTGTAGCCTCTTAGTTTTAATCTAGAGTAAAGCTCTCCAGCAACTATTTTGAAGTCTAAGTCATCACTGCAATTTCTCCGTAGGTGGAGATATTGACCATACGGAATGCTTTTAATTAAAGGCTGGAGATGACTACTAGTGGCATGTAGAATTGAGTTGGCTGCAGAGAGTTTCCTAAAAAGTGACATGCCAAGAGTGCCCTCAGGGTCAATATATATTTCAATGTTAAGAAAATGAATCCTTGTTTGGTGACAGGTCATAGTGAAATTCAAATTATAGTCATTAGGGACCAGAGAATTGACAAAAGCATGAAGTAGGTCATAAGAACCTGACCAGAAGATCAGTATGTCATCTATATATCTATGCTAGCAGATGACATGGCCGAGATACTCGGACATGTCATCTCGGACAAAGAACTCTCTCTCCCACCACCCCAGATACAGATTGGCATAGGATGGGGCTCATTTGGTCCCCATCACCACGCCCTGTACCTGAAGGTAGTGGGAGGAACCAAAAAGGAACACATTTCGTGTCAAGATAAACCTCAAAAGGGACAAAACAAAGGCATAATATTTAAGGGATGTGGGTTTCCTCTGGCATAAATACCTAGACACTACCTGAATGCCTTTTTCATGAGGTATAGCATTGTACTGACATTCAACATCTATTGTTACCAGCCAAATAGGGCTGGAAAAGTTTAGGCCTTCAATGGTTTTAAGTAGGTCAATAGTGTCCTTGATATAAGATGGAAGAGAAGTTACATGGTGTTGCAAGTAATCATCAACTAGACAGCTGGCGTTCTCTGTCAAGCAACCACAGCCAGAAACGATAGGACAACGAGGTGGATTTAAAAGATTCTTATGGACTTTAGGCAAGGCATACATTGTAGGAATTCTTGGTTCCTTAATGTTCAGGAAATCATAGACATCTTTGCCAATAACTCCCGTGGAGAAGGCCAGAGTAATAATATCCCTAAACTCTCAGAAGAAGGCATCAATTTTGAATCTAGATATGGGTTTGTACCATTCTTTATTGCTGAGTATCTTCATGCACATATTTTCATAAAATGAGATGTCCATAACAATGAGGTTTCCCCTTTTATCTGCCGGTTTAATAATCAGGTTTGTGTCTTGTTATAAGTTTTTAAGTGCCTTAATCTGTGATTGTGAAAGATTGGTGGGAGCCCTATTGAAGGTTGGCAATTTCTCAATTTGAGCTGTCGTCTGTTGAATAAATGCCTAGATATTGGGGTTCTGGTTCAATAAAGGAAAAGCACGAGATTTGGGTTTGAACAAAGTGGGTGGGGGTAACACCGGGCCGGAGGAAGGGTTGGACACAGGGATTGGGCCATCCGAAAGTTCCTCTGAGTCCGTGTTCCCCTCAGTCCAAAGGTCCATTAAATCGTAATTCCTGTCTGACAGTATTAGATGTGCTGAATGATTTGTCAAACATAACCTTAAATAGCAGTTTTGCCCTTCATTGGGAAGTACTATCACTTGATGCTTGGTCACTTGTTCCCTTTGGCGATGCTGGGGCCGTAACACGGTCTTGTTTGGGTGAGGTTCACACTTTTTGCATGCTTATCCAGCTACAGTGTCCCACGACATATTTGCTATGTTATGTATATAATTGTTATATATTTAGGATACTGATTTGTTATTTCTGTTACACAGCAGTGAGACACCATCTGTCCACTGAGGAAGCTGGATCTACAGCGAAACATGTTGGGACATTCTTCTCTTACACCAGTGTAACTTGAACAGCATCCAATGACCATATATGTATCTTATGTGCATCATTTATGTTTTTATTGAACGTGTTTTTGATGTCTAAATAACATCTTTTTAACAATTTATCATTAAATGTGATTAATTTTATCCTATGGTTTGGTTATTATTGTGTTTGTTTTCTGCACCGCTAAACATTCCCACTTTGTGTTAGTCCTTTTGGCCTACCACTTTCAACAAATTTATTCATCAGTTTTGGCCAATATATATTCTTTTTGATTTTCTATTGATTGTTTTGCGCAAAAGTTGTGGCGTTTACGAATGATGAGAATTCATTTATGGGGTTATTTTTTTTATTTTTTACTAGTAATGGTGGTGATCTGTGATTTTTAACGGGACTGCGACATTGTGGCAGACATGTCGGACACTTTTGACACTTTTTTGGGACCATAGACATTTATACAGCGATCAGTACTATGAAAATGCATTGATTACTGTATAAATGTCACTGGCAGGGAAGGGGTTAACACTAGGGGGCGATCAAAGGGTTAACTGTGTTCCCTGGAATGTGTTACTAACTATGTGGGGGCTGGGTTGACTGGGGGAGGAGAGTGATCGTGGCTCCCATATACAGGGAACATGCAATCACACTCCTTCTCCCCTGTCAGAACGGAGATCCGTGTGTTTACATACACGCATCCAGTTCTGTCACTGCGGGGGAGCGATCGCGGATAGCTGGCGGACACAGTGAGCCCACGAACGCGCCTCCAGCGGGGAGCTCACGATCCGTGATCTCGTAGCTGCCGTCAGGTGATGGCGGTTTGTGATATTGAGCCAAGTCGCCACCATCAATCCACGGCGGGAGGTCTGCAACTGGTTAAAATCACATTTTGTTGCTTTGCAGCCAGAAATGAAGACAGACACAGTTTTTGTTTATCCAGCTGTATTTACACAGTGCAACTTATAACATCCAAGTGAAATATATAACACCAACATTTCAAAAAACAAAACAAAAACAGAGTCACTGAGTTGGAAAAAGGATCACCCCCCCAAAGATGATTTGTAAACTCAATCAGGTGTAGCTTATCACCTTCTCAAAGGCACACAAAGTCATTTGAGTTTCAACTGTTATCAATTGTGGTCATTTTGATTAGCTCAGCGTGAAAAGAGCTTTCCTGGAGCATTTTAGTCCCTGGTAGTGCAACTGAAGCAAACAATCAACTATGGGTGGCAAGGTACTGTCAAAAGATCTCCGGGATAAAGTTGTGGACAGGCATAAGTCAGTTGATGGATAAAACAATTTGAAAGGCTTTATCAATGCCTAGAAGCACTCTGAAGTCTATTATTAAGAAGTGGAAGGTATTTGGTACAACACAGATCCTCCCTGGATCAGGACATCGATCCAAACTGGATAAAAGAGCCAGTAGGAAACTGGTCAGAGAGGCTACTAAGAGGCCTACAGCAACTTTGAAGCAGTTGCAGGAATTTATGACAAAGAGTGGTCACTATGTGCATGTGACAACAATGTCACAATTTCTCCACAAATGTGGCTTGTATGGGAGGGTTGCAAGAAAAAAGCCACTCCTCAAGAAAGGCCACATGCAGCCACGACTGAACTTTGCCAAAAAGCACCTTGAAGATTCTGAGGCCACATGGAAAAAAGGTGTTATGGTCAAGTGAAACTAAAATTTGAAGCATTTGGCCTCAACACCAAACGATATGTCTGGGGGAAATCCAAAACCGCTCACCATCTAAATAACACCATACCTACAGTAAAGTATAGGAGTGGTAATATCCTGTTATTGGGGGGGGGGGGGGGGTGTTTCTCTGCAGCAGGGACTGGAGCACTTATCAGGATAGAAGGAAAAATGGTTGGGGCAAAATACCGTCAAATTTAAGGAAAACCTGCTGCCCTCTGCCAGACAGTTGTCAATGGGAAGAAGGTTTACCTTCCAACATGACAAAGACCAAAAGCACACAGCAAAAATTACCACACAGTGGTTGAAGGAGAAAAAGGTGAATGTCCTTGCATGGCCTAGTCAGAGCCTAGACTTAAACCCCATTGAAAATCTGTCGAATGACTTGAAGACCGCAGTCCACAAACACAAACTTGAGCAGTTCTGCAAAGAAGAGTGGGCAAATATTGCAAAGTCTAGATGTGCAAAGTTAGTAGAGACATATCCCAACAGACTAAAGGCTGTAATTAAAGCAAAAGGTGGTTCAACAAACTACTGACACAAGGGGGGGGGGGGGTGATCATTTTTCCAACTCAGTGATTCTGTTTTTGAGGGTTTTTTATTTTTTTCTGACATGCTGGTGTTATATCTTTCACTTGGGTGTTATAAGTTGCACTTCAGTAAATACAGCTGGATAAAACAAAAATGGTATCTGTCTTCATTTCAAGCTGCAAAGCAACAAAATGTGATTATTCTAAAGGGGTTATTCTTTTCTATACCCTCTGTATGTAAAATGTCTGTACAATTAAAAAAGGATTCACTACTAGCAATGTATGTGACCTTTTTGTTAAGGCCCATTGGTGTGGTCACAAAAGTTAAATGCTCATCTAGTCAAGGGCAGTGGTAAATTCTGCCAAAACTTTTTATGCCACAACAGTAATGAATAAAGTGTATATTCACACAGGAATTGGGAATGTAAAAGGTGTATTGAAATGCTGGATGGCTCCGGATGGACTGGGTTCACTGTGGGAAGGAGGGGGGTTGTGGATGGGGTTAGTTGGCTGTGCAGTAGATTTAATGGCCTTGTAAGGGGTGAGGTTCCTAGAGGGGTCTGGGGAGCACTGTGTGAGATTGGGAGGCACTGTGGGACACTGTTGGAGGCATTATAGATTGCTGAAGTCTCTGCAGCATGTTAGGGGGCACTGTGGGAGGCTGGGTGGCACTATGGGAGGTTGGGGAGCACTGTGGTGGCTGAGGACTCTCAGGGAGACAGGAGGCACTGTGGGCCACTATGAGAGGTTGGAGAGCTCTAGGACCTGGACGGCACTGTGGAAGGTTAAAGCATAACTCCACTTTTGATGAGAAAAAAAAATCCCCTCTGGGTGATCTATGTACATTGCAAGGATTATAACAACCTTTGTTGCAGATTCCTACCTTTTGTTATTCTGAAGAAATTACTGTTTTTTCCTCTGTGCTCCTGTGACAAGTGGGTCTAATGAGAGCAGTTTCATAATTATCAACCATCTGTGCACCTGCAGAGCACCAATGAGGTAAGCTGCTGGGCCTGCATCCCTTTAGGCTCCTTTCACACTGAGGCATTTTACAGACGCTATTTAGATAAAAAATAGCATCTGTAAAGCGCCTCTAAAATACCCCCCAATCCACCCCAATGTGAAAGCCCTGAGTGCTTTCACACTGGGGCGGTGCGCTTGCGGGACATTACAAAAAGTCCTGCAAGTAGCATCTTTGGGGCGGTGAGGGGAGCGGTAATATACCGCTTTCTCTACCGCCCCTGTCATTGAAATGAATGCCACGTGCTTCCGTAGCGGCTGCACACTGCCTTGGTAGCGCTGAGCGCCGGAACATTAAGGGAGGTTAAAAGCGCGACGCTCCCGCCCGCATAGCGGAGCCATATTGCTGGTAAAACTCTGCTAAAACTAGCGGGGTTATACCGCGACTGCGGCTGCCGCTTCAGTGTGAAAGTAGCCTTAGACGTGTTCCTATTGGTAGAGTCTCACCAAAAATTACATTTTTGTTCCAGGGGATACCTGAAATCTGACTTGTATCTTAGGCAGACTTCTGGGAAAATCAGTGAGCCAATCACACAAGTAGAAAATTATGTTTCTGGGGAGTGGTCAGTACACACACTGTGTATAGAACAACTCCAGGTAGTCATATTGCATTGCATTTTCCAAATTACAGCAGCTACAGCTTGAAAAGGAAAGGTCATTTTTAATAACATTCAATTACAATATGACTTGTGTCGCAATTGCATACGATATATTATTTTTTTGTTTATTTGCTATTTTTTTCCCCACGAAAGTGGAGTTACCCTTTAAGGTTCCTGAAGCTGGCTGGAGGCCAGGGGGAGTGACAGTGGCCACAACGCAGTGGTTGAAAACCACTGGTTTAGGGCACAGTAAAAGCATTTTTACTTTCCTGATCCTCCGCTCCTCTGGCTCCCCGACCCCCATGCTCCAGTGGTGGACTCTCTCTGTGCCTTGGTTATGATCCCTGCATTGGCCTTGATGGCAACAAAAGACCTTAGACCACTAGAGTATGGGGAGAAGAAGCTGCAAGGGACCGGTCTAGCACTGTGGAGAAGCAGAGGATCAGGTAAGCAAATATGCTTTTCCATGTTCCCTAGACATAAACAAGCAGTTAACCCTTGCAGTGCAGGCACAGCCCCACTGCAAGGGAGGACAGTTAGGTTTCCAGGAGTTCAGCTTTAATTATGTTTGTGGGTGTAGTATTGAATGTATTCATAAAGGTTTTTCCATTTGCTACGCTAGAAGAAGCACTCTCTTTTGAAATAACAGTTTTGATTTAAAGGCTAAAGGTTTTTACCTTCAAGCAAATCTTCACCCATATTTTAAAGTCCTTGTAATTTTGATTATCTGCCTCTTCTATAACATACTTGGAAAGATTAAACATTTTTTTTAGCTCAATACCTTATTTCTTCAGTATTCCCCTGTACATCCTCCTTTGATCACCTAGGCGAATGACGTAGTTTTAGTCCTGCTAACTCTTGGGATATCATCATCACATATCCCAGGAATCTTAAAGCAGTGTGATAGAGAGCAATGAGTCATAAAAAAAGGATCTTGTCTACACAGGAAGGCAATGGAAAAGTGAGCCGGTGTTCTGTCAAAATAGCCAATTCATCGAGATATCCAATCATGTCACTTCTGGTTACTGTGAAGCATCAGTAATTGGAGATTTAGATGAGTTGCTGTTTTGACACAACACCGGCAAGCATATGCACTCCGGTGCATAATATTCTGAGTTAGTCCGCCAGATACTAACCAACAACATGGCTGCCTCTAAGAGGGCGACAACTTTTTCCTCCTTAGCCGCTGTTCTGTCAAAACAGCAGACTCTTTGCATACTGGAGTGTACACTCTTGCCGGTGTTGTGTCAGAACAGCAACCTGTCTAAGTCTCCAATTACTGATGCTTTACAGTAACCGGAAGTGACGTAATTGGGGATCTCAATGAATTGGCTATTTTGAAAGAACACCGGCTTCGACCTTGCACAGACCAATGTTCAAAGTTGATGCAGGAGGGGTTAGGAGTAGTTTACTTGGTGTATAGTGGTGGCTGCTTTGGAGCATTGCACAGTGTGTAGCAGCAGCTGGTGCGAGGGGGGTAGGAGGGTGTAGGAAAGGTAGGGTGATAGGGTAGTTGTCACATCCTCAGACAGGCCTGCCCTGAGGTGGGTTCTTCTGGGCTACGCTAGGCACTTTGGATAGGACCACTGCCTTACACATGGGGTACCTTTATTTAAAACAGATGATTGATCTCTATTAAACTCTCTTGATGTAATGTACACCACACGGTCACTTGTGCAATTAGGAGGGACATGTAGAGCCCTTGCCCTCTGCACCTGTCCAGCATATCTCTGCTACCTCACTCCCAGTAATGGTATGGAGCCCCGCAGTGCACCTAGCGCTTACTTCATGCGCGCACTTCACTTAAAGCCGAGTTCCACCCAAAAGTGGAACTTCCGCTGGATTGCTTCCTCCCTCCAGTGCCACATTTTGCACCTTTCAGGGGGGAGGGGGGACCGGGGACCCGTATTTGACAGGGCCCCCTCCTCTTTCCTCCTCCGCCGGGCCAATCAAAACAGAGAACCCCGCTTCGTGCATGCGCAATGGGGAACCAGCAGTGAAGCTGAAAGGCTTCACTTCTGGGTTCCCTTATCAGGAATGGTGGCGGCAGTACCCGGGATGTGATCCGAAGATCGCTTGGGATGCTGACTTTGTGGGCTCGCTGGACAGGTAAGTGCCCAGTTATTAAAAGTCAGCAGCTAAAATATTTGTAGCTGCTGACTTTTAATTTTTTACGTCCAGGCTGGACCTCCGCTTTAACTCTTTCATACCTGTGCACCGGCTGGGGAGCTCTGCAGTGCTAATCTGCTCCCGTTGCTATGGGAGGCAGACCTGCTTACAGAGAGAGTTCTGACAACAATTTCAGCTTCTCTAAGCTGTCTCATCTGCCACATGTACACGCTTATGACAGGCTGCTAGAGTAGCCTTTGTTACCCTTGGTAACTACTGTATCTTCACACTGTATAACTCTTGTACCACTCTCTTCATACCCCAATGTGCTCAGGGACCCGGGCTGTGAGCTATGTGTGCTGATTACATTCATAACACCCCTTTAGTGACTTGAGACCAGGCAAAGGCAGAGTTTCAAAAGCTTTACTGAAGAATAAGTTAACACGACACTTCAACGTAAAGTGCAGTCGCTCCGTAACATCCCTAGTCCCTAACTCTTGTGGCTGTCCCAGAATACCTGCACAGGAAAGAGTTAATTCTGGGCAGAGTCCATGATGGTAGTATCCAGGACTGGTATCTTCAGGGTGGACTGCAGGTCCCAGAAGTTCCTTCAGGCAGTAGCAGGCGTGCCTTAATTGCCATTCCGCACTTGGCATATTCAGCAGCCCAACAGGACGCAGTCCGGATACGGTACCAACAGCTTCTTGTGAGCATGTAAGTCCTTGACCCCCTTGGGTACAGACCAGTGTTTAATTTTAATGTAGTTCCCTCATTGTAGATAGGTGCTTATGTACAGATTTTTGTTAGGTGAGGTAAAATTTAGTCAGGCCTGACTGGGAGCAGGCCTGATTGTTTTTTTTTTTTGTTTGTTTCTGGGCTGGGTGTGGCTCAGGGAGGATTGAGTTGTTTCACAGATGAGGTCACCAGAACCTCCCATTTCTTTCTAGAAACTGAAGGAAGGTTTCTAGTCAGAGAGCTGGGAGCCATCTGGAGCAGTGGCGGCTGGTGAGGTTTTTGGATGGGGGGCGCCAGGCCCCGCCCTTCCCTTTGACCCCTCCTACTTTTAATAAGCCCCGCCCCTTATATAATCCACCCACTCCGTCCCCTGTATTCCACATATTCCCTACAATGCCTCGCTGACGTGAAATGCAACTTCACAGCACAATTGAATAAGAAGTCATTTCGAAAACTTTGAGACGG
>BLSH010305993.1:737713-757022 GCA_018402905.1 Glandirana rugosa | reverse complement strand
GTTTGTCAGTGCCGCCCATCAGTGCTGCATATTTGCCCCATCATCAGTGCAACCTTATCAGTGCCACCTCATCAGTGCCAATCTGTACTGCCTCATCAGTGCCCGTCAGTGTAGCCTCATCAGTGCCCATCAGTGTAGCCACGTCAGTGCCCGTCAGTGAAGGAGAAAATGTACTTTATACAAATTTTTGTGACAGAAACAAAGAAAAAAATTTTTTTTTTTTCTAAATTTTCGGTCTTTTTTTGTTATAGCGCAAAAAATAAAAACCGCAGGGGTGATCAAATACCACCAAAAGAAAGCTCTATTTGTGGGAACAAAATGACAAAAAGTTTGTTTGGGTGCAGCTTCGCACGACCGCGCAATTCTCATTCGAAACGCAACAGCACTGAAAGCTGAAAATTGGTCTGGGCGGGAAGTGTCCTAAGTGCCTGGTATTGAAGTGGTTAAGCGTCGGTTTCTAGCTGTTAAAAGATCGTTCAGCAGAGGTTGAAAAAGTGTCCTGTGTACTTTAAGCCTAAGCCTTACTTGATACGGGAGCCCAAGTGATGCTACTGTATAGGGATTTCTATGACAAGCACTTGAAGCACATCTCATTATGAAAGCTGGAACAATTAGAAATCTGAGGTATTGGTACACAAAAGTTCCCTTACAGTGGATATATCCCTGTCAAGATAACATTTGATCATTCATTGGCTGGGAAGCCAGAAACGTTTGACCCCTTGGCTGTTGTCTGCTCTCGGGCCCCCTGGGGCAGGACGGAATTCCTTGTTAATAGGGACAAACACGGACCTTGTGAGAAGACTGCTCACCCCATTGACTGTGAAGGGTTCCCTAGTGGAGAAGGCAGCTGAGGCAGGCTTTCCAGTGTGTTGTGCAGGAGCAAAAAGCACCCATCGACAGAGTGGGAAGATTGTGGCGGTTGGGCACTCGAGAAAGAACCTTGCAACCAGGAGAGAGAGCATGTTTGAGGGCCACCGTCAGTGGTGGACCGTGCATTAAGGGCGCCGCCCCGCATTCCTGGGTGGGAGGGAGTGTTTTTTTTTAAGCACCTGACTAGAGCCCGAAGCTCTAATAGGCTTCAAAAAAGGGTGGGCTCGGGGTGCAGAGAGTGTGTCCCGATCCCACCCAATTGTGTGACCATAGCGAATGCCTGATGAAGGGGCCCTGCACGGCTCCGAAACATTGCAGTTTGCTGTGATGTGATCTTCTCAATAAAAGAAAAATTTTGGACAAGGATCCATGGTGTGCTGACGAATATATACACTTGCATGACGATTAATCTCCAGGACCCAGCTGGATTTCGTTACAGCACCCTATTACGTGAGAGCCTTTATTGCCAGGAAGGAGTGCGATAGGAAAATGAATCAATCCTATTGGATGCCTGGCGCTAAGGACGGGGAAACACAGCCACAGACAGACAGAGGGACCCGCCGCCGCTGCTGCAGTCTGCCCTACGCTAAGAAGCTAAGGAGGACGACCGCGGCACGCCACACACACAGCCACACACAGCGGTAAGTGCCGGACCTCCCGTGGGGGTGCTATCCATGCCACGACAGAACCCCCCTCCCCCATGACTGATAGCTGCGCGCTGGGGAGCCACCACTGTATACTGCTATCTGGTGATGTCACTTGGCCTTGTATACTGCTATCTGGTGATGTCACTCGGCCCTGTATACTGCTGTCTGGTGATGTCGCTCGGCCCTGTACACTGCTATCTGATGATGTCACTCGACCCTGTATACTATCTGATGATATCACTCCTATGCCGCCCTGTATACTGCTATTTGGTGATGTCACTCCTATGCCGCCCTGTATGCTGCTATCTGGTCATGTCACTCCTATGCCGCCCTGTATACTGCTATTTGTTGACACTACTCCTGTGCCACCCTGTATGCTGCTATCTGGTGATGCTACTCCTATGCCACCCTGTATACTGCTATCTGGTGTTGCTACTCCTATGTTGCCCTGTATACTGCTATCTGGTGATGTCACTCCTATGCCACCCTGTATACTGCTATCTGGTGATGCCACTCCTATGCCACCCTGTATACTGCTATCTGGTGATGTCACTATTATGCCGCCCTGTATACTGCTATCTGGTGATGCAACTCCTATGCTGCCCTGTATACCGCTATCTGGTGATGCCTGTATATACCCAATATCTGGTGATGCCTGTATATACCCCTATCTGGTGATGCCTGTATACCCCTATCTGGTGATGCTGTATACCGCTATCTGGTGATACCTGTATATACCCCTATATGGTGATGCTGTATACCGCTACCTGGCAATGCTGCATATACCCCTATCTGGTGATGCTGGGCTGTATACTCCTAACACAATGGTGAAATCTATAATGGGTGGGGCTTGTGAGAAGTGGGAGGGGTCAAAAAGGAAGGGTGGGGTCTGGCGCCCCCCCATCCTAAAATTTCACCAGCCGCCAATGGCCACTGTCAAGCTGTCTTGGCATCAGCCAAGTTCATTTGTGGTGCTGGAAGCTGACCCATTGGAGGAAAAAACTGGGATAGAGCTGGTCCCAGAAATTGTGCCTACAAGGATGTATGTTGCTGAAGAATGGGAAGAGAATCCCTGTCAGTGTACGAAACATCATCTGTCAGCCTGAAGCCTTGCATTGTGCTAGGGAAAGTGAATGCGACTACCCCTGTTACGGCGGACAACTTAGTATCAGGGGACACAGGAGGAGAACTTCATGTTCAGAGTCCAAATCTGTCTCCCAGATGGAGAGAAAGGGTTAGAGCCCAGATAACCAAGTGGGAGGAGATGTTCTCCAAGAGTGACCTTGATGTAGGTTGTGCTTAAAGTGCACAACATCAAATCCGACTGAGTGAGGACAAGCCTTTCAGAGAGAGAGCTCAGCAGATCCCTCTGAGTGACCTTGAGGATCTTCGGGAACAGTTGGCCAAACTGAAGAAGTCTGGGGTCATTAGAGAGTCAAGGAGCCCCTATGCCTCCCCCATTGTGGTAGTGCGTAAGAAGAATGGAACCATTCAAATGTGTATTGATTATAGAACATTGAACCGAAGAATCATTCCTGATCAGAACACCACACCCCGCATAGAGGATGCCCTGCAATGTTTGTCTGGAGCAAAGTGGTTCAGCGTGCTGGACCTGAAGAGTGGATACTATCAGATTCCGATGCATCCTGATGACCGTTCATTAGCCCGTTGGGATTCTTTGAGTTTGATCGCATGCCACAGGAATTGGCAGGAGCCCCAGCCACCTTTCAGAGGTTGATGGAGAACACAGAGGGAGACATGAACCTGATAGAGGTGCTTGTGTATCTAGATGATATCATTATTAGAGTTGAGCGAACACCTGGATGTTCGGGTTTGGTGGGTTTGGCCGAACTTTGCGAAAAAGTTCGGGTTCGGTACCGAACTTGACCCCGAACCCCATTGAAGTCAATAGGGACACAAACTTTTCGGCACAAAAATGACTGTAAAAAAGTCCTGGAAAGAGCTAGAGGGCTGCAAAAGGAAGTAAAATGATTTTAGAACAATAATCTGTCCCTTACAGCAACAGCAGGAACCTGACCCTATAGGAGTAGGCGATGATTTTAGAACAATAATCTGTACCTTACAGCAACAGCAGGAACCTGACCCTATAGAACTAGAAGATGATTTTAGAACAATAATCTGTCCCTCTAAGCAGTAGACTCTACCTAGTCCAGTCAGATCATTCTGTTTTGCAGGATGAGATGTTATTAGATCTGCAATCTGTCCCTAAAAGCAGTAGTAGTAGTAATCTCTACCTAGTCCACAATCAGATCGTTCTGTAATGCAGGATGAGATGTTATTATATCTGCAATCTGTCCCTCACAGCGCTGGCAGCATCCTCTCCCTACACTAGCCAGAGAGCATGTGACATGCAGCACTAAGTGACTCCAGCTTATAAAGAGGCTGGGTCGCATGATGCACTGGCCAATCACAGCCATGCCATTAGTAGGCATGGCTGTGATGGCTTCTAAGGGCAAACCAGTGAAACGCTTGTTGATTGGCTGCCCTGCAGCTATTCAACAGGCGGGATCAACTACCCGAACCCAGAACTTGAACCCAAACTTTTTTCAAATGTTCGGGTCCGGGTCACGGACACCCCAAAGTTCGGTACGGACCCGAACTTTATAGTTCGGGTTTGCTCAACTCTAATCATTGTGTTTGGCAGGACTTCAGGGCCATCTTTAATATTGATTGGACCCTGGGCAAATATTTTCTTGGGCCCCCCCATGCAATTTCACTCTCCATCTGCTCTGAGACATACAATAAATAGCAACTAGACTCAAAATCAATTTACTGAATCAGATCAGCAGTGATTTTGATTGGTTGCCAGAGGTTACAGCATATCATTACCGCTTACTGTCTGCTTGCTAGAGGTTACAGCACAGATTACTGCTCACTGATTAGTTGCTAGAGGTTACAGCACATGCTTTCTGCTTGTTTGGCTGCTAGAGATTACTGTACATCAATACTGCTCACTGATTGGTTGCTAGAGGTTACAGCACATCATCTCCTCACTGCCTGCACACCATGGACCTGGGGAGCACAAAGTCGCTTTCCTGACACCACAGAAATGTGCTGCCCTTTAGCAGATACACAGCAGTGCCATCAATTATCAATGACACCCTCGTGCATCTGCTGACATGTGCTGTGGACTTTCAAGCATGCCTTTGTCTCCCCAGTGGTCAGCATTCAGTATAGGTGATGATGAATATGACTTCAGGGGGGCATGATATACATATGAATGCCACCTTTGTTTACATATCAGTGCAGCTGGACGCCACTATTTACATATGAATGCTACCGTTATTTACATATCAATGCCAGTTATTGACATGTAAACATAGGGTTTGCAGGTGAGTCATCTGTACACAATAATAGGGCAGAGTTGGGCAGCTTTAGTAGCAGCGCTTAGATATCGGGACACAGCACAGGTCTAAAACTTCAAGGAACAAGGGAATTTAAATCAGGATAGTTGGCAAGCATGAGGCAGCTGCTTTGGGCCCCACAACAATGATAGGGCCCAGGGCAACTGCCCCTTTTGCCCTGCCTTAAAGACGGCCCAGTGTAGAGGAGCATGAGGCACAACTCGAAAAGGTCTTCCATGTCATGCCTTGACCGGGATTCGATCCTGGGACCTGGTGTTCTTGGGTCTGGTTTCCTGCTGCCTGTGCCACAGGGAATCTTCTAATGTTTATGGAGCTCTGGGTTTCTGCTGCTTTGTGATTTGGATTCTGGCTCCTCATTTAGTACCCTATATATCCTCACTTCCCCTTCCTGTCTCTGCCCTAGTATAGGTTCCAGTTCCTGCTTGTTATTATACCAGTTTGTTTGCTTGTTACTAACTTTGCTTGTTACCGACTACGCTTTTGGATTGCCCTTTTGTACTACGTTTACTGATTGTTGGCGAACTTTGCCTGTCCCTGACGCTGTCTCTGGTAATCTCCTTGGATCTCCGCCTGGATTTGCTACCGGACCAGCATTGAGTCACCCTTGGCTCCCGACTACACCCTCTACTAACAAAAAATGTATTGATTTGTTGTTCCTTGGTTTGGTCTGTTTACACTTACCATAAAGGTCCCAGAATTCTGGCTGCAGGATCACAACCGTGCTCCACCTGATACTGGAATAACAAGACTACTGGTCATGAAACCGGAGTGACGGTTGGGGTTCCTGGCAGTACTAACAGTATACTAGGGCCAGATGGGCCTCCACGAGTTGGTGCAAACAGTCTTTCATCAGGGACAACTGGTGGGAGAACAGGCTAACCATGTGCAGTCATTGGAGGAGAAACTAGATGCTATCACGGCTATGTTGGTCTCTTTATCTCCGGGTCATATGCTGCATTCTTGTCCGGTTCTGACAAAAACTTCTGGGCTTAATGGGTGAGCAAGGAGTCCCATTAGGCCATGCTGTTTTGAACCCTCCTCAGGAGAGACTTCTTGTCCCTATCTCTTTGTCCTGAAATAACCAGTGTTATTCCACAGTAGCCTTTATAGATTCTGGCGCTGGTAGTGTGTTTTTAGATACAGCTCTGATTAAGAGGCTCCAGATCCCTATGGTTTCAAAAACCCTGCTCTGCGTGACAACTCTTGGTGGAGACCCTCTGGGTGATGGCCTTATTACCCATGAGTCCAAGCCCCTCTCTGTCCGTCTAGGGGCTCTGCATCAAGAGGTTTTATCTTTTGACATTATCATGTCCCTGAAACACCCAGTGATACTCGGGTTCCCTTGGTTATGTAAACATAACCCATCCATTGACTGGTCCTCTGCTCAAATTTTGGCTTGGAGCACCTCTTGCCTCGTCCATTGTCTCAAAAAAGAGTGGTACACGATAAGGTGTCCATTCATGAGGTATCTACTGATCCTGAATTATCTGAGGCCTGCGCTGAGTTTGCCAGTGTATTTTCTGAAAAGGAGGCAGAGGACCTCCCAGCACACTGCCCTTATGACTGTGCTATTGAGTTGCTTCCTGGTTCTCCTCTACCTAAGAGGAGAAACTATCCTCTTAACCTTTCTGAGACTAAGGCAATGGAGAAATACATTGAAGACAGTCTAAAGAAGGGTTTCATTTGGCCTTCCACTTCTCCCGTGGGGGCTGGATTCTTTTTCGTGGAAAAAATGGACAGAGGGCTCAGACCCTGTGTGGACCACAGGACTCTCAACCAAATTACAGTAAAGAATCAATATCCTCTTCCGTTAATTACTGAGCTGTTTGACCGGGTTCAAGGATCCAAGATCTTTACCAAACTAGACCTTCGTTCAGCATACAATCTCATTCGAATCAAAGCAGGAGATGAATGGAAGACAGCTTTTAATATGAGAAGGGGGCATTATGAGTGTCTTGTGATGGCATTTGGTCTTTGCAATGCCGCCGCCGTATTCCAGGAATTTGTAAATTATATGTTCCGAGATCTACTCGACTCTTTTGTTGTGGTCTACTTAAATGATATACTCATTCACTATAAGGATTTAAAACATCATTGTGGCCATGTACACACTGTTCTCCAACGTTTAAGAGATCACAGATTGTATGCCAAATTATGCAAGTGCTCTTTTAAACAATCGGAAATTCCCTTCTTTGGATGTATAATTTAGTCTGATCGATTCCCAGAAACTCAATGCCATCTTACAATGGCCCAGACCTTCCACTTTAAAGGAAGTACAACGTTTCATTGGATTTTATAACTATTATCTGAAGTTTATCAAGAATTTTTCCAAGATTCTGGCACCCATCACTGCCCTCACGAACAAAGGGACCAACTACTCTCAGTGGTCCCCTGAAGCTTTGGAAGCTTTTGATTTCCTTAAGTCTGCCTTTTGCTCTGCTCCAGTCCTCTGTCATCCTCAGCCTTCCGCCCAATACTTTTTGGAAGTTGATGCCTCCGAAATAGGTGCCAGAGCAGGGTTGTCCCAACAAGACCCTATTTTCAACAAACTACATCCGGTCGCCTTCTTCTCCAAGAAATTTTCTGTCTTAGAACAAAACTACGACATAAGGAATAGAGAATTGTTGGCTATAAAACTCTTCTCTTCTTTTCTGAATGGAGACATTTATTAGAAGGTACTGAACTCCCAGTTGTGGTTCAGGTGGATAATAAGAACTTGACCTACTTGGAAAAGGCCCGAAGACTGAATTCCAGACAAGCCCGTTTGGCAATATCCTTCACTATGTTTAATTTTGCGGCAACTTACATTCCGGGTACTAAGAACACCAAAGCCAATGCCCTGTCTCTGCAATTCCCTTGTGAGAGTCAACAAGCTCCTCCAGAGCATATAGTTCCTCCTGAACGAATTATTGCCCTGCTGGATACTACCTTACAAAGGAGCTTGTTGGCTGCTCAATCCCGGGTACCTACTAATATTTTGGTTCCTTCTAATACATAGTATGTTCCTCCTGAGTTACGTAAAGAAGTTTTGCACTGGGCCCATGGACAGAAGGTTTCCAGGCATCCTGGTATCAAACAAACCTTCTTACGTCTGAAGCCTCTGGTTTGGTGGCCTACCCTAAGAAGGGATGTTATAGCCTTTGTTAGAGCTTGTACTATTTGTGAGACCAAAATGCCGGAATACCGACATCTGGGTTGTAGTAGACAGATTTTTGAAACTAGCACACTTCATTCCTATGCTGGCCCTGCCTACAGCCCCAACCTTGGCTCTTTCTTTTATTGAAAATGTTGTCCGTTTACATGGTATTCCGGAAGATTCTGTTAGTGATAGAGGGCAGAAATTCATATCTGCATTCTGTTGAGCTGTTTGCAAACACCTGGATATCAAGAATTCCCTTTTTTCTGGATACCACCCCCAATCCAATGGCCAGACTGAAAGGGTTAATCAAGATTTGGAGATATACCTAAGGGCTTATGTTACTGCTGAATATCACAACTGGAGTGAGATGCTACCTCTCACTGAATTAGCTCACAATTCACAATGGCCCTCCTCTTTGAAATGTTCTCCCTTCCAAGCTGCATTTAGGTATCAACCCAAAGTTCTTCCCTTCCAATCCTCCCTGGTAGAGGTACCAGCGGCAGCCAACATGGTGTCCAGGTTAACCAAACACTGGAGAGACATAAGAAAAGTTCTGCTTCTGTGTCCAAATACAAGGGGTATGCGGACCGTCGCAGAAAACCTGCCCCCCATTATCATCTAAATCAGCTAGTTTTGTTGTCCATGAAAAACTTCAAATTGCGACAACCCTATTCCAAATTAGGTCCTAGATATGTAGGACCTTTTCGCATTATTCATCAGGTCAACCATGTGGCCTATTAACATCTTCAAATCCCCAATACTTTACAAGTCTCCCTGCTAAAACCCTTCTACAAGAATAGGTTCTCTCTACCCTCTAGACGTCCTTCTCTGGTCTCGGTTGATGACCATCAAGAATACAAAATCAGTAAGATCCTGGATTCTCGATGGAAGTATAGACAATTACAGTACCTGGTAGACTGGAAGCGCTACTCTATTGCTGTGAGGACTTGGGTTACCTGCTCTTGATTTGCATGCCCCACAGCTGGTCAAATTGTTCCATGATGGGCATCCATGCAGGCCCAAATAGCCGGGGGCATCTTTGTGTGGGGGGTATTGTCACGCCTTGACCAGGATTCGATCTTGGGGCCTGGTGTTCTTGGGTCTGGTTTCCTGCTACCTGTGCCATGGGGAATCTTCTAATCTTTATGGAGCTCTGGGTTTCTGCTGCTTTGTGATTTGGACTCTGGCTCCACCCAGTGGCCAGCTGTAGCCAGTCTCCTCATTTAGTACCCTATAAATCCTCACTTCCCCTTCCTGTCTCTGCCCTAGTATAGGTTCCAGTTCCTGCTTGTTATCATACCAGTTTGTTTGCTTGTTAAAAACTTTGCTTGTTCCTGACTATGCTTTTGGATTGCTCTTTTGTACTACATTTACTGATTGTAGCTGAACCTTGCCTGTCGCTGACGCCGTCTCTGGTAAACCCCTTGGATCTCCGCCTGGATTTGCTACCGGACCGATATTGGGTCACCCTTGGCTCCCAACTACACCTTCTACTAACCGTGAGTGATTTGTTCATTTGTTGTTGCTTGGTTTGGTCTGTTTGCACTTACCATAGAGGTCCCAGAATTCTGGCTGCAGGATCAAAACCGTCCTCCACCTGATACTGGGAAAACAAGACTACTGGTCAGGAAACCGGAGTGATGGTTGGGGTTCCTGGCAGTCCTAACATTCCATAGGCTCCATGCAGAGGGGTGGAAACTGTCGGAGAAATTTCAAATCTACCAGACATCAGTCTCCTATCTGGGGCACGTGGTCTCCTCAGCCAATGGAGCAGCCACCGACCCACGAAAGCTGGAAGCTGTTACCTCCTGGCCTCAACCAAGGACTGTTACCTAGGTGAGATCCTTTTTAGGATTCTGCTCCTATTACAGAAGATTTGTGAAGAACTGTGCCCAAATTGCGAAGCCTCTGAAAGAGTTATTGCAAAGGGAAGGGACTGAAGGCCAGCAGAAGTCAACTTCAAGGGAGTCCAGAAAGATGGGACCCAGGAGGCTGTTCAGGATCAGTGGACTTCAAAGTGTTAAAAGGCTTTTAGGAGTTTGAAGGAGAGCCTCACTGAAGCTCCAGTTTTGGCCTATGCTGACCCTTCCAAGCCTTATGAGTTGCATGTGGATGCTAGCCGAGATGGGCTATGAGTCTTCTATCCAAAGACAGAAGGAAAACTTTGCCCGGTCGCATATGTGAGTAGGAGACTCACACCCTCTGAGAGCAACTATCTGGTGCACAAGTTAGAGTTTCTGGCCCTCAATTGGGCTGTAGTGGATAAGCTGAGAGACTACCTGTATGGGGCTATGTATGTGGTCAAAACTGATAACAATCTCCTGACCTACTTGTTGTCTACTGCTAAACTAGATGCCACTGGTCATTGATGTCTGGCTGCCCTATCTGAGTTCCAGTTCAGCCTGAAGTACCGGCCAAGGATAGGAAACCGGGATGCTGATGCCCTATGTCGAAGACCGTACGTCAACAGTGATGGTGCAAGGAACTGGGTTCATTTGACTTCTGAAGGAGTTCATGCAGTGTGTCAAGGAGTAGAGCATAATCATAAAGGGACCACAGGAGCTGAAGCTGTGGGCGTTACCCCTGCAGGAGTGCCTAGGTATTACTGTGATGTGACACAAGTGTGTAGTCGAGAGTTGCCTCAGTTGACAAAGAAGGACTTGAGAAGGGATCAGCAGAGGATCCATTGGGCAGCCTTGGTAAGAAGGCGCTGATAGCTCAAGATTCTCAGATGCTGCTGAAGAGTTCTGTTGACGGGGCAAAAGTAGTTTACAAAGAATGGGAGCGAATGCAGTTGGAAGATGGTGTCATATACAGACAGCTGAAAAACACAGATTGGTTGTGTTGACAGCTCTTCATGACGACCATGGGCATTTGGGGCCAGATAGAACCCTTAAGCTAGTTAGGGATTGTTTCTATTGGCTATCCATGAGGCCAGAAGTTGAAAGTTATTGCCGTTCTTGTGTTCGGTGCATCCAAAGAAAGACTTTGCATGGTAGGGCTGCCCCAATGGGCCATTTACAAAGTCAAGGGCCAATGGACCTGGTGTGCATTGATTTATTGTGTCTCGAACCTAAGTAATGTGCTGATTGTGGTTTCATTCAATATGATCTGCCTCAACATCTACATTCGGATCAAGGTCTGGATTTTACAAGCAAACTGGTAAAACGGTTGTGTGAACTGTTGACCATTCAAAAGTCCATAATAAATCCTTATCACCCCCAAGGGGATCCACAACCAGAACGTTTCAATCACACCTTGCTAAACATGCTAGTAACACTGCCTTTAGAAAAGAGATAGCATTGGGGTGATTACATTGCCGCAGTGGTCCACAGTCCACACTTACAACAGCACAGTGAACGTCTCAACTGGATACTCCCCTTATCTGTTGATATTTGGGAGAGAGACCCATTTGCCAGTGGACCTAGCCTTTGGAACATCCCTGGATCACCCTTGTCAGGCTTCTTATCAAGGATATGTTGATAGACTTTGAAGAAACTGGAAAACTGCCTATGAGAGCTAAGGAAGCATCCACTGCCAGAGAACAAAGAAACAAAAGGAACTTTGATATAAAAGGGAGGGTTCAGGACTTGCAACCAGGATATTGGGTGGTGTTACGCAATTTGGGAGTGCCAGGAAAACACAAATTGGCTGACGGATGGCGTTCTTAACCATACATCATTTGCAAATGGCTTCCTGTGTACCAAATGCGCCCGAGGGGAAGACCGGTCCACTAAATGGCATCGAAACCATCTTTGTCCCCGAGGCTGTTCCGGTATCTTCGCCTTCTTGCTCTGATGCATCTTGCCCTCCTACCTTGAGGCCTAGAACTTTTAGGACCCTAAACCCTGCCTCTCCAGAGGACAACGAAGAGGAGAGTGATGAGGAACAACTGACCCTTGACTGGTTGTGGGTTCCTCCATCGAAGATACCACCAGAGTTTCTCAGTCTCCAGTAGAAGACATGAAAGGAATCTCCCTGCCAAAAGGGTGGAACCTCAGCCTTCTGAGATGGAGCGACCTGCGCTATCCCCTCTGAGGAGGATTGGGGGAGTTAAACTAGAACCAACTGACAACTTGGGAATACAAGATCTTGGAGAAGTTCCAGCTTCCCCCACTCATGACATAGGAGGAGACACTGTCCCTTAGAGTGAGAAGGAACCAGAGCCCGGCTGTAGTTTCTGGCTGGTGTGAGGGTATGGGCGGGTCCCGTCCTCTGAGCATCGACGCCACACATCCGCCCCTGTCCTTCAGCTTCTTTGTGTTGCTGACGTCCTGGGACGTGTCTGCCCATCTAGGCTGACCAATGGGGTTTGACCTGGATGCATATATGAGCGGCTACAGCAGAGGAACGCTCTGTAAGTAGCCGAAGCTACAGCATTACACACATCCAGGGGGCTAAACATTTTTTATGGACATTCTGTATATAGCCAAAGCTACAGTACCTGGCGTATAAGACGACCCCCGATTTTTGGGGGATGTTTTTTAGTGTAAAAAGTAGTCTTATACGCCAGAAAATACGGTATATATATAGTTTTATATAGTTTTTACAATTCACTATTTTGCTACATGATTTGACACTTCCATGCCAGTTAAGTCATGCTGTGTGCTGTGGAGGTTCGGTCTGGCTGCTGCCTGATCAATCTGGGAGCTGCGATGCTCACAGGTGTCCCTCCCACTCCCTCTTTATTCACCAGGTGGCTGGTGTGAGGGTATGGGCAGGTCCCGTCCTCTGAGCATCGGCGCCACGCATCCGCCCCTGTCCTTTAGCTTCCTTGTGTTGCTGACATTCTGGGGCGTGTCTGCCCATCTAGGCTGACCAATGGGGTTTGACCTGGATGCATATATGAGCAGCTTGTCTGCTCTGCTCCAGGTGTCTCCCCTTTATGGCAGTTTGTGTGGCGTTGGTGTGTTCGGTTGGTCCTGCTGCAAGCACATTGTACCACATATGCTGTAAGTCTCACTGGCACTAACTTGTTATTGACCTGTCAACAAAATGATTTAACGTTGTCTGATAACTTGTATAGTTTACTGGTGACAAATCCCTCTATTACTAAGCTTTTTGCTACTGTAGATTCTGGTTAGCAGATTATTTGCAGGACTTTAATGTGGTAATTAATAGTTATCTAGTGGGACTGTATCCTGTCTTCGGAGGACCAAAGACTTTCAAGTGGGGAGAGGATGTAGCCGGGAGCGGACTACAGATATCTGACTTTGCAGACTTGCCTCCTATTGTTCAAGCCTGCTCCTGTGTCCCCCTAGTGCTGGGCTCGGATCTTTGAGATCACATTTCTGAGCACAGAGAACAGCATTGTGGGAGCTATAGTCTTCTGAATAGGCATAGCTGAATTGCAGAACTGACTATGGACTACATCTCCCAGCAAGCCTTCCGCTACATGGGAGAATTGTGGGGGAGACTATAAAGTGATCTGCTGACAGGCCCACGCTATCTTGCTTCCTAGATCCCATCGTGTGAGCACCATCTGGCAGATGTGTGAGGAGATTGCGGCCTACAACGCGATACACAGCCTACAGCTCCAGCCCCAGAGGGTCCGGACGTTGCTCGCTTTCAGAAGGATGCCCTGCAGCAGCACTGAACACTGCCGAACTGGCTGGTTCACTGAGTCAGCAGACTGATCGCCATCTCTGCCCATCTGCAGCAAGGAGAATCATTTAATTGTCCCCCGGCAGGCTGCCGAATGCTATCAGGATTGGTGAAGGGGCCTTTGCCCACAGATCCCATTGCCTTTCATAAGTACTACACTCTGAATACTGTGCACAGACAACATTTATCTGATTACATAGAGGATTGCTATAAGACAGAACCAGCTATCTTGCCCTGTTCATGATCATTTTGCTACATTAAGGAATTCTTGTTTTATAAGCTCCAACTTGCCGGTGAAGACAGTGCAAGGCCTTGCTTTTAGAACATTATTGTTTATTGCTCTTAAAGGGGACACTTCACTGGTAGCTATAGTATATTATCTCTCATTAGGATTAAAGGTATTATAGACCGGCCCAGGGTTCCTCTTTAGGCAGAATCATTTCCTTATATCCCCCAATAGCTTCCTCAAGGGACTCATTTGTGACTGTGTATATTGTTATCATTCACTTGTCATTACTAACTGTTATTACTGCAAGCATTATTTCAACCTAGTCTTGGCTGTAGCCAGGATTTGGCTGACGAATCCTTCATTTAAATCTCTCTCCTTGCGTGAGTAAAATCTGAGAGAGTTGAAACTACTTGCATTGTGTCTGTGTGTCATTTAAAGGTATACATACACAACATGTCTGAACCTAGAGTGTCAGAGGGGCTGGAGAGTCCACATGGTCATGGCTGCACAGGAGAACATGCATTACCAAGCAACCCCCTAGGGGGCAGTGCTACACCAGGAAAGCCTGCCAATAAAAGGACACAATTAACACTAAGGCCCCTTTCACACTTATATGACTTGTCCTGCAACTTGGGACTGAAAAGCTGCATGACAAGTCGTTTCCCATTATTTCCAATGAGTACCGATCATATCTGTACGACTTTGAAGTTGTGCCAACTTCAAAGTAGTCCCTGCATTACTTTGGCCCAACTTTGATGCAACTTGAGGTCCATAGACTTCAATGTTAAACCCTCAAAGTCGATGCAAATTACACCTGAATAATATAGATGTGATTTCTGTACGACTTTTAATATGTTTTCATTGTGCCAAAGTTGCAACAAAGTCGGGCCAAAGTCATACTGATCCAAAATCATGGCAAAATCATGGTAAAATCGTGTCGCACAAGTGTAAAAAGGAACCAAACTTTCCCATCTGGGGCAGCATTAAAGTCTACCCACCTACAAACAGGGCAGTTTACTGTGTGTAGTGGTGGCGGGGGGGTTAGGAGTGGAGTAGTTTAGTGTGTGTAGTTGCTTGGTGGGGGGGGGGGGTTAGAACGGAGCAGTTTAATGTCTGTAGTGTGTGTCTAGCTGTTTCGGAAAGAGGCCGCCCACTGGTCACCTGTCCTTACTACAAATGGCCGGCATCACAATATAGCTCAGCACTGCTAAAAAAAAAAAAAAACTGCTTCACTTTGGAAATTGAGGCCATAATTTTCATTAACAATGTATTTGGCTGCTACAGAATTTTTTTTTTAACTTTTACATTTTGACTGATGTTCCTCTTTAACCACTTCAATAACAGGCACATTTACCCCCTTCCTGCCCAGGCTAATTTTCAGCTTTCAGCTCTGTTGCACTTTGAATGACAATGACGGCCATGCAACACTGTGTCCATAAGAATTTTTTTTCACACAAATAGAGCTTTCTTTGGGTGGTATTTAATATCACCACTGGGTTGTTTTTTTTTTTGCTAAATAAACCAAAAAAATATGTTTTTCTTTGTTTTTGTTAGATTATTTATTTGCTAAATTTTATTTCTTTATAAATTTGGGTCAAAATGTATTCTGCTACATAACCCAAATCAGTGTATATTAGTTAGTAGGAAACTATGGTATATTTATCTGAAATTCAATCAATCCTGATGTACTGATGGCCTATCTCATTTCTTATGGCCCGAAAATGCCAGAACAGTACAAATATTACCCAAATGACCCCTTCATGGAATGTAGACAGTCCAAGGTACAGTATTTAGTAAGAGGCATGGCGAGTTGTAATTTTGGGTCACAATTTTTTGGAAAATGAAAAAAAAAAATTCCCAATTTATTTTTGTACATGCAATAAAAATGTGCAGCGCTCAAAAACATAAACAAGGTATTAAACACCAAAATAATGAAAAAAAGTCCAAAGTTCTTATATATGTGCATATAGTCCAATCCCAAAGGAAGGAAATAATTCCAAACTTGTTATGTGCAATATATATGACTGGATAAACACAAAGTGATCAAGATGGCAACTCACCAGATCCAAATGCTGCCTCACCTAAGAGGACAGCAAAAACGCATAGGAAGTTACATATAAGTCCGGATATTCTGGTGACCTTGTCCTTTCAAAATCGACTCCATGATAATCCAGAAAAAAGGAAAAAAGAAGAAAATGATGGTGCAGTATATCCAAACTCAACATAGAGTAGAATAGTGGGAAAACTGTCACCCATCCACCAGTGCTTAAAGTATAGTGGAAAGACACCCAGGCACTTTATCCAACCACCTTCTGTGCTAGCAACTCACCAGATGCTACATATATATATAATGCACATCACATCATCCGGATCAATAAGAAACCGATCCTTCCAGCATAGATAGATGAATCCTCTTTGCACATTCACAATGGAATGTAGGGATGTGTAGGTCAACCCTGTAAAAACGCCATTCCACAATAAATGAAGGAAAAGATGGTCATAGCGTAATCACGTTTTAATAGCAACTTAAAAAATGCATAAAATACAGCAAACGTGTCAAAAGGCAATCGCCGTTAGCTACCAACACGGGTATTGCAACATGATAAAAGAGAGTGTATAGTCATAAAATCATACCTGACGCGTTTCGGGCTCCAGCCCATTCTCAAAGGGATTTTTTAACATACTGCCACCAGTGCAGTACAGCGTTATCATATAACTGGTGTGGTGGTAATCAGGGACACTGACTGGTGACAGTATGTAAAAAGAAAAAAAAATTATATTTATTTTTCTTTTTTTTTTGACAATTTTTTTTTCTAACACACTGTGACCAGAGCAATACAGTGTTACCATAGTCATACTGTTCTTCTCTGGGAAAGTGATCAGGCTTTTTTTTTTTTTTTTACACATTATAATCGCTTATACCAATAATTTTCATTGGTATGAGCAACCATTTTTACTGAATGACACTGATTTGATCTTTTGTTGTGATTAGCTGTGACTGGCCAAAGCTAATCACATGGTACAGATGGGCTGCGAATGGCCCTGTCTGTACCATGTGATCACTGTGACCAATCACAGCTAGCAACACAATTATATACCAATCATGCCATCCATTGTTTACAGCTATCATGTGATCTGCTGTGATTGGTCACTGCAATCACATGACACTGGCAGTGGGCTGGTATAGTGAACAGTCATCGTCTGTGTGGACACGCTGATGCGTGGCCCCTTCTGAGAGGATGTCATATGACGTCCACTCCGAAGGAGGAAAGTGCCACGCGGCTGTCAATCTGCTATAGGGCGGGCAGAAAGGTGATAATGCATTCTCTGCATGAAGGTATAAAACACTTTTAAGTACAGCTCTCTGCCCCCAAATACTTAGCGGAGCCCAATCTCAGTCCAGAGCTGTGCCCAAGGCGCTGCTCTCTCCCTCCTCAATAGACTCAATGAAAGAAGTGGAAGCCATTTGCTCTCTCAGAGCGGCCGCACTGTGCAGGGTCACATGTATATATATGTGATCCTGCACTTCTGAGTAACGGGCTTTCTCCTGCTGTGATTCTACACAGCAGGAGCTGAGCAGCGGGTTTGCTGACCCAATGTTTGGCGGCACCCGCTGATTGTTCTGTACACAGGCAGAATGGCAGTCTGTCTATATAAACAAGGCAGATTGCTGTTCTGTCAGTACAGAAGGCATAGATCCTTTGTTCCTGTAAAGCCACACAGTTAACCCTTTGATTGCTCCTGATGTTAACCCCTTCCCAGTCAGTGTCATTAGTACAATGACAGTGCATATTTTTAGCACTGATCACTGTATTACTGGTGTGTCACTGGTTCCCAAAAAAGTGTCAGTTAGGAGTCCGATTTGTCTTCCGCAATATTGCAGTCTCACTATAAGTCACTGATCATCGCCCCAAATAAAAGATTTCATAAATATATCCCATAGTTTGTAGACGCTATAACTTTTGCGCAAACCAATCAATATATGCTTATTGGGATTTTTTTTACCAAAAATATGTAGTAGAATACGTATTGGCCTAAATTGATGAAGAAATTTGACTTTTTTTTTCCTATGTTTTTTAATTTTGTATTTTAAATTATTATTTTTTTTTTCTTTTCAAAATTGTCGGTCAGTTTTTGTTTATAGCGCAAAAAATAAAAACCGCAGAGGTGATCAAATACCACCAAAAGAAAGCTCTATTTGTGGGAAAAAAGGACATTGATTTTATTTGGGTACAGCATCGCACAACTGCGCACTTGTCAGTTACAGTAACAAAGTTGCTACAAAAAATGGCCTGGTCAGGAAGGGGGTAAATCTTCCGGAGGTGAAGTGGTTAAAACACCAAAAGTGAAACTTCCGCTTTAACCACTTCCTTACTGGGCACTTAAACCCCCCTCCTGCCCGAACCAATTTTCAGTTTTCAGCGCTGTCGCTCTTTGAATGACAATTGCGCGGTCGTGCGACGTTGTGCACAAACAAAATTTGCGTCCTTTTTTTCCCACAAATAGAGCTTTCTTTTGGTGGTATTTGATCCCCTCTGTGTCATTTCTGATCGCCGCTATAAACAAAAAAAGAGCGACAATTTTGAAAAAAAAACAATATTTTTTACTTTTTGCAATAATAAATATCCAAAAATAAAAAATAAAAAAACAAATTTATTCATCAGTTTTGACCGTTTTATATTCTTCTACATATTTTTGGTAAAAAAAATCGCAATCGGCGTTTATTGATTGGGTTGCGCAAAAGTTATAGCATTTACAAACTATGGACATTGATTTATGGCGTTTTTATTTATTTTATTTTTTTTACTGGTAATGGCGGTGATCTGCGATTTTTATCGGGACTGCGATATCGGGGCGGACATGTCGGACATTTTTGACACATTTTTGGGACCAATGACATTTATACAGCGATCAGAAATTTAAATGTCCACTGATTACTGTATAAATGTCATTGGCAGTGAAGGGGTTAACCAGCAGGGGGCAGTGAAGGGGTTAACAAATGTTCCCTGGGTGTGTTCTAACTCTGGGGGGGCGGGGCTGGTCGGGACATAACAGATCTAACTGATCCCAGTGACAGGGATCAGTAGATCTGTTGTGTCCCATTCACAGAACGGGGAACCGCCGTGTTTACTTCGGCGGTTCCCCGTTCCTCCTCTCTGAAAGGAGATCGCGGGTCTCCGGCGGACATCGGGTCCGCCCGACCCGCGGGCATGCTCCCGCGGGCGCGAGTGGCGCGTGCACGTGCCGCTCGCTCCCGCGGGAGCGCGCCCAGCACAAGCCAAATGGGAGGACGTCTATTGACGTCCTCCCGGCATTTTAGAGCCGCGCTGTAGCCGTCATTCGGCTATGGCGAGGGCGGGAGGAGGTTAAAGGAAGGTGACCCCATGATATGCCACAATTGGCATGTCATTTTTTTTGGGGGGGGGGGGGGGCA
>BLSH010305993.1:658372-737659 GCA_018402905.1 Glandirana rugosa | reverse complement strand
CCCCCCCCCCCCCCCCCCCCATCGGTGATCTTCTGGGACATGTCACAGGTCCCAGAAGATACGCCGGCCATTCAAAAGGTGCGGCGCGACTCGTGCATACGCAGTGCACGCCCAGCTTTGAAGCCAAAGCCGGGTGCCCACGCTTGTGATGCCGGCGCCCCCGAGGGGAGGGAGAGAAGAGCGAGCCCTCGGGAGACCGCATCGCTGAGCCGTGGGACAGGTGAATGTCCGATTGTTTAAAGTCGGCACCTCCACTTTTTTGTAGCTGCTGACTTTTAACTGGATGGAACCCCGCTTTAATAAGGTAATCCTTTGTTTAATCAATACAGATCTGCGCTATAGCTGAAAAACGGCTACAGCACGGACCTGAATTGCCGGGATGGCGTCCCTGGACGTACTCACAGCCGTTGGCGGCACACTCGCTCTCGTGCCTGCCGCACTCTGCGTGGTCGTGCCTGCTGGTCGGGCAGACTCGATGTCTGCCCGTGACCCGCGATCACAAAATAGAGAGGCAGAACAGGGAACCGCTGTGTTTACATCTGTGAGGGGGGACATGACAGATCTACTGATCCCTGTCATCGGGATCAGTTAGGTCTGTCATGTCCCTGCCAGCCCAGCCCCCATACAGTTAGAACACACGTAACTCATTAGTGTTAACCCCTTCCGTACCAGTGACATTTACACAGTAATCAATTGCTATTTTTAGCACTGATCGCTGTATAAATGTCACTGGTCCCAAAAAAGTGTCAAAAATGTCCGATCTGTCCTCCGCAATATCGCAGTCCCGATAAAAATCACAGAGCGCCGCCATTACTATTAAAAATAATAAAAATGCCATAAATCAATTCCCATAGTTTGTAGATACGATAACTTTTGCGCAAACCAATCAATATACGCCAATTGCGATTTTTTTTTTTTAACAAAAATATGTAGAAGTATATATATATATATATATATATATGGTCCTAAACTGTTGATTTTTTTTTTTGGATACTTATTATAGTAAAAAATATATATATTTTTTTTTTCAAAATTGTCGCTATTTTTTTGTTTATAGTGCAAAAAATAAAAACTGCAGAGGTGATCAAATGCCACCAAAAGAAAGCTCTATTTGTGGGGAAAAAAGGACGTACATTTTGTTTGTGTACAACGTCGCACTTTCGCACAATTGTCAGTTAAAGCAACGCTAGTGCCGTATCGCAAAAAGTGCTCTGGTCAGGAAGGGGGTAAATCCTCCCGGGGCGGAAGTGGTTAAAGTATCATACAGTGCACAATGAAGTTGAGAATAAAGCTTGGATTATCTAGATCGAGGCTTGACTAATTATACTGACCAGATCGAAGCTTGGTTATTCACCATCCAGATCGAGGCTTGGTTATTCACTATCCAGATCGAGGCTTGGTTATTCACTATCCAGATCGAGGCTTGGTTATTACAGAGGCACAGACAGTGAAAGTAGGCTGAGAGTGAAGCTGGAAAGGTGATCCTGTACAGTGACGAGAGGAGGAATTTGGATCCAGGAGAGGTAGTGACTATACTGTGCTATTTCAAGCTTTCATTGGGATGTGTTTAGTTAAATATAATTGTGTCCTTCCTTTACATGCAAACCCTTATTTTTCCCCCCCCCAAGTACTGGTAGACTGATACGCCCTCTGCCGGTGGGAATCGGTCATAGCACAAGGCAGCCTGAGACTGGAAGCAGCTTTTGTGTCATTAATATTGGTGCTTCTTATCATTGAGCAGGAAGTGTTGTGGGTTTGGAGGGGGTTGTATTCTTAAAAGCACAAGGCAGCATTTCAGCTAGTGGGATGGTAAGAGTCCATTTACATGTATGTGTAGCCGGAACAGACATTGCAGCAATATACATTTTGAATGGGAACCCAAGTAATGCAGTGCGCCACGTTAGAAAGTTTGTGGCACATCTGATTGTCCCATGTGGATTGGTACATTAGCAGCCCGATGATTTCAATGGGCTGCCCTAATTTAGTGCACATTAGTGTGACAAAATGCACATCAACACAATGAAAAAACACACACAAAATCTGCGCTTAACACATACTCCTAGGATTAATAAAGTTCTATAGGACCAGCTGCCAGCACAAAAATGTGTTTGATAGTTCCGCAGAAAAAGGTCATGCAAAAAATCCAAACATATGGATAGAAGTTTGAATCACAGTTCAACTAAGGCTGGTAGGAAATGATGATGTCCCAACACCGACAGGAGTGAAAAGAGAGAAAGTACACTCATCACCTCCATGCTGAAAGGGGCAATCCTGCTTAGCAGAGGTGATGGGCTCTTAAATTATAAAGAGTCAAATGCGCATGAAGATAATATACACCCCGTCTGGCAGGTTCCCATTACAAGAAGGATGCACTCAATCCGACCAGGAACCAAATGATCCAAACTCAGAAGGAAGGGGATAAAAGCCAAAGCTTTTCCTTAGACCAGTGGTTCTCAACTCCTCGGGACCCACTAACAGGCCAGGTTTGCAGGATAACTGAAATACATCACAGGTGATATCATTTGCTGCTCAGTGATTGCAGTATTCTAGTCTGCATCTCCCCAAGGTAATACTTAAAATCTGGCCTGTTAGTGGGTCCCGTGGACAGGAGTTGAGAACCACTGCCTTAGACAAATGTACTGCAAAGGTTAATACCGCAGACAGAAAATCTATGTGTGTGTGGCCAGCTGTAGTGTGAGTTGTACTTAGAGCAGGCCGTGAGGTTTTCTACACTGATAAGACAGACAGCTAGGTTTACTAAGCTATAATGATGATTATTCTTGGCTTTCATTGCTGAAAATAATGCTAGGAGGTGGGTTTATGTATTATGTATACACCACATGTTGTCTGTTAGGCTAGGCTAGGACTTCTGTGACCTGCGTTCTACATGTAGGTAGCCCATTCATTTCAGTGACCTGTCTTACTTACAGGAACGCAGGTAAAGTAGTCCCTGCCTCTTTTTTTCTTTTTTTTTTTTAAGGGGCCACACCAAATTGCATGGTACAGCAGCACCATGCGCATTGGTAAAAAAAATGGCGCTTTTTCCGATGCATGGGTTGTCAATAAAGTGATTGTACCTGCTCTGTGCAGTGTTTTTGCACAGAGCAGCCCAGATCCTCCCCTTCTCAGGTCCCCATCTTCTGTGATCCTGGCCCCTCCCTCCTGTTCAGTGCCTCCACAGCAAGCAGCTTGCTATGGAAGCTGAGTCACAGATCTCTGTGTCCATTCAGACACTGAGCCCTGTCCCCTCTCTCCCCTGGTTGGCTAGCTGACTTTGACAGCAGCGGGAGCCAATGGCACCGCTGCTGTGTCTCAGCCAATCAGGAAGGAGCATCTCAGAGGGGGCGTGGTCTGGACATGGCGGCGTGAGCATGCATCTTAGAGAGCTCTGCACAGGTCGGTAGCGGTATCCCCAGTCCACCCGTTAAATAGCCGATGTAACACATGCGGGGGGAACAGAAATCTGCCCTAAATACAGGGGAGCCTAGGTCCACGGAGATTACCTGCTATTTCCTCAGCCAGCATCCATCCTCCTCGCCGGCTCCCGCTCCTGCTGTAACACCCAAGATGCCGCCGCCACGAGTTAGGACAGTCTCGATCTCCAGCGGGCTCAAAGAAATCATCCATGTTCCTGCCAGGGACAAGTGAGCCGGTCCCAGAGACTTCCTGCCCGACTTCTCCCATTCTCTCACCAGAGTTACCATGGGCAGACTCACCCACAGGCTCTGTCATTTCCCGGGCCTCTGAGTCGCAGCAAGGGGGAGATATCAGAGACATGTTGGCAGATCTCCCCACGCAGCAGGACATGCAGGCTATGGCTGCATCCATAGTGTCAGCCCTGTCTAAGGAGTTACATGACATTAAAAAGCGTATTAATGGGGCAGAAGACCAGGTTACATCTTTGGAGACCTCAAACTCTACTGTTGATGCCGGTTGAACACTGGAGGCTTCCCAGGCCTCATATAGCCAACACCTCATTGGTAATCAACTTAAAATAGACAATGGAGAAAATAGGAATAAGGTAAATAACCTCCGTCTCCGGGGTATTCCAGAAGCAACCTTGAGGGGCGATCTACGAGCTACAGTGATGGCCATTCTAAATCAGCTCCTGGACGGGGCACCTACTACAGATCTTGAACTAGACAGGGTCCATCGGGTGCAAGGCCCCCCGTGCACACCCTTGGATACACCAACTGCCCCTTCCCCCAAAGATGTCCTGTGCAGGGTGTATTTTTTTGGCATTAAGGAGGAGATCCTACGTCGGGCATGGTCTCACGGCCCTATTGACTTTGATGGTTCAGTGACAAAAAACATAAGACGTGAATATTGCTAATTGTGACACCACATCCCTGGGGAAGTATAAGCAAAAACCAAAAAGAGAGGAAAATTGGGACTTTTAGGTTGTCACTGTGGTTACCCAAGCAGAAACATGAAACAGTGAAGTATAAGTAAAATCAGTATTTATTCTATTACATAGATATAAAGTTCAACACATATAATATAAAAAAAGTGTAGCAATCGCAAATGGCACTGTGGACATGACTGAACAAAATCGGTCCAGTTCCCGGTCATCCTCAAATAGGCAACCAGTATCGTATAAAGGCTCCAGAATGTCATAAAGCTTCTTTGCCACAATGAGATCGCGACGCGTTTCGCTATGTGCTTCCTCAGGCGATCCGGTGGTTAAGTAATAGTCAATCCCAGGCCAATACATGAGAAGGACCCCTGGATAGCCAGGCGTATAGATCGTTTCTTATATTAGCATGCCACATACGGAGAGGGGGGAGGAAATAACCCCCAGATATATCCCTGCTGGAATGCCCTGAACGCAGTGCGCGGATTCCTGGAACTGCAGGTGTAGCGGCCCCTTTATACCCAATGGGACCCGAAGCCAATGCACAACCCCGTTCACACCCTGAATGTCAGAAAAATTATGATCTTGTCTACTGGGAAAAGGTCCTCCTCTCTCTATAACACGTGTCCAGGGCTTCTAGTCGTGACACCCTGGACGCCCTGGACACATGTTATAGAGAGGAGGACCTTTTCCCAGTAGACGAGATCATAATTTTTCTGACATTCAGGGTGTGGACAGGGTTGTGCATTGGCGTCCTTCCCATTGGGTATAAAGGGGCCGCTCTTCCTCTCTCTATATAATCACCCACCCCTACGCCTGCAGTTCCAGGAATCCATGCACTGCATTCAGGGCACTCCAGCGGGGATATATCTGGGGGTTATCCCCCCCCCCCCCCCTCCGTATGTGGCATGCTAATGTAAGAAACGATCTATACGCCCGGCTATCCAGGGGTCCTTCTGATGTATTGGCCTGGGATTGACTATTACTTAACCACCGTATCGCCTGAGGAAGCACATCCCTCCTAGATTGTAAGCTATACCGAGCAGGGCCCTCTGATTCCTCGTGTATTGAATTGTATTGTACTGTCTGCCCTAATATTGTAAAGCGCTGCGCAAACTGTCGGTGCTATATAAATACTGTATAATAATAATAATGTAATAGAATAAATACTGATTTTACTTATACTTCACTGTTTCATGTTTCTGCTTGGGTAACCACAGTGACAACCTAAAAGTTCCAATTTTCCTCTTTTTTTTTTTTGGTTTTTGCTCGTACTTTAATGGTGCAGTGGTAAAGGTCTATCCGGATGTCTCCCGACAGACCCGTGTGATGCGGGGTATGTTGCGTCCCCTGCTGGGGTTATTAGAGAAGCGGGTGCCACATATCGCTGGGGCATCCCTTTCACCTTATTATCCAAAAGCAAGGCTCTTATCTCTGCTCCCCTCAGCAGCTCTTGAAGGCGTTTCAAATCCTCGACAGACCTGCAGTCCATGTACCCGATTGGCTGGAATCTCTTCTACGGTTGGATCCTATGAGCCCACCTATTACGCAGCCGCAGAGAATTCGTAGGGCACGGCCCCGTCCTTCAAGTACTGAACCACCCAGGCGTACCCCGGCTAACTCAGAGGACTGACGCGTGGCGGGTACTCTTTTTTTTTTTTTATCGTTCATCACGACATTGGGTACTTTACAATTGCCCGAATTGGAGAATTGGAAGCAGTAACCAATTGTTTATTGCTCTTTAATGTTGCAGTACTGCCAGAACCTTTTGGGCCTCACTGCTGTTTGCTAAACATTCCAGTTCTCCTGACTGATTAGTTGGGTTGGATCAGTTTCCCCAAACCCACACCACCATTGGAACTGCTGGGTTCTCGGGAACCAATACCTCGAAGCTCTGACTACATCATAGTAGGCAGGGGTAGTATGCCCTATTCAACCTGGGGAGCTCTTGTACTGGTTGCATTTACTATGCCTGATATTGCTTGTATATACATGCTTCTCATTAAAGGTAATCCTGTACCATTAGTCTCAACCTTGAGTACACTGCAATAGCCTTATCTGGAAACTGTATCCTGTTGTGTAGGGTTGTCTAATGTAGGATTACCAATACCGTTTGGGTTTCACTACTGTGTGCTAAAGTTCCTGCTCTCCTGACTGATTAGTTGGCCTGAAACTTTTTTCCCAATCCTGAACTGCTGGATTCTCGGGAACTAATACTCTGAAGCACTCATCACATTACTGTGGACAAGGGTGGTATACCTCATGCAGCCCGTGAAGCTCATAGGGGTACTGGATGCATTTTCTATGCCTTGCACTGCTTGTTTATATGCATTACTCCCACATGATTTATATACAGCGTCTGCCTGTTAGTGGGCTCACCAGCTCAGAGACCGACCACCTCCTCTCTTACCTGTTAACGGCGATCGCCGGAGGGATTCCTGGAGCTGCAAAATGTTTTTCGTCCGTACCTCCCTTGGGGGTTTGGGTGGTCTAATTTAGTATAGTGGTGTGGCCGGGACGTGGAGCTCACCGGTTAGACGCCATGTGGCTGTAGGACCCCCCCATTGGTGGGTGGGAACAATCAGTGGGCAATGTTATCTAATGTTTTCTTTAGCTCTATCAATGTTTGTTTCCGTTAGCAATGTGTCTAATGTACTGACTCGCAATCCCATCTCTAGGATTTAATGTGTTATATAATGTCTTACTTTCCAACTGTGTTTACGATTTTTGCATTTGGGTGCGGCTCCCTGGTCCGTGCATCTCTATTGATCTGTCTCCTACTCTAACCACCTCCCAAGTTAGGGCTTTCTCCCCTCGGAGTGACTTGGGCTCCTTGAGGAGATTTGGGTATGTGTTACCTTTTTAGTATATCCTCTTCTCTCCTTTCCTATTGTCTCACTCTTATTTTTATTTGTGACCATTGTGTCTATCCCTCCCCCATCTCGCTTTCTCTTTAACAATAACCCCCCCCCCCCCTTTCCTTTTTTTTTTTTTTTTCCTCTTCAAGAAACGTACTTTAGGCTCGATCATGTCCTGCATCTATCTAATAGAGCTTTTCCTACTGTATACCACAGTCCCTCTCCAATTTCGAAATTGAAGGGGTTGTGCATCTTGCTGGCAAATACAGTGCCCTGGTCACTCTCCACCATTCAGCATTACCCAATGGGGCGCTTTTCTTTTTGTGAAGGGGAAAATCTGTGAAGTTATGGTCACTCTGGCCAATGTATACTTTCCCAATGTGGACCATCTCTCCTTCCTATGCAGCTTGATCCCTGCCCTCCTGGAATTTCAGGAGGGGACCCTCATCTTCGGTGGTATCTTTCATACTCTCATCTTAAACAACTTAAAGCGGAACTCCATCTCTTACTCATTGACCCATGGCGTTTCTTACATCCATGGGAGAGGGATTATTCCTTCTATTCCTCGGTACATCAAACCTACTCCCGCTTAGATTATTTCTTGATCCCCCATAGAGAGCTTCAATCAAGCTTCATAGAGGGTTCAACATTGGTGATATACTTATGTCAGACCACGCTCCCATACACCTCAGCCTTCAATTAGACCTTTCGGTTCAGAGCCCCCCCCTTCCTGTCTTCTCAACGAGGCTTTTCTCCAATCACCTGAAGTCCGCCAGGCTCTCTCTGAGTACTTTGCGCTGAATGAAGACTCTGTGGATAACCCACTTGTGGTATGGGAGGCACATAAGCCAGTGATTAGAGGCTCTCTAATCAAGGTTGGTGCCCGTGCGAAACGGGAAAGGGCAGAGCAGGTTAACACCTTACTCGCTCGTCTTCATCGCCTCGAAAGTGTCCATAAAGCCAGCATCGCCCGTTCGGTTCATTCTGAGCTACTTAAGACCCGAGAGAAACTTAATTCCCTTCAGTTTCATAAACAAAACAGAGGCTGGCATGGTCCCGGCCGACTATGTACAAATTTTCAAATAAACCTGGCATCCTCCTTGCGAGAGCTCTTTGTGGCCCACGTACCCGGACCTATACCCCACATATTACTACACCTTCAGGACAGAAATTGTTGAGGTCCGATGTCATTGCGACGGAATTTTATTTTTTTTTTTTTATGCCTTGTCTCCTCCCCCAGAAGCTGCTCTAGACCATACCACTAATATCCATTCTTGCATCAAGTCTTCTGGCGTACCTTCCCTCCCCTCTTCGGTGCAAGAGCAACTTGAGGCTCCCATTATGGAAGAGGAGTTGGGCAAAGCACTGACCCAGGCCAAACCTAAAAAGGCACCAGGGCCAGACGGTCTGACGGCTGCCTATTACAGGACGTTTTCTGCCATACACTTGCCACGCCTGGTGACCGCTTTCAACTCTCTGGTGGAGGGACGGGCAATGCCGGTGTACGCTCTTAGAGCATTTATCTCCCGATACCTAAAGAAGGTAAGGATCCGGTGCAGTGTGACAGTTATCGTCCTATTGCATTATTAAACACTGACTTGAAACTCTTCACAAGGGTTGTAGCCAATAAACTATTACCCCACACCCCGTGTTTAATACATAAGGACCAGGCATGGTTTGTTCCTCTCCATGAACCTCGGGACAACACTATCCATGTCATGAACCTGATTCACGCAGCCCAGACCTCCAAGAAACTGCTTATTCCGCTCTCCACAGATGCAGACAAAGCATTTGATAAGGTCCACTGGTCCTTTATCCGTGCGACAATACACATAGGTCTAGGGCCTTGCATGTTAAGTTGGATCTCTGCTCTCTACTCTTGACCCTCGGCGGCTGTAAAGGTCAACGAGACAAGGTCTGACTTTTTTGATATATCCAATGGAACGAGGCAGGGCTGTCCCCTTTCTCCCCTTATATTTATACTGACAGTGGAACCCTTCCTCTGGTCGGTCCGGGCCAACCCTAACATTGCTGGCTTTCATAAATCCTCAGAAGACCACAAGGTGGCGGCCTTTGCCAATGACCTGATCTTTTTCCTTACGGACTCACCTCCCTACTGAACCTCCTTCTGGCCCTGAAGACGTATGGGATATTGTCCCATTTTTGAAATTAATTTTGGGAAATATTCTGCCCTCAATGTTTCGACGGACCCCAGGGTGATTCGCGGTATTCAGCCCTCCTTCCCCTTTCATTGGGCTTCCACGGCGATAAAATACTTAGGCACCAACATCACCCCGGACCTGTCTAAACTGTATGAATCCAATTTTGAACCACTCCTCTCCAGATCAAAGGATGGCCTGTTGCACTGGCACTCTCTAATGCTAACCTGGTTTAGTCGCTGCAACGCTTTAAAAGTGACAGTCTTGCCACGAATACTCTATCTAATGCAGGCACTTCCTCTTCGGCTTCCTCCTCACTTCCTCAGTACGGTTTGTTTGCTTTTTCTGAAGTTTGTCTGGTCACATCAGAAACCACGTCAGACTGTCTTTACCAGAGGGTTTGGGGGTCCTCGCTCTTCCGGAGATTTGGATGTATAATAGGGCTGTGCATCTCAACCGGACAGTAGACTGGTAATGACACCGGGCAGCCAAGATGTAGGTATCCATGGAATTGGAGGATTCTCAGGGCAATTGCCCACCCCCCCCCCCCCAGGCCACCCCAACTTACAATCGAAATCGCCAGCGGCCATTGCCCGCTGACAATATTCTCTTTTTGTGGAGGAAGTAGGGGCCAGGGGCGCGGCCGCCAACTAACTGCAAGCAGAGGGGGGCGTCCAGGGCCGGCCCTACTATGGATGATGTCTATTATAGGAGCCAGTCCAGGAGGCGGGACTTTGTATGACAGTGTCCCCGTCAGGTAAGCAGGAGATCCCCGCTCTTTGTAATCCGGCGGCTCTCCTCTCTCTGCATTGCAGGCTGCATTGGATGGGCTTAGCTGATGTGTACTGGTGAGGCTGCATTAATGGACACTGGTGAGGCTGCATTGATAAGCACTGGTGAGGCTAAGCTGATGGGCACTGATGAGGCTGCATTGATGGGCATTGATGAGGCTGTATTGATGCATTATTTTTGGTTAAACCTCCTTTGTGACTATTAACATTAAATTATGTTACCACATTGTATATTTTTCTTGCTTCATAACATCAATATCCATTATAAAACCAGGTGGGCATGGATGGTGAGCTGATTCGGTGGTTCAGTGGGCCACTTGACTGAACTTGCCCCCCCCCCCAGGCCTAAGGCTGCCAGCCCTCTCCTGTCTGAAGCCCTCTTCTATTTGTTTCCAGGATTCCGTGCAACTGGCTACCCAGCATGCACCTCCAAATCTTGCGCCTGTGCTGTAATGACACTCGGCGCACTGCTGATTACAGGTTGCCATAGCAATGGCATCATTGTCGGAAGTTCCAGTCCAGTTGTTATGGCAACCTGTCAATCAGTTAATCTGTCGGTGTCCCAAACATGGCATTTGTACTTCCTCCTGGCAGATCCCAATTCTCAAAAATGGTTCCTAACTCCCCCCGACCGCGTCATTTCTGGTCTCGAAATACCGCAAGATTCACTATTCGGCTTCCCGAGAACTCCTGTTTTAGATGATGCTGATATCCCAGGAGTTCTTGGGAATCGCCTAATGACAAAAGCACATAGGCAGCCGGGACTAGAAATTGCACCTTTTTACGGGAATAAAAGGTATTTAGAAAAAAAAAGATATCCTTTCATAACTGTTACTGCGAGTGGGCTTTCTGATATAAGCAACATGTAAAATGGATGGAACTCCGCTTTTAAGCAAGAGAAACTGGCAGTGGTTTCCTACTGTGCATGCATGAGCCACGCTGCACTTTGTAAATGCTCCTGCAGTCTTCTGGGACCTGTGATGTGTCCCAGAAGGCTGCGAAAGAAGGGGAGGGCTAAACTTCTGGCTCAGGTCACCGTGGTATGTCTGACCAGAAGTGGGAGCTGGTACCTGTCAAAACCAGATACCTGCTCCCCCCCCCCCCCCCCCCCAAAAAAATGTGGCAGTGGAGGGGGGGTTGCAAACAAGTGGACCTTCCCCTTTTGGGTGAAGTTCCGCTTTAACCCTTGGGTGGTTCAGTGGATATGCAGTTGGCTAAAGAATAGATACCAGAGTGTGGTTGTAAATGGGGCTCACTCAGAACAGAGACCAGACACTAGTGGTGTACCACAAGGCTCTATACAGGGTTCTATTTTAACCAGTTCCGGACCGCCCGCCATCATTATACGATATGTGCGATTTGCACAGGAGTCCTGTGCATCTTCTGGTCCACTTCAGGTCCGAATTCAGCCAACAATTCGGCCTGAAACGGTGAACGGGGACGCACAGGACCCCTACTGGGAGCCGCTCCATGCTGCAGTGTGAACCCAGCCTCAAATGTATCAAGGGGGTAAATATGGTTCAGGAGGGCAGTTTTTTCAATATGAAACCAAAATCAAGACACAGGGACTTGACCTCAGGAGGACAGTTCAAAACTAATCTTAGAAAGTATTATTTTACTGAAAGGGTATTTGAATAAACTTGGAATAAACTTCTAGCACAGGTAGTGAAATTGTCAACAGAAAATGGCTTCAAGCATGCTTTGGACGAACCTAGATCTACAGTCAGACAAAAAAGTTGACTCTTGACAACCACTTTAACCTACAGGTAAGCCTATAATAAGGCTTACCTGTAGATTCCCTGCATATCTCGTAAACCTGACGTCATCGGGCACATGTGCAGTGAAGAAACTGCCTCTGTGATGTTTCTTCACTGGGATCGTGCTGCGATTGGCTGCTCCCGCATGCATGTGCGGGAGTGACGTCACGCGGCTCCGGCCAAGCCGGAGTCCATGGCCCCGGAAAGAAGAGGGGCGAAAATGGATGCTGTCCTTGAGCGGCACAGGCTTCCAATGCAGGTACGTGTCACATAATAGGCTAGTATGCGATGCATACTAGCCTATTATGCTTTTACATTGCAGGGTAATGACGAGGAACGAAGAGGAAGTAAAACCCATCAGGGTTTACTTCCTCTGTAACAAAAAAAACATACAAAACCTGTATTAAAAAAAAAAATGGGTAGACTCGAGGGACCACTTTGTCTTTTTTCTGCTGTCACTTTTCAATGTTTAATTTGACAAACTTCAATTTAAAAATTGAAAGAACGGGGGGGGGGGGGGTTGATGTCAGCCAAACAATGACTGCATCCAATCAGATGTTACTGCTGCTGTCTGACTACAACAGCCGGGAAGGTGAGATTCTTTTATTCACTGTGATTGGTGGGAATGGTGGAATCAAGTGTGTATGGAATGTGTATGGTTCGCTTTACTGATAAACTGGAGAAGAGCTGGGACAATTTTTTTTCTTCAACCCATTTTTTTTTCTTAGAGAGGTGCAGGTACTCAAAATCTGTTGCTGTTACTAAAGTGAGTGGTGGAGACATCAGAGCTTCAATGGGGAATAAATAATGAATGCCATCTGGTGCATTAGAGAGGGAAGCAGGGGGGTCAGGAAGCCTGGCCTTGCAGTAACCAATACCCATGGACAAGACAGCGTTCCTACCCTGTACAGTTATCCATGTCATGTTTCAGTGTCTTTGGGCTGTAGGAGCAGGAAACTGACTGCAGGGTGGCTTTCAAAAGGATAGTGCTTAATGGGCTGCCTGTTGCTTTAAGATCTCACACAATACAGTCTGATTGTGCAATCTCCCCTAAATCTACCAAAAACGATGAAGTGCAAGGGCCTGCCTCATTGGATACAAATTAAAATCCAAGTTCACCTTTGGAACATGTTACATGTTTCACCAATATTTAGGGTGGAAGATGTAACATGTTCCAGCTCCTACCACACCATTCATTCACTGAGTTCTGTGATTGAATGAACTACAAGTACCATCGTCCACTGTGGCTGACAGCTTGTAGTTCTCAGTGAACGGCAAGGGCGCTCTTGAGCACTGTCATAGTTCATTGATTTTTCGTGCCATTCAGTAGTCTGCCGGTATCGGAGGTACAGTCATACAGTGTACTGAGAGTCTGCAGGATGCTGGCATTGCACCCGCAACCTGCTGATCGTGGGTGCAATGCTTTACAGGCTCCAGTGAAAAAAAAAAAAGAAATGCACATTTTTTTTACCTGCAAAAAGACGTACATTTATTTTTATTTATTTTTTATAAAAGGTGAACTTATTCTTTAATTGGAAGGATTTAGTAGGTCCTTATATTACAAAGCTTTGGTGAATCAAAAGTTGATTGTATTGTCAGATTATAATGTGTATGGTAATGCTTTGGCAGACCACAATGATGTCGGGTATCGCTGGGCTCTAGTGCTCATACTCCGCTCACCTTCTCCTATGACAGTCCATACCACTTCTGTGTTGTGTCTTCTTTTTGCAGTCAGATGTGGCAGGCGGTGCAAGGGAGCGGGTTACAGCACTATTGGCTGAGGAGACAGCGGGAGGAGGAGAATGTGTAGTTGCCTTAGGCATCATGTACACTGCTGCTTGGTTCACACTGCTGCGACCTACAGTGCGGCTTTGCCAGGCGACTTCGGCATGACTTTGAAGCAACTTCAGGGAATTCCTGTGTAATCTTCCTATAACGTCGGATCCAGATCACATCAGTTAAAGTGGGGTGCACACTATGAGAAAATCGGGCGACTGTTCGTCTGACTTTTTTCGTTGTTTCACAGCAAATCAGAACCAATGAAAGAAAATGCATACGAAGATTCTCTTACAACAAAGCCTTTTTTTTGTTGTTTCTGATCATGCGCAGTCTTTCTTTTCTAATTTTTCTTGTACAAAAATCATATGATAGCGGTACACTAAACGAAAATCGGTCGTTCTGTTACCATCCGAGAAAAATTTTAGAGTTTGTCCATCTGAGAATTTTCGTACGAAATTCTGAATCGGCTTTCGAAAGTTGTGTACACACCATACGAAAATCGTACCAAAATTCTTTGGACGAAAATGTTCGCCCGATTTTCTTATAGTGTGTACGAGCCTTTAGATGAGGATCCGACTTGGAGGCAACTTCCATTAGATTGCGTTCACACCTCTGCGTTTTGCATCATGGGCAGATTTGCCACGATTCTGCCCATGATTTTAAAGTGCCATTGCAGAACGCACATTTGTGATGCCATTCATTTGGATGGCACATAAAATCGCTGTGTGGTTCTGCTGAGATTGTCGTGTGATAAATCACTGCAACCCACATCTCGTGAAGCATGTTGCCCAAAAGTAGCTCCTGAACTTTTTTTGGGTGACTTTGTGCGATGTGGGTTGCCGCGATTGCATTATGATTTATTGAGGCAGGACCGCACTGCGATTTTAGGTACCATTTAAAGGAATGGCTTCTTAAATGTGCGTTCTGGGATTTGTCATTCACACCTAGGCGCTTTGAATTTGCAGGCAGAATCATGACAAATCTGCCTGCTATTCAAAATTCAAAGGTGTGAATGCAGCCTTAAAGTCTATGGGCACAAGTCGGATAGAAGTTGCCTTAAAGTAGTACAGGAGCCTGTAAGTCGGAGCGACTTCAGTAGTGCTAATTGAGGCAGCTCTCATCAACTGAAATGGGATTTCATATGTCACGTGACTTGGGGTATCACAAGTTGGATCCAAATCGCGATAGGGTGAACCGAGCCTGATACCATCAATACAATGTTACTTGTATGCAACTTTTTTTATGAAGTAGCAAAATAGAAAATCCTATCCTGAAATTCTAACACAGGTTCCTGCAGGAACCATATTGAGATACCCAATCAAATTTTTAATTGTTACATATTCGCTTAAAATAACGTTTGACGAAACTTTTGTCTTTACAGAAACCCCAGCAATGTCAAATGAACTGGATGTGTTTGTGGGAAATACCACCTTGATAGATGAAGAGGTTTACCAGCTCTGGCTGGATGGATACTCAGGTATTTGTCATATTAAAGAAGCCTTGTTAATTCTTATATACACTGATCAGCCATAACTTTATGACCGGTTAAGCGAATGACATTGATTATCTTGCTACAATGGCATCTGAAAATCGGTGAGATATATTAGGCAGTAAGTAAATATGTTTTCCCTGACATTGATGTGTTGAAAGCAGAAAAAATGGGCATTGCAGTTTGTTGTGTATGGGGTTGTGTAGCCACAGACCAGTCGGGGGGCTCATGCTGACCAGTGTCCACTGTCAAAAGCGCCTAAAAGGGGCACATGAGCATCAGAACTGGACCACAGAGCAATGGAAGAAGGTGGCCACCTGGATGCACTATGGGGAGAAGACAAGCTGGCAGTGCAGTGTGAAGCTTTGGGCAATGTTCAACTGGGAAAACTTGGGTCTTGCCATTCATGTGGATGTTACTTGACACGTACCACCTACCTAAACATTGTTGTCCACCAATTGCACCCCTTCATGGAGATGGTATTCCCTGAGGCAATTCAAACGAGTATCTGTAGGATGTGCTTGAGAAACAAGTCTGATCCATGGAGGCCCCACCTCACGACTTACAGGATCTGCTACTGATGACTTGGTGACATATACCACAGTATACCTTCAGGGGTCTAGTGGAGTCCATGCCTCGATGGGTCAGGGCTGTGTTGGCAGCAAAAGGGAGACCTACTCAATATTAGGTGGGTGGTCATAGAGTTATGGCTGATCAGTGTATACCCATTGTGTGATTTGCATTCTTACTATTAGTGGGGAATATTCTGAAATACAGTTGCGTATATGCATGTATTTTTGATTTCATCATATCCATCCCTGAGGCTGTATTAACCACTTACCGACCGCCAACCGCAGGTTGACGGCGACAAGGTGGTTCGTTATCGCAAATCGCCGTCATACGACGGCGGCTGCGATAACGCGCACTGTGAGCGCGCGCGCTCACTGTGTTCGGGGAGGGCCAGGGAGCTGTATACGGAGGCTGTGACCACTTCCCTTCCCCAGCTAGGGCAGTCCCCACACAGTTAGAACACGCCCAGGGAACATAGTTAACCCTTAGAGCGCCCCCTGCAGGTTAACCCCTTCACTGCCAATGGCATTTACACAGTAATCAGTGCATTTTTATAGCACTGATCGCTGTATAAATGCCAATGGTCCCAAAAAAGTGTCAAAATGGTCTGACATGTCCGCTGAAATATTGCAGTACCGCTAAAAATCGCAGATCGCCGCCATTACTAGTAAAAAATAAAAAAAAAACCCAAAAATGAATTCTCATCATCCGTAAACGCGACCACTTTTGCGCAAACCAATCAATAAACGCCGATTGCAATTCTTTTTTTTATCGCAAATATGAGGAAGAATATAAATCGGCCAAAAACAGTGAAAAAAATGTTTTTTTATATTTTTTTTTTGGATTTGTATTTTAGCAAAAAGTAAGAAATTTGGGTTTATTTGCAAAATTGTCGCTCTTCTTTTGTTTATAGCGGCGATCAGAAATGACGCAGAGGGGATCAAATACCACCAAAAGAAAGCTCTGTTTGTGGGAAAAAAAGGACGCAAATTTAGTTTGGGTACAACGTCGCACGACCGCGCAATTTTCAGTTAAAGCAACGCAGCGCCGAATCGCAAAAAGGGCTCCAGTCCTAAAGCTGGAAATCCTTCCGGGGCTGAAGTGGTTAACATATAGTGCGGTGACAGGTGTTTTTTACTGCATTGTAAAATGCCTGTCACTGCAAGGACACACAGAAAACAATTGTTTCTTGTGTGTCTCATTCACACTTCAACGCAACCTGGGGTTGCACTGAAGCATGCTGCATTTTATCACAGCTCACTGTACAGAATCACATGGCACTTTACAGCAGCGCAGTGCTTTGTGCCACTTTACAGAACCATGTATAACATTTAAGTTTTTTACACTTCAAATAAAGTTTGTCCGAATATAAAACAATGAGAGTGGAGCTGTGTGTGCTGCGCTGAATCGCGCACCACACTGCCCACTACTGCAGCCACAACGGACAGCTGCCGGATTGGAAACTGCCGCGCTTTATTTCACCAGCAGCTGTACGTTGTGTGTGAATTCAACCTAAAGCTTGGATACAATTTTTACCTTTTAATGCATACTTTAATTAATATGGACCTAAACCATATGAGCAGAAGTCTTACACCTCTGTCTTGCAGTGGGTGATGCTGTCAATATTCGACTGAAAAGTGGAATTCTCGATCAGACTGGAGCAGGACCCGATGTCCTCGAGAGTGACACCATGGACCATTATCGTACATTTCAAATGATTGAAAGGCTCCTTCACTATCCCGTAAAGCTGGTGCAGCAGTTGCTCTTTCAGATACCACCCTACAAGCAGAGCATGTTGATTGAGAGGTAGTATACAAAAAAGAAAAACAAAACTGACTTGTGTGTATCATTTAAAGTAAACCTGTTATTGGAGTAATACAGAGCCTGCCATTGCTTACCATCTTCTGAAAGTGCTAGTTGTGCGGTTGTTTTGCCTTTGCTAACTTTAGTACTTTCTGTGTCACTAACATGGAACAAGTATGGAGTTCAGAAACATCAGAGTTCTTATCTGCATACATGTTCTGGGCAATTGGACAAAAGTATTGCCAGGTTTCTGATCTGGTCTAAAGCGTTTGTTGTAGAAACAATGCTTAGGTATAAGGATCTTGTCAAATCAAAAGTACTCCATGTAACCAACCGTAACCAGCATATATATAAAGCACAGCAATGTCCTTTACATCTATGATTCACACTCCACTTGCTTTAGGACACTGAAGCAAGCAGAGCTCCATTCATTATTGAAAGAATGAGAAAAAAGTAGTAGGGGGAGAACAGTCTGGTAATCTGACATGTCAGCCATGTAACCAGCCTCTTCCCCAGTCACTGAGTGATCTCTACAGCGTTATTTGTGAATGCTCCCTGAAATACAGCAAGCTTGACACAGAGATATGCATTTAATGAATTGAGTAAAAAATGCAGAGTACAGTGTTGTGTGATCACTTTGGTGTCTATTGGAGTGCAGATAGCAGCATTGACTGTCCTTTATTATTGGTTCCTTTTTTATTGGTGCATAAAACATTGCCCTTCATAAAGGGCTCATGCTTATCCTAACACTGAAACAAATGTGTACTTTGGCCTTGTAAGTGCTGAGTGGGTAAGTAGAACAGGGTTATCTTCAGTTTGCCTCCCTGCCACCCCATCTGTTTACCAGCACCTGGTTCCCCACAATGCAGCATTCAGTCTCTACATCTGAGCATTTTCAGCAAGGATTGTGTAAACACCATCCCAGTGGCTTGATTGCTCGGCATTGCATTTGAGAAACAAGTAGCATGTACACTTTGCCCTTTACAGGTTTATGATCATTTAACCCTCACCCTAAGGCCTCTTCCACAGGGTGCGGACTGTGCCAGGATACTGTCCGCTGATCCCCGCTGTGCAGGCAGATGGTTTGCCCATGTTCGCTTTGCTTATGCAGAGCGGGCACTGACAGCCCGTTAACACCCAACTGTCATCCAATCCGCTAGATGGATGGGGAACGGATCCCCATCCGTCTGTTTTTAGCGGATTGGATTGGATGTCGATGGGTGTAAACAGACACACGTCTGTTTACACCTGTCACTCCATAGAGGACAATGGAGGATCCAATCGGGTCTGCCTGATAAACTGACAGGTGGATCCGATCGGTCCGCTAACATGAAAGGGGCCTAACTCTCTTAACCCCTTAAATTGTATGTTACCATAAATATTTTTTTTCTATTTGTGTTCACATATGTATATTTTCCAAATCAGTCTTTCATTTTCATGTACATCTTTAATCTGAAGTACCTGATTGATCCTGCCTGCCGCCTTTCTTCCTTGTTCTCAACAAAGCACAGAAGCTGATCTGTGTAAGCGTGGTCAATTTGTATCCTTTGGCTGGCCATTCAAATACAAGAGACTGTGCAGACACACTGCATGCCTGTATTGGGTAGTCTGTTCAGCCACCCCCCCGACCAATCACAGCCTGCCTCTGTCACACACCTCCTCCCAATCACAGCCTGCCTTTTGAGTAGGAACAGCCTACATCTTGCTTCAGGCTGAACAGAATATGGAATACAGGCAAACTGTGTGTCTGCACAGTGTCCTGCAACCCTGCCCCTCACTATCAGGAAGAAGAGATGCATGGTCACGACACAACTTTTTAACCTTGTGTTAAATGGTAAGGGTGTTAATTTCTGAAACTAAGCAAAAGCAGTGAGTTATAAATTTGTTAGAAAGTGTCTATAAAATGGTATGCAGCCTATATTCCCATCCCACTTATTCCTGGAATGAGCTCTTAAGGTACCAGGTGCTGTAGCGACCACCAGCTGGATTCTGGAACATGCCCGATAATGTAGATATCACCAGCACACCAAGGATCTTCAATTATGTTCAAACGTTTTTTTTATTAACCACTTTAGCCCTGGAAATCGCACTGCGTCGATTTAACTGATAACTGCGCTGTCGTGCGACGACGTACCCAAACAAAATTTGCGTCCTTTTTTCCCACAAATAGAGCTTTCTTTTGGTGGTATTTGATCACCTCTGCGTCATTTCTGATTGCCGCTATAAACAAAAGAAGAGCGACAATTTTGCAAAAGAAAACCCACATTTCTTACTTTTTGCTAAAATACAAATCCAAAAAAATATATAAAAAAAACATTTTTTTCATCGGTTTCGGCCGATTTATATTCTTCCTCATATTTTTGGTAAAAAAAATCGCAGTCGGCGTTCATTGATTGGTTTGTGCAAAAGTTGCCGCGTTTACGGATGATGAGAATTCATTTCTGGGGTTTTTATTTTTTACTAGTAATGGTGGCGATCTGCGATTTTTAGCGGTACGGCGATATTAGGGCGGACATGTCGGACCATTTTGACACTTTTTTGGGACCATTGGCATTTATACAGCAATCAGTGCTATAAAAATGCACTGATTACTGTGTAAATGTCATTGGCAGTGAAGAGGTTAACCTGCAGGGGGCGCTCTAAGGGTTAACTGTGTTCCCTGGGCGTGTTCTAACTGTATGTGGGCTGGGCTGGCTGGGGAAAGGGGATGATCACAGCTTCCATATAGAGGAAGCCTGTGACCACCGCCCTTCCTCCTCTGAGAACGGAGATCCAAGTTTACATACACGGACCTCCGTTCTCTCACTGCAGGGGGGCCATCACGGGTAGCCGGCGGCGATCGAGTCTGCCCTACCCGCTCCCTGGCCCCCACCGAACACAGCCCTCCGGCGGCGCGTGCACTCACAATACTGGTGACGAGGTGACGGCGTTTCGTGATAACGAGCCACCTTGCCGCTGTCACGCTGCGGCGGGCGGTTGGCAAGTGGTTAAAGAAAGATCACATCACAAAACAGCGTAGCGATGTCATCACATGCCTGACGAAGTGGTCCTGCAGGGCTCTGAAACGTTTCACTGCACTGTTTTGTGATGTGATCATTTTTAATAGAAAAACGTTTGGATGTAATTGAAGATCCTTGGTTTTATGCTGATTATCTACATTAAATAACATGGCATGTTCACAACCTCTTTAAATACTCGGCACTCTTCCACCAAAATCCTTTGTAATAAAACGAAGCATCCTGCGCTACAAGATTCTGGCTGTGGAAACAAATCATCAAGGTATTTAACTTTTGAAATAAGCCAGAGCACCTGGAGGAAAGTCCCTTAAAACGCAGACAAAAGCCAGGCAGCAGCTGGTAATGGTGGGTGTGGAAACCCAGCAATAATAATAATGGTGTTTATTGTTTAGATATTAGAATGTCTTGTATGATTATTTTATCCAAACTGTAGTCGCTCTTTTCGTTACTGAATGTCACTTGATTCCCTTGTAGGTATTATGCATTTGATGAAGCCTTTGTCCGGGAAGTTCTTGGTAAAAAGCTTTCAAAAGGAACTAAAAAAGATCTGGACGACATAAGTGCAAAGACTGGAGTGACCCTGAAAAGCTGCAGGAGACAAGTACTTTCCTTTTTATAATCTACTGTATATATTTTTTTATTACGTGGACAAACTTTCTCTGATTGTTACTACCTTTTTAATATGTGTTTTTGATTTCTTCTTTTTTTTTTGTACAGTTCGACAATTTTAAGCGAGTGTTCAAGGTGGTTGAAGAAATGAGGGGCAATTTAGTTGAGAACATTCAGCAGAATTTTCTGTTATCAGACAAACTAGCCAGGTGTGTGCTTTTCTTTTATTGGTGTTTTTCTTACTATTCGCTATCATATGAGATGCTTTCCAACATCTAGGTACAGATTTGTCTGGCAAAGTGAAAAAAAGCAAGACTATGGATGTAAATATGAGTTTGGAGAGAGTGTGCTAAGAAAGGTTCTTTGATTTCTTAACGTGCCAACATCAGGATATAGTAATGTGGAAGGAGGCTGTGACCTACATTTGGACATGTGTAGATAACCATATAAATAGACCAAATGTTAAATGTAGTGTGGTGGTGATTATAAAAGACAACCCAACAAACTTTTATTGTTATGATCATAATATAAAGAACATCTAACCTGGAATTTTTTGTTAGAAGAGATTTTTTTTACGAATAGAGCTATTTTGCTTGTTCTTTGAGATGGCGTATTTACATTATTTCGTTTTCTTTAGTGAAACACAGCCAAGTACCCACATCAGGGGCAAGTAACAGTGTCTCTAGGTAGTCCTGCTCCCAAGCTTTTTCTGCTTACAGCGCCACACTCCCTTGCTGTCTCCCAAATGCAGCATATCAGTCTGTCTGAGCTCTGTTGTCAGGTGGTGTCGAAATTTAGACGGGAACGATATCACGCCCCACTCTTCACACCGGAACGTTTTCCAGGCGCTGCGGTGCTAAAAATAGCACCTGTGCAACGCCTGAAAAACTGTCCCCCATTCTCCCCAGTGTGGAAATCAGAGTGCTTTCACACTGGGGCGGTGCGCTTGCAGGACGATAAGAAAAGTCCTGCAAGCCGCATCTTTGGTGCGGTGAGCGGTGTGTATACCGCTCGTACACCACCCCCTCCATTGAAAGCAATGGACGGCGCTCCCGAAGCGGCTGTACACCGCCTTTGAAGCCCCGAGCGGCGGTGCTTTTAACCCCTTGTTAACCACTTCTTGGGGGTTAAAAGCCCTGCTCCTGCCTGCATAGCGCCGCTATAATATCGGTAAATTCGCCGCGTATTAGCAACATTTACCGCTACCGCCCTTCCCCGCCCCAGTGTGAAAGTATCCTTAGGGCCCATTCACACCTGAGCATTTTGTAACTTGAAATTGCTTAAAGCCTGAAGCTACAAAATGCTGGAGGGGAAAAAATCAATGATTCTCTATGGAGATGGTTCACATCTCCATTCAAAAACTCCTGAAGCTCAAATAAGTTCCATAGGTAATTTTGTCTCACGAATTGGACAGATTTGGCGTTTGTATTCCCATAGAAATAAATGGAAACGCGCGATTTGACCTAGCAACAAATGATGCAATAGATAAAGTATTCTCTATTGGCTAATACCAAAAACGCTGCATAAAACGTGCCAAAGTTGCGCGTCAAAACGCTGGAAAAAACCTCAAAGACGCGGCGCTCAGCTGTGAATACAGCCTTAGGGCTCTGGGATTGGCTTCACAGGTCCGTGCACTGTTATATGGTCACGTGCTCCTTCAAAACAGGGAACCCTGGTCCTGAGCAAGTGGACAGATGGTACAGAGCATGGCTCGGTAAGTGTTACTGCTTAAGGCGGTTATATCTGCGGGCACTGTCAGTTTCTTCTGAATAGGAAAAGTGACAGTGTCTCTTTAACATGCATATATTCTGAGGCTTGGAGACAGGTAAATTGACTTTTCCTCTGGGACAGTTCAGAAAATGTGGCAGGGAGTGTTTCTTGGCAGAAGAGATTTGGCGAAAGCATAAGTAGGTGCTTTGATGTTTATTCATGTTTCCTACATTTGCTATTTTAAGCTTTGCTGACCATGTGTTTTCCTTCCTTAGGGATTATGCTGCAATAGTTTTCTTTGCAAACAGTCGTTTTGAAACTGGGAAAAGAAAACTTCAGTACCTGACATTTGAAGACTTTGCTACCTGCGCAGAACATATAATTCAGAACTGGACTCTGGGAGCAGTGGGTGTGTAAATAGGAAGTGTGTGTGTATAAAAACCTAAACCGCATCACAGCAGGATAAAGAAAGCGTATGGATAGTAAATTCCACTTTGTATAGACAAGAAGACCTCAAATGATGTCTATTATAAGAGCATGTATTATGTGCAGTAAACTTTTTTCAAAAACTGTAAGTTCACCTTTAGGAGCATGTTACACTCATATGTAGGGTGTAACATGCTCCTATACACTCACCTCCTACCACCAGCGCTCCCTGCTCTGAGACAGCGGGCAGAGGATCTTTCCCACACCCACTTTCAATTTTTTTTCACAGTTCAGTTCTGCAGGGCTCTGCCCACACATTCACATCATTCATTCACAGTTTCCTGTGAATGAATGAACTACAAGTACCGTTATCCGGAGCAGCAGAGGGCTAAAGTTCTTGAATGAACTGCGGGGGTGCTTGTGAGAGCTCTTTTAGTTCAATGCTTCTTTCAGCAGTTCAGTAACTGTCTGGCCACATGGGAGATACAGGTAGACAGCCTGCAGGATCCTGGCATTGCACCTTCGATCTGCTGATCTTGGGTGCAGTTCTTTACAGGCTGCAGATTAAAAAAAATAAAATAAATGCAATTTTTTACATATACATTTATTTTATTTTTTTTAATTGAACTTATCTTTTAAAGCTGAAATGTCTAACCACTTCCCACAAAGCCACTGCACATAAACGGCCGGGTGGGCGCTTCCTCCTGAGTGGACCTTCCCGAACATCCCTCAGAAGGAGCAGGATCGCGTGGCTGCACCATCCCAATGATCTCATGTCCCCTGGACATGCCACATCTCAGATCGGCATGAGGAATCTGTGATTTTCCCTCCTGATCACATGATGGCTGTGTCCAATCGCAGCCATTATGTGATTTAAACACAGCCTGGGGGAACCGCACAGGAAGCGGGATTGCACGGCCGTGTGCCCGTGCAGCGGCGCAATGCCGATGTGCCTGTGTCCCCCAGAGGCAGGGCAACATCACATGGCAGGAGGGCTCTGTGATTGGCCCTCCTGATCACATGACGGCTGTGTCCAATTACAGCCATCCTGAAATGTAAACAGGCAATTGGCTCTGCTTCTCCTCACACAGAGACAATGAGAAGGAGAGCGAGTGAGCTGCTTTTTACACACTGATCACCCAGCTAGTGTCTCTAAACAGTGAAAAACGCCAACACATGTCCCACATCTGTCCCACTGAACATCTGCCACATTGAACATCTGTCCGTGATCATCTTTTGCGTCTGTTCGTTGATCATCTGGCGCACATCTGTCCGTTGATCACCTGACGCACATCTGCCTGTGATCATCTGGCGCACCTCTGTCTGTGGTCACCTGGCGCACCTCTGTCTGTGGTCACCTGGCGCACCTCTGTCTGTGGTCACCTGGCGCACCTCTGTCTGTGGTCACCTGGCGCACCTCTGTCTGTGGTCACCTGACGCACATATGTCTATGATCACCTGACGCACATCTGTGGTCATCTGCGCACATCTGGTGCACATATGTCTGTGATCATCTGCCAAATCTAATTCCATTGTCCTGGTGCTCCAGGGCCTTCAAAAATGTGATGGGTACTCAGGAAGCTAAATGTGTAATTTATGCCTTTAGAATGCCTGATGGTGCTACTTGGACGTTGGGCCTCTGTATGTGGCAAGGCTGTGTAAAAGTCTCACACATGTTGGTATCGCCATACTCATGAGGAGTAGCAGAATGTATTTTGGGGTGTCATTTTTCTTGTGTACATGCTATGTGTTAGAAAAATCTTATAAATTGACAACTTTGTGTAAAAAAAAAAAAAAAAAAAAAAAATACGTTTTCACTTTCTTTCCACATTTTCCAAAAACGTATGGTAAAAAATGACATGTTCAAAAGACTCATTATGCCTCGTAGAATATACATTGGGGTGTTTTTGTTCCAAAATGGGGTAATTTTGTGGGTAATTCCATTGTTTATATGCTCCAGGTCCTTCAAAACTGTGGTAGTTAGGAAACTAATTTATGCTCCTAGAACACCTGATGGTGCTCTCTGTATGTGGCCAGGCTGTGGAAAAGTCTCACACATGTGGTATCGCCATACTCAGGAGGAGTAGCATAATATATTTTGGGGTGTAATTAATTGCAAGTTTATCTATGCCATGTGTGAGAAAAAAACTATTGTGGGCAAAAAATTGTAACTTCAAAAAACTCACTATGCCTCTTACAAAATACCTTGGACTGTTATCTTTACAAACAGGGATCATTTGGAGGGTATCTGTACTGTCCTGACATTTTAGGGCCTCAAGAAATTAGATAGGCCATCAGTAAATCAGGTGTGATCAATTTTCACTGATATGTAGCATAACTTGTAGACTCTATAACTTTCACACAAACCTATTATCATATACTTATCTGGATTTTTTTTTTTTACTAAAGACATGTAGCAGAATACATTCTGGCCTAAATTTATCACAAAATTTGATTTCATTAGATTTCTTTTAAAACAAAGTAGAAAATGTTGTTTTTTTTTTTTTTCAAAAATTTCACTCTTTTTTTTTTCACTTATATCGCAAAAAATAAAAAACCCAGTGATGAATAATACCACCAAAAGAAAGCTCTATTTGTGTAAACAAAATGATAAAAATTGAATTTGGGTACAATGTAAAATGACTGAGTAATTGTCATTGACATGTGCGAGAGCACTGAAAGCTGAAAATTGGTCTGGGAAGGAACGGGGTGAAAGTGCCCAGTAATGAGGTGGCTAAATATGCAAATGAAACACATATAAAGATGCTGTTTTCCTGCCAAGTGATTTGTAATTCTGATCATCCAATTCTGAGAATTTACACAGCCCTGCCGCACAGCACAGCCTGACCCACTTAAAGTAGACCTTCAGCTTCATTTTCTACATTCCCTAATATGACGGGTTACTCCCTCCTTTGACAAACCAATGTCTTTTTTTGGGGGGGGGTTGTTTTTGGTAAAAACCTCTTGAGCTTACCCTCCCTCTGTCACCTAGAACCGAATGACATAGCTTGTACTTACCACTGCCCGCTGACTCCTGGGATATGAAATTCATATATCCTATGCCCCCAATCCCGCGCATGTGCACCCAGCACTTTAGCTGGGGAATTGCATTATTTACAAGTTTCCAAAGTGTCAGCAACATGTAAACCACACAATTCCCCATCTACATATCTGGGTTAAGATCTACAGGATTGGTAGCTCATGCGCACCCAACACGCTAACCAGGGAGTCATATTATTTACATGTTACCAATACTATGGTAACTTGTAACCAAAACAGTTCCCCTGCTGAAGCTCTGGACTTGCATGTGTGATTCATCATCGTGAGGGCCAGCATAGCAAGCCAGAAAGAAAGCTGGATTATACTTTCCCCCTATTGAAAATGGTACCGGGGCAGAGACCAGTCACTTAAGAATTTTAACAGATTGCAGGAAAATTAGGTGTATGTTTAAAAATTGCAATAACAGGCTTTTTGAATAGCTATAAAGTATGCAGTTTTTAGCGTTAGAGAAAACTGATGTTGTGATTTTCACATTTTTAATCACTTGACTTCACTATTACACTTTTATTTTTTCCCTTAAGATGTAACAGAAGACATGGATATGGATTTGGATAAGGAATTTCTGCAGGATCTAAAGGACCTGAAAATCCTGATAACAGACAAAGACCTTCTGGATCAGCATAAGAGGTGATTAGTAGGGAAGACCATTAAACAGATAATAATTGAAAAGTATTGTGGATTTCCAGACCTGTAGAGATGTCACCACTCCAGCCCTGCATGAAGATCCCCCACCTCTGGAACTCCAGGTGCTGTCCAAAGGGACCCCAACCATGCTCCCTCAGCAGGAAGTCTCATATCGATGTCAGATCACATCATCGTAATGGGTGACCAGTTATGAGGGGCCCTAGGGTTACAGAGTGCTTTGTCCAGCTTTAAGAAAGTTTTATGTGATCTGACATCACTGGTTTTCGCTTTCCAGACCTTAGTGTACTTTGTTAGTTAGCTGTAGAGTGCTTTACAGGTCCAGAGCTATGACGCAGTCCAAGGTGTGACCCTGTCGATGACTCACTTTATGAATAAGGCCATTCACTCTAAATTGTGACAGCAGGTGCGGAGAGAAGATCCTCCACCCACTGCCACAGCAGGGGGATCGGAGGGTCCCACATAGCTGCTCTTTGGTGACAAGTTAAACCATAAATACGGGTGTAACATGTTATAAAAGATGAACTTATTTTCACACAGGGCACGTCCATTTTGACGGACTCTGCTTGCTCAGCGGGGATTGATCCGTTGATCTCACCTGAACTGGCGGATGACAGGTCCATCTCCGCTCACTGTGCTGAAACAACCTGTCAGATCCCCGCTGTCCTCTATGGGAGGACCGCCTGTCCGTTTTCATCCGATCCGCCAGATGAATGGAAAATGGGGTTTCCATCCGTCTGGATTTGGCAGACTGGATCGGATAATAGCGGATGTCAGTGGACATGTCACCGCTGACATCCGTCGCTCCATAGAGGTGAATGGAGCGTCCGATCAGGTCCGCCTGAAAAACGGACAGGCGGATCTGATCGGACAGCATGTGTGAAAGGGGTCTTAAGGCTAAGGGATCCATTCTGTTCTGCTTAGCCACAGTGGTCTCTTCCAACCGCTTAAAATCCTCATTAGCACCAGCTGCCCAGTTGCATTACTGTTGTGTGGTCGCAGTATGTCTTCGCTAAGATAAAGGGGGGACAGTCCTGCCACGAGTGAGCCCAATCTTCCCCAGAAACCGGTGCTTGTAATCTGGAACCTGGAACCCTTGTTGGAGTCATCATCATCAGAATCTTCCTCAACTCTGTCAGGCAAGGCTGCATCCTGTCCCATATCTACTAGGACCAGTGTTAATTTTGGCAACAAATTTCAATTGAGTTTTAGTCCTAATCTTAGGACTAAAATGGCATTTTAGTCCCATTTTAGTCTTCTGCAATTATTTTAGTTTTAGTCGTATTTAGTCGACTTAATGCTGAGTTCCACCCAAAAGTTGAACTTCCGCTGTCACATTTGGCACCTTTTGGGGGGGAGGGGGAAGAAGACACCTGTCTTTATACAGGTATCCTTTTCCACACATCCGGGATCTTGGGCTGGCGGCCGCTGACGTCAGCAGCCTGGCTCCCTCCTCCATCCTCGCTCTGCTACTGGCCGCCTGGCCAATAGAGCGCAGCAGAGCGTGCGCAGTAAGGTGCCCGGCGTGAAGCTGTAATGCTACACTGCCGGGTTCCCTTACCCGCAATGGACGCGGCTGCCCCCGATCCGCAGATCGGCGGCGGGTGCCGACATCGCTGGACTCCAGGACAGGTAAGTGTCCTATTATTAAAAGTCAGCAGCTACTGTATATGTGGCTGCTGACTTTTAATTTTTTCAGCCCTGGGTGGACCTCCGCTTTAATCTCAGGACATTTTAGTATACTAAAACCTAACAGGTGTAGTTAAATTGTAATGCATTATTTAAGCATTTCTCTACAATTTCCAAACTCATTATATATTGCTGGAGTGAAAAATCGAATGTTATTATTTATGGTATTGAGGTATGAACATGCACTACAGACCTTGAATTCAAATTTGAATTTCATTTTAGTCTTAGTCTTTTGACTAAAATGCCATTTTAGTTTTAGTCCCATTTTAGTCTTTTGACTAAAATGCCATTTTAGTTTTAGTCGTATTTTAGTCATGTCAATTATTTTAGTTCTAGTCATATTTTAGTTGACTAAAATGTTTTAGTTGATTAAATTAACACTGACTAGGACCTTCTATGTCCACAATTTTTCACTCTGTGTTCAGTTACAGTGGCACCCGGCACACAGAGGCTTTAAGCATGCTCCTGCACCTTCCACTGCAGAGGTTGTTTCTGACCCTACTGAGTCCTTATATCAGGCTGGACCTTTGGTCCGTGTTACCATCTCTGACTCAACAGTTCCAGAGACTTTTTTAAGGCACTGCAGTCACGTCAGATTTACATGGGGTTGTTTCAAACCTGTTATTGGTCCTGGACCCCACGTGAGTGTTTATTTGAACTTTTGAGAGGGAATTTGTAAATCAGTGTTCTGTTCCCACCATAGGTAGTCAGGAACCCACCTTAACAGGAATAGTCTGTATTTAAATCCTAGTTTGAACTGACTGTTCTTGCCTGCTATCCCATTTTGACGGTTACAATAATCTGTCAAACCATGTCAGAGCGGGTGGTTTGCTTGGAAAGGGATCCATTTACCACCAAACTCGCATGGGACTAATGTCCATACATGTGCACAGAGCACTCGGGCTGCATGGTTGGGACACTGATGTTTCATCCAGTGAGTCACTAATAGATAAATCTTGAATGACATCTGTTTAGCCCTGCTGTTGATACCATGATTAGCAAGGTCATGGGTGCCCAGAGTGTTGTACCCTGTCTACACACCAACTTCCTTCTTTAGGAGATTTCAGTGTCCCTGGTTTCTTTTAATTCCCATGTTACCTTTAGCATCCCTGCTATCCAGAGGGACTTACTGACTTACAGTGCCCTGAAAAAGTATTCATACCGCTTGACATTTTCCACATTTTGTCATGTTACCACCAAAAATGTAAATGTATTTTATTAGGATTCCATGTGGTAGACCAACACAAAGTGACACATAATCATGAAGTGGAAGGAGGATGATAAATGTTTTTCAAAATTTGTTACAAATATCTGAGTTTGGCGTGCATTTGTAATAAGCCCCCTTTTACTCTGATACCCCTAACTAAATTCTAGCGGAACCAATTGCCTTCAGAAGGCATCTAATTAGTAAATAGAGTCCACCTGTGTGTAGTTTAATCTCAGTATAATTACAGCTGTTCTGTGAAGCCCTCAGATGTTTGTTAGAGAACCGTAGTGAACAAACAGCATCATAAAGGCCAAGGAACACACCAGACAGGTCAGGGATGACGTTATGGAGAAGCTTAAAGCAGGGTTAGGCTATAAAAAAAAATATCCCAAGCTTTAAACATCTCACGGAGCACTGTTCAATCCATCATCCAAAAATGGAAAGCGTATGGCACAACTGCAAACCTATCAAGACATGGCCGTGCACCTAAACGGACAGGCCAGGCAAGGAGAGCATTAATGAGAGAAGCAGCCTAGAAGCCCATGGTAACTCTGGAGGAACTGCAGAGATCCATAGCTCAGGTGGGAGAATCTGTCCACAGGACAACTATTAGTTGTGCACTCCACAAATCTGGCCTTTATGGAAGAGTGGCAAGAAGAAAGACATTGTTAAAAGAAAGCCATAAGAAGTCCTGTTTGCAGTTTGTGAGAAGCCATATTGGGGACACTGCAAACATGTGGAAGAAGGTGCTCTGGTCAGATGGAACCAAAACGCTATGTGTGGCGGAGAACTAACACTGCACATCACCCTGAATACACCATCCCCGCCAGGAAACGTGGTGGTGGCAGCGTCATGTTGTGGGGATGCTTTTCTTTATCAGGGACAGGGAAGCTGGTCAGAGTTGATGGGAAGATGGATGGAGCCAAAAACCTGTTAGAGTCTGCAAAAGACTTTAAACTGGGGTGGAGATTCACCTACCAGCAGGTCAACAACCATAAACATACAGCCAGAGAGAGCTACAGTACAATGAAACTGTTTAGATCAAAGCATATTCATGTGTTAGAATGGCCCAGTCAAAGTCGAGACCTAATTCCAATTGAGAATCTGTGGTAAGACTTGAAAATTGCTGTTCACAGACGCTCTCCATCCAATCTGAGAGAGCTTGAGCTATTTTGCAAAGAAGAATGGGCAAAAATGTCACTCTATAGATGTGCAAAGCTGGTAGAGACATCCCCAAATAGACATGCAGCTGTAATTGCAGTGAAAGGTGGTTCTACAAAGTATTGACTCAGGGGGGCTGAATACGAATGCACACAAATGTAAAAAATGTTGAAAACCATTTATCATTTTCCTTCCACTTCACAATTATGTGCCACTTTTGTATTGGTCTATCACATAAAATCCCAATAAAATACATTTATGTTTTTGGTTGTAAGTTGAAAAAATGTGAAAAATGTAAGGGGTAGGCATACTTTTTCAAGGCACTGTATAATGCTTTTGTGCACACATTCCCCCCCAAAGAGTTGTTTTTATGGATCCTTGCACTCAGCTATCTTCAGAAGGGCCACACGCCTAGAAGATTTTACAAAATAGGGCCTCGCAGGTGTCTGTTGTGGGTAGCTAGCTGTCACCGGTGGGCTTCAGCTAAAACCTCACTAAAAAGGTTGTGCACTCTGTGTACTATTGGACCCTATAGCAACAGTCAGTGTGTCAGGGGTATGTAAGGTGTTGGCCTCCCCTTTTTTATGACTCGGGATCCTTCTCAGACCGCCTCTCTGTTGCTGTGAACCTGGGCTCTGAGTGGGACACCCAAATTCTCTATGGACCAAGCAGTACCTGGGATGGCCTGACTTATTAGTCTCTTCAGATGATCAAGGTGGTCTTTTCCCCCTGCCTGGGATATCCCACTTACCGGAGTGTCCCTATATCCGGGGCTCTTGTTTTCCAGAGCACATGGTTCCCCCTTTGTCAGGGGACCCTGCCTTGAGCTGGCTTCCTCAGTTGCTCTTCATTGGACATTACCTAGGTGTTGCAGTGCTGTTGTCTCCATGAAGGAGTGGGAGCCCTACCTCCTGACAGAACTACCAGCCTGATTGAAATGATTGGTATGTTGGACTATGCTAAGAGTGCTACATTTTTCCTTTAAATACAATGCATTGGCTCTCTCAACTAGTTCTTTCTGCAACAAAGACAGAGCTTTGTGCACGGGGGTGCTCATCTTCTGCGTGGCAGGAAGGAGTCGTCATTGGAGGGCTCTATGCCCCCCTGGATTGTCATCAAGAAGAACACGCTGCATTCCTTCTGCAGAGACCCCCTCTGTTGGCGATGGAGTAAGTCCAGAGGGCTTTGTATGACCTGATCACCTGGGGATAGGTCCTCCTGTTGTAGTTAATCTGCAACCTTTTGAGGACGATTTTCCTGATAGCTTTCCCTGTTCTCCCTCTAATCTGGTAATTGTTCCTTAGCAGTAAGACTAAAGGCCCGTACACACAGTACAATGGTTGTACAACAGCTTGTTGTACGATAATTTGACCGTTAGTACGAGCGATTACAACAGCGAATGTGTGACGGTCGTACAACAGAAGTTGGATGAGCAGACTAGAAAACAAAACACAAACGGTTGTACGACTGTTGACTCGTGTGTACAGAGAAGTTGGGCTAACAAAGCTGTAAATGCAAAACACGCATGCTCAGAAGTCAGGAACGCCCGGAAGTGTCCATTCGTGTAAACCTACATTCCTAATTCACAAATCACATTCACCTGAACTTCATTCTTATATGCTCGTAACACGTCACCACGTTAGGCTTGGTCGTAGCTTCGCTTAGTGCACGTCCGTACGCGAGTCGCAACAGCCAACATAAGATTTTGGATGTCCGGTCGTACGACTGTTGCACCGTGTGTACGAGGCATAAGTTTCCTGTTCCTCGCCCTTTGGCTTTTAGCAGTTTGCTTGACCAAGGCCGGTGGGAGACTACTAGAACCATGTTCCATGTTCAAGGCTAGGCAGGTCCTGCAGAGCTATTCGATCAGGCCCTAGAGACACTTCTGGGTACTAATATGTATGATTATTTGTTCATTCTTATTTTCTTCTGATGCCATTTTTCACAAGTCTGGGCTTTCTGTATACCTTTTAATTTATACCTACACTTGTTTGGATACGTCTTGTTCACCTTACCACTGTAAGTCAGGCTAACTTTGTGAGATTGTACTTTGAGTAATCTGCTGGTCTAGGGGGGCACGTCACAATCCTCATAGTCTGTGATTTGTGGACATCTCATTTAGCACTATTGGTTGTCTGGCTAGGCAGCCTCCATCTAATCACATGCATTCTTTCCCTGAATCCGAAGAGTTGTGAGTATAAGGCTTGGGTTTTGCAGGCCTTGTTTCTGTCTAATGTTCCTGGAGGCTTGCTCCAGTGTTTTTTCTTTTGTTGGTGACATGTGGGTCTATTTTCCTTAAATCTATAGTTATGATGTTCGGCCCTTACTGTATCTGAATTGCTGTGTTTTTCAATCAACAAGAAACAAAATACGATTTTTATACTTTCTGTAAAATAAATGATTGAGTGGCACTTTGTTTTTCATGGACTTAAAACTTGCTTTTCATAAGAACAGTCAGTGCTCCTAGAGATGACCCCTGGAGGAACAATGTATAATATCATGTAGCCTAATAGGGTCTTTATTGCAAAGGAGACGGTGTCTCTTCTGCAATGAAATGTACTTACCTGTCTTTTCACAATCCCCTGTTCAAACACTGGTACATGGAAGAAGCCAGAGAGAAGATGCTGATGCCAATGAGGAACTTCGCGGGCACTGGACCTCTGGAACTAAGGTAGTTATTTTTATCTTCAGTTCCACTTGAAGAGATGGGCAATAGCAGCATGCTTTCAGGCATATAAGAAGTGTCCATGTCTTCTCCACAGACATTACTTTGTGTTTCCATATGAGTCTCCATATGATGAGGCCACCCTTGGGTAAACTTGTTGGTTACACTGATACAAAACTGCTAACAAATCATGTGAAGCTGGCAGTAAAGTTGATTTGCTTTCTCTTTCCAGCTTGGTATGTACATCTTTAAGAGGAAAAATTGGCGTCTTTCATGAAATGGAAGCAAATTTTAAGGTAAGCAAGAAAAAAAATGTGTGTGTGTGTCACAAAAAGTGAGTACATTCACATTTTTGTAAATATTTTATTTTATCTTTTCATGTGACAACACTGAAGAAATTACACTTTGCTACAATGTAAAGTAGTGATTGTACAGCTTGTATAACAGTGTAAATTTGCTGTCCCCTCAAAATAACTCCACACACAGCCATTAATGTCTAAACCGCTGGCAACAAAAGTGAGTACACCCCTAAGTGAAAATGTCCAAATTGGGCCCAAAGTGTCAATATTTTGTGTCCACCATTATTTTCCAGCAATGCCTTAACCCTCTTGGGCATGGAGTTTACCAGATCTTCACAGGTTGCTACTGGAGTCCTCTTTCACTCCTACATGACGACATCACAGAGCTGGTGGATGTTAGAGACCTTGTGCTCCTCCACCTTCCATTTGAGGATGCCCCACAGATGCTCAATAGGATTTAGGTCTGGAGACATGCTTGGCCAGTCCACCCCCTTTACCCTCAGCTTATTCAGCAAGGCAGTGGTAATCTTGGAGGTGCGTTTGGGTTGGTTATCATGTTGGAATACTGTGGCCCAGTCTCCAAAGGGAGGGGATCATGCTGTGCTTCAGTATGTCACAGTACATGTTGGAATTCATGGTTCCCTCAATGAACTGTAGCTCCCCAGTGCCGGCAGCACTCATGCAGCCTCAGACCATGACACTACCACCACCACCATGCTTGACTGTAGGCAAGACACACTTGTCTTTGTACTCTTCACCTGGTTGCCGCCACACATGCTTGACACCATCTGAGCCAAATAACTTTATCTTGGTCTCATCAGACCACAGGACATGGTTCCAGTAATCTATGTCCTTAGTCTACTTGTGATCAACAAACTGTTTGCGGACTTCCTTGTGCATTATCTTTAGGAGAGGCTTCCTTCTGGGATGACAGCCATGCAGACCAATTTGATGCAGTGTGTGGCATATGGTCTGAGCACTGACAGGCTAACCCCCCACCCCTTCAACCGCTGCAGCAATGCTGGCAGCACTCGTTTCCCAAAGACAACTTCTGGATATGATGCTGAGCACAAGTGCTCAGCTCCTTTGGTCGACAATGGTGAGACCTGTTCTGAGTGGAACCTGTCCTGTTAAACCACTGTATGGTCTTGGCCACCGTGCTGCAGCTCAGTTTTAGGGTCTTGGTAATCTACTTCTAGCCTAGGCCATCTTTATGTAGAGTGACAATTCTTTTTTCAGATCCTCAGAGAGTTCTTTGTCATGAGGTGCCATGTTGAACTTCTAGTGACCAGTATGAGAGAGTGAGAGTGATAACACCAAATTTAACACACCTGCTTCCCATTCACACCTGAGACCTTGTAACACTAACGAGTCACAGGACACTGGGGAAGGAAAATGGCTAACTGCGCCCAATTTGGACATTTTCACTTAGGGATGTACTCACTTTTGTTGCCAACGGTTTTGACATTAATGACTGTGTGTTGCGTTATTTTGAGGGGACAGCAAATTTACACTGTTATACAAGCTGTACACTCACTACTTTACATTGTAGCAAAGTGTCATTTCTTCAGTGTTGTCACATGAAAAGATATAATTAAATATTTACAAATATATGTGAGGGGTGTACTCTTGTGAGATACTGTATATACCTATGCCAGCAACAAAGTATTGGTACACATTTAGCAAAGCCAGAGCCTGGAGCAAAAGAAATGGAAACTTGACAAGCGGCAACCAAACTGTATTGTATAAGCAATGCTGTATCACTATGACTGTGGCCATATCAGCCAAAAGTATGCCTGGGAAGGGTGGGGTCACACTGTCAACAAAAAATGAATTTGTATTTGCACAATGGTGTGGGCTGTACTTTAGACACCTCAGCAGCTGAAAAAAGACAAAAACAGAAGGCACTTACCATGTAGTGACATTGGTGCCTGAGGACCTTTTGGCAAATACACATTTTTATTTTTATTTTATAGCGCATATAAAATAATGAAATTTGACTGGTTCTGAAAGGAATAATCCTGTTTTGTTCTGCTCTAGTCTTTATTCAGTAATTTAGCCCAGCTGTCTATAAAAATGTAGCAAGCATGCACAGTATAGGCCTCTAGTTCTTAGTATATATATATTTTTTTTCAGACACTCTCTCGAGCTTTGGTGAATATTGGAACCAGCCTCACTCATAATAAGGATGTTAGAGACTTCTTCATTGATCTTGTGGAAAAGGTATTCACACATTTCCTGCCACTTGCTCCTATCTTTATAACCCACTGTTTGATGATGTTTATAACATGTAATTTGTCTTGAGATTCTTGTGCAAAATGTATCATAACTTTTGTAACTGACTTGTTTTCCATAAGTTTACATGTTCGGAGGAAGACTATGCACTGTGTATTTCTGTAATTTTGTGTTTGTGGTTAAAGCAAAGATAATTCCGTTGCTGAACCTTTTGGGGATTGAATTATAAACTGCAACCAGCAAGTAGCCATTTTGTTTATGTAGTTATGATTTCAGATGTTTAAACAGAAGTACCGATAAGCTTTGGCTGTTGATTGAAGTGCCAAGAGGTGACTTGTATGGAGTATTGAATAAAGCGGTTGTAGGGTTAATAGCCCATTTCACTTGTCTCCAGCACAGTTCACCTACATCAGGGATAGGCAACCTGTGGCCCTCCAGCTGTTGTGGAACTACATTTCCCATGAGACATTGCAAGGATCTGCAGTCAGTTACTGGCAGAGGCATGATGGAACTTGTAGTTCTGCAACAGCTGGAGGGCCACAGGTTGCCTTCCCCTGACCTACATGATAACATTTCTTTAAGTGTTCATATTATCTATTGATATTTTCATCTTCAGTTAGTGTTACCGTTTTTATTGCACTTGTTGCTCCTGTAGTTTGGTGAGCTGACCAGTGACTTTTGTTCAATGTACTTTGTATATCAGAGTATCTCAAAGAGCTGTTCTTGTTGCTCCTAGTACTTCAAATGTATTTCCATTCTACATCACTACATTTAAAGAATGAATCAGAATCCATTTTTTTGTGGAAAATAAGAACACTTCAGACATTTTGAGGCCCAATAATTGTTTATTCATGTATGTGGCTTGGTCCAAGTACCTGAACTTTCTCACCTTCAGCCCCTCAAAGTGAGCTCAGGCCCTCCCTGTTCTGTCCCCAGTTCCCCACTACTACAGCTTAGTAGCTGTGGCTGACCAAACAAAGTATATGTAGTTGTACAGTAAACCTATTAGCTAAAATCCCATATAATCTTTCACATGTCAATGTAATTGTCAGTATTTCTTTTTTTTTTTTACAAATCAGGAGTGCTTTATTGAACAAACAAGACAGCACAGTATAAATAGTCTCATAAACAGAGTACAATGCCATAACTGAGTAGCAGTTGAATATAAGGCCACAAGACCGAACCGTACATTGCCATAAGGCATATACCACTTACACTGACAGAAACAACAATGCAGCATAAAAAATGAGATCCAGCACTCTTACATGGTGCACAGAACAATAGCCGGTAAACCATCTGTCCAGCTGTCTAACAACGAGTAAGACGGAAATGGTCAACAGCATTTCAATTTGAGGTCAAAGAAGACTAAACTTTTTGCATACTTCCAGGAATGACCCCAATTGATTTACATGTAAGTCAATACATAGGTAAAGCAGCATCCACCATCGCTTCCCAGGAGGACAATGCAGGGGGAGTGAAGGAGGTCCACTTGAGGAGCATTTCTTTTTTTTGCGTAGTATAGGAGGTAGGAGATTAGCAATTTAGTATGATGAGGCCGCTGCTCATCTTCATGAATCCCTAGAAGTGCCAATGCCGGGGAAGGCAAAAGTGGCAACTGTAACCTAAAATAAATCATTTCAAATACCTCCGACCAGAATTTAGCAATATTTGGACAAGCCCAGAGCATGTGCAAATAGGACCCTAGATGAACCGGACACCGAGGACATTATGGATCGCATGTCTGATGCATTTTATGGAGTCAATTGTCAGTATATGTATTTCTGCAGCTTTCGTTAAAATAATGCCTGGTGACCCTGCTATGAAGGTTCATGTGCAAGCACTTCTGTTATGGGTTGACAGTACTATGTCCCTGTCTCTTAATTGTTCTTGTGTGTTATCACCCTGTCGTGGAAATTGATGGAGGACATTCCAGCATACACTGCACAGGCATGTTCTGCCATTATCACCGTCTGAAAATCCAACCCGAGCAATGATGTGCAGCTGCTTTCGGAGTGCATGCATGTAGACAGAAAATGGCTGCAAAGAAGCTTTAGGAGATACAAAAAAGTTAATACGGTATTTTTTTAAACCGAAGACTTGGCAGTTTATAAAACATAGTGCTTTATCAAACGAAATCCTCTATTATACCATCCACTTCAGGATTGGTATAATAGAGCACCTTGTGTGCCTCAAAATATGAGTGTCATGATATACCCTTGGCTAAGAATAGATGTCACATTGGAAACTAGCTTTTTTAATGAAGGTTATCAGATTTCCATTGTATACTTGTCACCAAGTTTTGTGTAACCACAGTAGGTTAAATCTCCAAACTGCACTCATCTCTTGCTCATCTTACCATCTCTAGTAAACAGGCAGTTTTCATTAAAATTAGTGTGAATTTATGAGAGTAGAAACTTAGGAGCTGTGATTGCAAATGTTCCCTGTGAAGATTCAGGCTCCTGGGTTGTCTCTGATTCTGACTTCACTACCTCCTAAATCCAGCCATAGATGCTGTGATTTTCTTTCCTGCAACCATGGGTCAGTGTTGATGAGGGAATCCCTTCTGCTGAGTTATTGTGTTTTCCCAGTAGGGGGGGAGTCTTCCCAGCAGGGAGAGCACACGGTGATTATTGCTAGCGGCTATAAACACTGCCAATTATAACAGGAAAAATCTGGCAGGCAGGTTATACCCAAGTTGATCGATCCATCAGCTTGGATACAATCAGCCTGCTCATACATGGTTCGAATCTCAGCCAGTTCCTCCTGAACCAGCTGAGGTTAAAATTGTCTATGACTGGCTTAAAGTGGATGTAAACCCTCCATATATCCAGTGAAGTGAACAGCCTCAGATGATACACAGAGATGAAACAGAGCTCCCTATATAAGTGTTACATTCTCTTTATTTCAGTACTCACTGTACACTCCAATATCACAGGACAAGTACACCTTAGCATGCTTCCCTTACATTACATCTGTCTTCTAAGATGGCTTCCATACCCCTTGACCCTTGTTGTCACTCCTGGGTGGAGCCAGCCTTAAAGAGACATGTGGAACCTTTCAAGTATAACAATAAGTATTACATGTACAGTGGATATAAAAAGTCTACACACCCCTGTTAAATTGTCAGGCTTCTGTGATGGGCCATCCAGAAAACAATCATGTTTTTCGCACACTGTTCACATGTGTGCGGTTAGTGTGTAGAATAACACAGCACAAGGGACAAGGTGTCAACCATGTTCAGTGACTTATGAGGCAGTGCAAACGGAATTGGCTTTAGTGTCTGTGTCCTTTTAAAACCAGGATCAGCAATGGTAGCTCACATATTTTTCCCCTTCCTGGTATTGTTTGCATGTGTTGTGTGTTAATAATGCATCTGATTGGATTTTGTCCTGTTTTTATTTAGTTTATAAACTGTACTTTTGTAATAAATAACAGTCCTCTTTCCTTCCTTTTAACTTTCAGTTTATAGAGCCCTGTAAAGCTGCTAACTGGGCTTTTTCGGATGTTCAACTGTTTCTCACTCAGTACACAGCATCTGCTCGTGCTCTTGACGCCTTCAAGTGAGTGTTTTATTGGTCTCCCTGCTGTCACTGTTACATCCTGTTCCATCATGTCCCTTTCCTCACAACTCTCTTCATGTATGTCTTTTCTTCCTGGTAGTTCTGTCATAACAATTATACTTTTTATTGCCATTTCCTTCAGTTTCTTCTTCCCTTTATTTATTTATTTATTTTTATTTTTTTATTTATTTTTAACCTGCCTTACCTGATTGAGAGAGATGTTCATTGAGACATCATGACTGCATATATTGCTGTTATACTGTGTGTGACCTTTCTAAAATCCGGAAAATGTTCAGTGAAGAACACAGAGCTCATGCACATCACTGAATCTCATCCTCCTATGTTTGTCATTTAAAGTGATAATAAATCCTCCTTTTTTATTTCATTAAAATGGCAAACCTGTTATACTTACCTGCTCTGTGCAACGGTTTTGCACAGAGCAGCCTCTTCATCTGGGGCCCCCCGCTGGTGCTCTTGGCGCTTCCCCCCACGAAGTGCCCCCTTAGGAAGCAGCTTCCTATGGGGGCACTCGTGCATGCTTGACCATGCATGCTCGATCTGTTCAGATACACAGCCTAGCTTGGCCCGTCTCCGGTCTCTGCTCACAGGTTTTGACTGACAGCAGCAGGAGCCTTCAGCCAAGCCTGTGAAAGCCGAGAGAGCTGCTGCTGCAGACATGCACAGTGCTGGACCTCAGTGAGTAGTTAGTGGGGGCTGCATGTTAAATGTTTTTTACCTTCATGCAGAAAATGCATTAAAGTGGTTGTAAAGGCTCAAGGTTTTTCACCTTCCTGCAGCCCCCCTAAGACTTGCCTGAGCCCTATCACAATCCAGTGATATGCGAGACAGCCTCGGCTCTCCGGGGATTTTCGCTCCTCCTCAGCAGTGGGAGCCATTGGCTTCTGCTGCTGTCAATCACAGCCAATGAGGAGAGAGAGGGGGCAGGGCCGAGCCACGGTTCTATGTGTGAATGGACATGCAGAGCAGCAACTCCAGCTGCTTGATGTGGGGGCTCAGCAGGAGGGGAGGGCCTGGAGCGCTGCCAGGGGACCTGAGAAGAGAAGGATCCGAGCTGCTAAGGCATTGTTGTTTATGGTTACTGAACATTAGATGACATGCACCTGATCTGGCTGTTTTACCAAGTTGGATGACAGTTTAGTATCTGTGGGACAGCCTCATATAATCCTGGATGACAGGTCCTGGGAAATAAAAGGATTGTTTAATATGGCGGCATGCTGTTTATCATACTTTTTAATTTGCTCCAATCTGTTATACCTGTGACTATATCTGTAGACAAATGCAGTGTTAAAACCTAACTGCCTCTGCAGATTGCTAGACCTTTGTTAGCCTGCAGCCTGTAAATTGTATCTAAAGATCATGAGCCATGTCTGTATTTACTGCATGCTCCACTAATATTGTCCAGGATCCTTCTAGTGTGTAAGGAGTAGAGATACGTCACAGCACTCGCAGATGCTGAAGTATGCAATGTTTTAACTTGACTCTCTGTGAAGCCTGTGCTTTGTTGATCTTGAGTTTATTGAGACATTTGGCTCAATACGCCTATCTGTGCCAGAGATCACTTGGCAGCAGCAAATTGTGCTGAGGTTTTTTCATGCCTTTTTGCACAATCTTTTATTATGATCAGTAAGTTTATATTTTAAAATGCAAATAGTAGGCAACAATGGAGGATTTAGAAGTGCAGATGTTGCTCTTAACACCAGTAGCATGGCAAGTGTTATGTTTTATTCGGAAGGACAGAAAATGAAAGCAGGCATGTGGTTAGTTGATATGGACATCATCTCTGCTTTTCACACCCCTGTTAAGTAGGATTAAAATAATTACTCTGTCCCAAAATATTGCTTCATAGAGTTCAGTGTGCAGATACCATTTGTTACAACAGATGCATTGTCTAAAATGCAGAGCCATTAAAAAAAATACTTGATGTTTGTCCCTTGACGTAACTAAAAGTGAATAAAAGAGGTGCCCTTTTTAATTGCATGATTTGGGACTAGGCCAGGATGATGCCCCCTAACATTTACATTTACAGAGAATCTTGAGAGACTGACAATAGAAGGTTGTTTCTGAAATCCTGTCTGACCTGTTCTCCCTGAATAGTTTTCTGACATCAGTTCTGAGATGCTACAGGAGAGAGACCAGGTGATCAATCATAGGCGTGTGCACATAAGGTGGAAGGTGTGCTTGGGCTGTGCAGTGTACTGTGCGGATTCCCCCTGCTGCCTGGCTGCAGAGAAGGACGGGGCAATCTCTGTATCAGTCTCTTTCTCAAAAGTGAGACATCAGGGGTCTTTTTAGATCCCTGATATTTCGCCAAAGCCCCCCAGCAGGGCTCCTAAATAAAATTGAAAAAAAAAATGAAATCTAATATTGTAAAAAATAATAAAAAAACGAAATTGTAAAAATAAATAAAATAAAAATAATCTACTGACGCCTATCTCTGACCCACTGACACCACCCTCTGCCCTTCTGACATATATATATATATATATATATATATATATATATATATATATATATATATACACACACACATACACACACATACACACACACACACACACACACACACACACTTGTATGTTTCCGCTTTGTGGTGCACACCCTAATGCAATAGACTGCGCACACCTATGTGATCAGTGCATTGGCTTTGGTCACATGTCAAATTACATACTCACAGTATGGGATATATAGATTTGAAAAAGAGGAAGTAAACCTTCCTGTATTCTTTGTACCTATAGGTAAGCCGAGAAAAAGGCTTACCTATAGGCACTATAAATATCTCCTAAACTTGCACAGTTTAGAAAATATTTACTGTATACTGCGCCGATGATGTCATTGGTGCATGCACTCTGAAGGAACGGGCACCCGTGCTGTTTCTTCAGAAGCCTGCGTCGTGATCGGCGGATCCCGCGTGCATGCCAGAGTCCGTGGACCCGGAAGGAAGACGGGTGAAAATGGATGCGGCCTGCAGCGGGGATAACGCAGGCTTTATTTGCAGGCAAGCATCACATAATGTGCTAGTGTGCAATGCATACAAGCACATTATGCCTTTACTTTGTAAAAAAAAAAAACATGAGTTTAAGCCCTCTTCAATATGAGTTTGCATTTTAAATATATGTCTATTTAAAGTATTGTATTTGTTCTGTTCTTTTTCCTCAGGCAGCAAGCTCTCTGGGAGAGATATATGGGTACTTTACGAAGCTGTCTTATGAAAATGTACCACAACTAATATACACTGGAACATACTCGCTCATGGCTGTTAACTCAAGTAGACTTCCATTGATCACATGACAGAAGACCTGTAGATGAGAGATACATATATGCTGCCAGTGCTATTCTGCTAATGAAAATGCTATATGCTTGTCCCTGATTTTAGCACTCTTGCGCTAATTTCATACTGGGGCGGGCGGGCGGGCAGTAGCTGTAAAGCGATTTTCCGCTGTTATAGTGGTTCTATGGCGCCGCTATGCAGGTGGGAGTGCGGCGCTTTTAACCCCCCACAAGGGGTTAAAAGTGCCGGAGTGCCGCGCTTCTGAGGCGGTGTGCAGCCGCTTCGGAAGCGCTTGCCATTGATTTCAATGGCAGAGGCGGAGGAGGAGCAGTATAAACATCGCTCACTGCACCGTCCCAAAGATGCTGCTTGGAGGACTTTTTTGTAAAGTCCCGCAAGCGCACCACCCCCGTGTGAAAGCACTCAGGCTTTCACACTGGGATGGATGGGGGGGTGTTTTTCAGGCACTATAAGGGCGCTATTTTTAGCCCAAAAGCACCTGAAAAAGCCCCAGTGTGAAAGGGGCCTTAGTCACCAACCTGGAATAAACATGGAGCACGCAAAGTCAAGAATTTGTTTCAGCCAAGAGCTTAGATTGGATCAGCATGACAGACAAAAAAATAGCTGGTTAACTTTTCATCTCATGATAGAATATGACGCTCTTTAATATCTGTGTCTTATTAATGTACTTGTTAAAATGTATGTATATATGTATATATAGAACATATATTGATCCTGTTCCTACCTATTTTTTTTTTTTTTTTTTAAATAAAAGTTATCTTGAAATAGACCATTTGTTTCTAAAGGGTTGTTGTCACTAAGAAAAGCACTGAATTCTAAATAAGTGGAGGGTACTGACAAGTCATTGTACCTCCAGTCCAGCATCAAGTAATCTTAAAGCATATCTATGGTCAAAACTTCAATTCTTATATTAATTTATACATTGTATTTCAATTATTTCTAGTTTACTCCTATTATTCTGAACGAACTTGAAGTTTGTAAACTTACTTTATAAAGATCCCCACACATTAAGGCCTCATTCAGACTGGATGTTTTTACAGCCAGCTGCTTCTAGGGATGTCAGGCTTTTTTTTTTTTTTTTCTTACCCTGCCTCTAAACCCCCCTGCAAGTTAGTGTATGAGTCCATGCACACATAGGCTTTTAGCAGCATTTAGTGGCAGGGCCTTTTAGAGGCAGAATGAAACCCACTGCCAGTGTATCCAGGAGCAGCAGAGTTTTGGCAGAAAAAAAGTTTGACGCTTGTAAATGCGTCTAAACGCGTGTTAACGTTAGGCGTGTTTAGTGCTTGAGCGTTAAGCGGTCTAACTGCTCGGATGTGGGAGTGCAGTAAAAAATGTCTGGGGGCAGGGGATGGGAGGTAAGCAGGACAGTATACAGAAACAGGAATTAATAGGGCAAAGTACAGTTAGTTAGCAGGGCAGTGTCAAATGTGTGGATTTGGGAATCAAGACATTTAAAAAAAAAACATTTTAAGTCCTTCCCTACCTCAAAGTCCTTGGCATTCCCCCTTACATCAGAGTTCCAATTTACATCAGTATCCCCAGAGGGCCACCACTTTACATCAGAATCCCCCTTATATCAGAGTCTGGCAGAGTGCCTCTCTGAAAATACCATCACCACTGGGTGGTTAGTGTGAAAAGGCTTTCATTAAAAAAAAATGCCCTTGTTTTTGGCTCTGAATTGTGCATGTACAGTTGCGGAGCCAGACAATTAGTGACTCAGCCACAACTGGTGCGGTGGGGCGTGTAAATATAAGCCATGCCCGATAAGTGCCATGATGTCACTGTGCAGGCGCACACCTGGACCTGCCCTGCTGCCCAATCTGAGGCTGAATTCGGCAGTTCTCTAATTGGCTGGCTCTGGAACTGTGCATGCTCAGTTCAGAGCTGATGACAAGGGGATTTTTTACAGCCAGTTCACGGACATTTATGGACAGGAGAAAAGTGCCTTTTTTTTTTTTACAAACTTATCTGTAAATTTACAGATGGTTGGCAACACAGCGCTGGGCTGTATACAGCTGTAATACGGCAGAAATTAAACCTTTATTTGCTTTTTGTGGACACAGTGCCTGCTTACCACGTCCTATTCAAGTAAATGGAGTTGCTCTGCAAACACCCCACAACTGTGTGAAATACACGTGGTTGTAGTGCGCTAATGTGGGTTCCAGGGGTTAAAGCAGATGGTAAGGAGCTGATACAACACCTCACTGCCTGCTTAATGCTCTCTGAAGAGCAATCTGAATGCAGATCGCTCTTCAGAGACCAAAGCACATGTAAATAAGGTCCTAAAGGGATGCTAAGGTTGGACAGGAAGGGGTTAAACAGAGAAATCACAAACTTGTGAGTAAAAATTGTTTATCCAACTAGCAGATTATCAGCCATCCCCCAATAGAACTAAAGTGGTTCCTGAGTGTTAACTGGTCATGAACAGAGGAAGAGTGGAGGGGAGAGAAGGGAGGGAGATAGGAGAGTTCAGTCAGTGTAGAGCTTACTCACCCCATGCAAGTCTGGTGGCTCAGGCAGCGGAATCAGTTTTGCAGCCACCATGTAGTTTCCGGCTGCAGTGCTTCAAATTTCCCGCCCACACATCATCTCAGACACAGCACTGGCTAGGAATTGGATGTGGGTTGGGCAGACCCGAGGAGAGGGGTGGGAGGAGGCAGTGCACATCATCCCTCTCTCTTCTCCTATCCATGCAGGGGATGGGCAAGGGGGTAGTGTGCTGACTGGGCTCTGTGAGACTGTCACAGGCACTCAGCCTTCAGAGATGCAGACAGCCTCTGCAGACAGCTTACTCTGATGGTCAAAGTGTACGGGTTGCCTGGGGGGGGGGCCAAACTGAAATCCGGGGGCGTGTAGTCCACCCCAGCACCCCCCTAGATCCGGCCATGTTCTGAACTACAGAGGCGAGTATGGGAATCCCTGCTTGCAGGCAGCCATGTACCGTGGGATATGTAGTCCTTGGATTTGAAAGTAAACTGAGGAGAAGCTGCAAATCATGCAGGGAAGCCAGAAAGTTGTGGAATGAGATAGTCAGCTGACAAGCAGCACTCCCAACAGGAAAGGAGATTTTTAAGTAAACTTTCATATTGGATTATTAACCACTTCAGCCCCGGAAGGATTTGCCCCCTTCCTGACCAGAGCATTTTTTGCGAAATGGCACTGCGTCGCTTTAACTGACAATTGCGCGGTCCTGCAACGTTGTACCCAAACAAGATTTATGTAATTTTTTTCCCACAAGTAGAGCTTTCTTTTGGTGGTATTTGATCACCTCTGTGGTTTTTATTTTTTGCTCTATAAACAAAAAAAGAGCGACAATTTTTTGAAAAAACCCTCAATATTTTTTACTTTTTGCTAAATAAATATCCCAAAAAAAATTTTTAAACAACAACTTTCTTCATCGTTTTTTAGGCCCATATATACTCCTCTACATATTTTTGGTAAAAAAAAAAACGCAATAAGTGTATATTGATTGGTTTGCGCAAAAGTTATAGCGTCTGCAAACTATGGGAATCGATTTATGGCCTTTTTTATTATTTATTTATTTATTTATTACTAGTATTAGCGGCGATCTGCGATTTTTAGCGGGACTGCGTTATTGTGGCGGATGGATTGGACACTTGACACTTTTTTGGGACCATTGACATTTATACAGTGATCAGTGCTATAAATAGCCACTGATTTACACAGTAATGTCACTGGCAGGAAAGGGGTTAACACTAGGGGGCGATCAAAGGGTTAACTGTTCCCTGGGAAGTGTTTCTAACTGTATGGGGGCTGGGCTGACTGGGGGAGGAGAGAGATCGTTGTTCCCTATCACATGGAATAGACAATCTCTCTCAACTCCCCTGTCAAAACATGAATCCGCTTGTTTACACTTGCAGGTGCCCGTTCTGTCACTGCGGCGGAACGATCGCGGATGGCCGGCGGACATCGAGTCCACCCCACCTGCTGATTGGCTCCCCCGCACGCGCTTACAATACACATGCCCGCCGTACACCTATGGCAATTTGCGCAGAAGAGCCGACCTGCCGCCGTCAAACGACAGCGGCTGGTCGGCAAACAGTTAATAATAACTATTGTTTGTATTGCTATTACAATACTGATGTTAGAAACTGAAAGTGTAAGCTGTGACCATAGATTTCCTTTAAACGTGCTTTGCAAGTAATTAACTATGTTCTTACGTTTGTTTCCTTGTTATTTTTAGTTTATAAAAAGGGGATCTGTTATGCACAGTAAGTGATCAGATTTCATATTTCAGATAAAAGGATTCTGGTTGCTAGGTGTAACAGCTCAACCTTTTTTCATAAATTGGTCCAAGGGGGTGTGTCAGTGAGATTTTCCTGTTGAGGACTATAGAGAATCGGTGTTTAACAGAGGATTTTGAACAGGAAATGATTAGCTTTAGCCAATTCAAATCTATATAGTACTGGACTAGAAGAAAAAAAATAAGATTTGCTTCTCCGCTACCTGTTCTGCTGTTGGTTTATTTAGAAATAGGTCTCCACATCCAATGGCTAGTAATTCATTATCTTATGTGACTCTTGGCTTTCAGGGAGCTTGGCTATACATAAAACTACATGGCAAAATGACTGCAGCCTGTAATGCACAACACTGCATTGGCTGAACCATAGAAGAGAGCAGCTGTTCTACATTCTAAACAATGTATTAATTATGTGGCTCAGGGACTGTTATCAGTTATAATTGGAGGTGAATCACGTTAAAGTAACATCTGTCCTCCTCAGGACACATAAATCCTGAGAGGAAGAGCTTTCAAGAAAACACATATGTCAAAATGATGTATATACAAAGACAATATCTGAATACATGCTTTTGCAAATCCTAGCTATGCTGTGATCATATCACTTCTGTTTCTACAGACACATCCTTGTACAGATTGATGCACTCAGCATTTAATTCATCAACAAATGCATTTTCACTTGTGGAGAGATTTATTGTGTTAAGGAAGCCCATTCATTTCATGTGGTCTCTTAACCGATGAATAAAAACGCAGCTGCACTATTTTTGACAATGCAGCACACCACTTTTATGTCTGTGTGGGGCTGTGTGCTATAGCACAGGTTTGTTAGGATCCAGTGTATATATTGGGGTGCAAATCAGAATGAAAACGGAAAACTGTATCAAATACTGTAATTTTCCTTTCCTGACGCCAAACCATGGCAGCATACTAGTGATAGAGCTCCGCCTCTTGACCACTCCCTCAGGACCAGTGAATAGCATACCAAAAAGGAGATGTTAGACGCCCCCCTATTCTTTGTAGCAAGCTACATACCAAAACGTACAAGGGTGGGCCCGTATGCTGCCATGGTTTGGCATCAGGAAAGGAAAATTACGGTAAGTATTTGATACAATTTTCCTGATGCCCACATGGCAGCATACTAGTGATAAATAACTAGCCGACAGGGTGGGTACTGCTTGGCAAAATCTAATTTATTTCAAGACATAATTGAAGACTGGATAGTCCTTCTGCCGAAATTTACAGATGTCAAGGCCCCTGGGTCAACTCTATAGAGTCTTAAAAAGGTACTCTGGGAAGACCAAGATACTGCTCTACAGATGGTTTCCATCGACACATTTGAAACGGCCACCCATGAAGCTGAAACCGCCCTGGTAGAGTGTGCAATCACCACTGAAGGAAGCTCACAACCCCTCGCTCTGTACGCTCTGCATATGTGTTTAACAATCCATCCTGCCAAAGTTCTTGCAGTAGCCCCTTTCCCCCAGTACTTCCCTGTTGGGATTATAAATAGCTTGTCAGAAGATCTAACAGACACAGTAACGGATAAGTATTTCCTCAATGTTCTGGAAACATCTAATTCATGCAGACTCCCTGTGTGCCCTCCTGGGAAGTTGGGCAAAGCGCAAACAGAAATATCAATGCTACTACCCATACAACATATTGATGGCAGAGCTCTCGGGTGCTCAAATCCACAGTCGGCTGAGTAGAATAATCTAGGAAAGCTGATCCGCACACCAGTTGTTGCTCTTAAAAAATCTTGATTTTATTGGAAAGCCACAATGTACAAATGCAGATAAAATCAGTTGATGTGTTTCAACCCATAAGGCCTTAGTCATAACCACATTACAGACATAAAACTTTAAAATAAATAGCAGCTCTAAAGATCAGAGGCTCCACCCCTTAATTGTCTTAATTGACCACAGGCAATATGCCACTAGTTTTCACAGACCTTGTGGTAATTGTGTGTGTGTGTGCATATATTCAATCTGGGAAGAATCTTATATGCTGCTCTGAGGGTCCCAGGGCCTGGAGCTCAGAAACTCTTCTACCAGAGGTTAACTGCTTTGTAAGTTATGTCCCAAAGAGAACATTCCTCAGTTGGAGCGAACAGATGAACTAACAGGAAACTCAGTAATACTGACAGATCCCATTGGGGAAAGACTCTTCTGCTCGGTGGGCGAATCTTGATGACTGCTTTTAACAATTGCCTAACTAATGGATCCTCAGACCATCTGACTTTGGTTATTGCTGAGATTGCAGATATTTGCACTTTTAATGAGCTGAGGCTAAGGCCCATGTCTAAGCCAGATTGAAGAAAATCTGATACCGCTGATAGAAGGGGGGCCATAGGATCCAGGTCTTATTCAGCCAGCATGACTACAAATCTGTGCCAGATCTTGGCATACAATTTATTAGTAGAGGGTTTTCTGTCCCTCAGTCTAAGTTCTCCAGCCTCCCCCTTTCAATGGCCATGCTCGTAGCTCCAGCCTGCCTCTATTCAGATGTAGGAATTTGCCATGCACTAAGAGGTGTGGGAACACTGGTAGGGGGATTGGATGCTGCTTGCTGAGGTAGATCGCCAAGGAAAACCAAGGTCTCCGTGGCCAGAACGGGAAAATGGCTATGATTGTTACTTGCTCATTCAACAGTCTCAGGAGGAATCTCATTATTAGAGATGTTGGGGGAATAGTGTAAGCTAGGCTGCAATTCCAGGGTGTAACTAGCACCTCTGTCCCCTGGGGATGCAGAAACTGGGACAGGAACCTCTGAAGCTTGCGTTTGTTGTGGGATGCAAAGAGGTGGATTTGAGGTAGACCCCACTTGTGGACCAACTGAGAGAAGAATTGGGGATGAAGGCCCATTCTGTATGATCTGGGAATTCTTGGGACAGATGATCTGCCTCTGTTTTCAACCTCCCAAGAAGATAGACTGCCTTCAGGGAATGCAGGTGAACTTCAGTCTAGGACATTATGGATTCTACTTCCCTCAGCAACATGCTGCTGCGAGTTCCCCCCTGGCGCTGAATATAGCCAACTGCTACCCTGTTGTCCATCTGCAGAATGATCGGCCGGTTCTTGATCCGTGTGATATAGGGCCCTGAGAGCCAGAAGGCTGCTCATATCTCCAGTACATTGGAAACCATTCCTTTGGCGGGGAAGCTCCACTTGCCCTGGACCGATTGACCTTCGCAGTGCACCACCCATCCTGTCTTGCTGGCGTTGATCGTAACAGTGGTTCAATTTAACGGACCTAAGGCCTGTGATTGCTTCAGGGACTCCGCCTTTAGCCACCACTGTAGACCCCTTCTCATAATGAGTGACACTGCTATTAGCTGTGCCAAGTTCTGCTTCCTCCACTGCGCTAGGAAGCCTGACTGAAACTGACGGAGGTGCCTGAGAGACCAGGGGATCATTGGGATACACAATGACATGGTGCCCAGAAGGCTGAGGCACTGGGAGGCTGATTCTACATAGTGGTGGTTCTACATAGTATTGACTCAGGGAGGCTTTCTCTTTAAAGAGATGATATACGTTTTAAAACTGAGAGCACTATATATCTGTTTCTTTTTGCATGTGACACAATACATCTAAAACTGCATCCATATATGTCTGGAAGTTGCTAAGTGCATATTGAGTATTAGTGGTCATCAAAAAAATCTCTTCATGATTTTGGCCTGATCGTTAACACCTGGTCCAATATAGTGACAACAAGCGCTGTCTGATCCTAGTAATAAGGGTCATGACAGGAAGGTGAGCGGTTAGTGATACTATTGGTGGTGGAACTGCAGTGAAGCATCCAGCTCATAGACACTTGGGTCTCATATATATGGACTTTTATGCTTCATGTTTATGGAAATTTTAATATGAATTTTATTATTAACTTTAGAAATAATAGCGCTGCACTTTTTGTTAAAATGTTTACCTATAGGATGTGATAAATTTGCCTACAGTGTTCAGACGCTTTTTGTTAGGTATTTTTAAGTTGCGCTGATTGATTTGATTGTGGAACCTCCATAGGGAGTGTCACGTTCTTTGCTAGGCAGACCACCGCCGCATCAACCATCGGTGCCAAGTCAAGCGAGGCCCCCTCCATCTCCTCTAAGGGGTATCATATGTGCAGAGAACCTCTTTTGAGTTTTCTGCCATTCCTGTTTTATGATGTCCTTAATAGGAAAATAAGCCTGTCATTTCTGGAGAAAAGGAAAGTAGGATTTAGCCTTCTTCTGAGCTTCCTCCTCTTCCCATCCAATCGCCCATTTTACTGCTTGGGTGTATGATTCTATAAGAGAGAAGCTGAACCCAAGCTGTTCCAGATCCACCTCCAATAAGGAAGAATTATCGTTCTCAGCAGGCTGACCGAACTGCACTGGGCAGAACAGTACTACTTGCTGAAGTCCCTGGCTGGTCCTCCAGCGGGACTTCTTGAGAAGGTGGTTGAGACAATAGAGGTAAATTTGGATAAGGAATCTCGCACTACCTTCTTTAGCATTGACGAGACTTGAGCAGTCTCTTGTTCTCTGTCCACTGCAAATTCTTCCAGACAGTTTTTACACATCAATTTGTTGGTTAAGGGAAGTGTGTCATAGGCCCAGCTGTATTTCTTGCTGTGATGTCTGCATTGCTCCCGAGAAGAGGAGGCATGACGTCTTTTTATTGGATGCCTGCAGCTACGTTCCCTTGAAGAACACCTGTCCTCTCATAAGAGGGCACTCTTTTAGGTCTCCTTACCATTTCGGTGGTCCCCTACCTTAGAAATTGAGGGTCTTGCATAAGTGATGACTGACTTATGGTGATAGAGAAAAAGGGATGGTCAGCGGAAAAAATAAATATTTGAAAGAAAGAGAGTTGATGATAAAGAGTGATCCTTTAGGGTAATAGCTACTCCCTACCCCTCCCCATTTCTCTTCTTTTTTTTTTTTTTTTTTTTAACCAAAACTTCTCTTCAATACCTGCAGAGGGTGCGACGGGAAGTCTGCCGAATATGGATCCGAAAGACTCTTAGCTTGGAGCCACACTCAGGAGGTTGTAAATTGCCCAGCTTATTCAGGCACACTGACCTCTTTAAATGTTCCCAGGGAAGGAAGGAACCTCCCCCGGGTTCCACCTCCTGTTATGGGCAAAAAAATCTGATTTTGCCCATTTCCAAGGTGGCGCCCGGAACCCCCTCCAGCCAGCGTGCATGCGTGAAACCGGTGTTCCCCGATTACATAATTGGAAGCACCTGAGGCCGTGAAAAAACAGCGACGGGCAGCTGCCCCTTGTCTATAGGGTGGCTGAAAATCGAACAGCATGGAGCGGCCCACTCCAGCAGCCCGCCGGACAAGGTAACCCTACACCAAGGCAGAGAGAGCGCAAAAAACAAACTGAATCAGGGAGAAACTGACAGGATAAAAAGGGACAGGAGAAAAGGGAAAGACGAAGCCTATAAGGCCAGAGGTGCCCCTAACAAAAAGGATGCCCCAAACCGTAGTCAAATAGGAAGATGGCAGATTTCGTTTCTCACGAGGAAACACTGCAGTGGCCCATCAAGATCCAAAGACAGGTTATCTGTTGGGCTTGCACTTGACATAGCCAGACGCCAACAACATGCACTTTACAGGCTTGAAAACATACTAAAATCCCCTAAATAATATCTTTGTTAAAGGCAGAAAAACATTTCTTTTAAAACTATGCATAATTTTCAAAAAATACGATACTCAAAATGTGAAGATTTGTTATGTTATTGCGAATATTTAAGAATGTTAATTGTGCCTATCGGTATACTGAAAATGTACTTTTTTTTTGTCTCGAATTCCCCCTTAAAAATAGCAGTGCATTTCCTAATATTTGAGGGTGGCTAGCACAGTCTCATAACAGTATATCTGCAATGTGATATCTAAGGCACTGCCAGAAGATTTGGAGTGATAACTGACAATGTTACTACTGTGCTGATCACTGTTCTTGTTGTTGAAGATTCTAATACAAAGAAGCAAAGCCCTACCTCTACCAATATGGCCTCCTCATGCAGAGACACAGTGCGAAACAAGGCATGGTAATTTAGTAATAAGAAAAAGATCAGCTGCAGGTAGACCACAGACAATGCTGGTGACTAGTCCTTTGCCCTCTGCCGGCTCTTTGGGGCAGTGTATCTAAATTCTGCTATCACAAGATCCTGTTGTCTGTCTTTCCTAGTGCTATCATGAGTTTTTCACACAAGCCTGACTTCCATAACATACAGTTGTATGCTAAAGTTTAGAAACCCCTGACAATTTCCCTGATTGTCATTTATAAATATTTGGTTGTTTGGATCAGCAATTTCATTTTGATCTATCAAATAACTGAAGGACACAGTAATATTCCAGTAGTGAAATGAGGTTTATTGGATTAACAGAAAATGTGCAATATGCATCAAAACGAAATTAGACAGGTACATAAATGTGGGCACCTTTGTCATTTTGTTGATTTGAATACCTGTAACTATTTAGCACTGATTAATTGGAACACACAATTGGTTTGGTGAGCACATTAAGCCTTGAACTTCATAGACAGTGCATCCAATCATGAGAAAATGTGTTTAAGGTGGTCAATTGCAAGTTGTTGTTCTCTTTAACTCTCCTCTGAAGAGTGGCAACGTGGGGGCCTCAAAACAATTCTCAAATGACCTGAAAACAAAGATTGTTCTACATTATGGTTTAGGGGAAGGCTACAAAAAGTTATCACAGAGATATAAGCTGTCAGTGTCCACTGTGAGGAACATAGTGAGGAAATGGAAGACCACAGGCACAGTTCTTGTTAAGGCCAGAAGTGGCAGGCCACATAAAATATTGGAGAGGCAAAGGCGAAGGATGGTGAGAACGGTCAAAAACAGCCCACAGACCACCTCCAAAGACCTACAACATCAACTTGCTGCAGATTGTGTCACTGGGCATCATTCAACAATTCAGCGCACTTTGCACAGGGAGAAGCTGTATGGGAGAGTGATGCGAAAGAAGCCTTTTCTGCACACATGCCACAAACGGAGTCCCTTGAGGTATGCAAACGCACATTTGGACAAGCCAGCTTCATTTTGGAATAAGGTGCTGTGGACTGATGAAACAAAGATTGAGTTATTTGGTCATAACAAGGGGAGTTATGCATGGCGGCAAAAGAACACATTGTTCCAAGAAAAACACTTGCTACCCACAGTAAAATTTGGTGGAGGTTCCATCATTCTGTGGGGCTGTGTGGCCAGTGCCGGTACGGAGAATCTGGTTAAAGTTGAGGGTCGCATGGATTCCACTCAATATCAGCAGATTCTTGAGAATAATGTTGAGGAATCAGTCACAAAGTTGAAGTTACGCCGGGGCTGGATATGCTCAAAATCTACTCGGGCATTTATGCAGAGGAACAAGTACAATGTTTTGGAATGGCCATCCCAGTCCCCAGACCTGAATATCATTGAACATCTGTGGGGTGATTTGAAGTGGGCTATCCATGCTTGGCAACCATCAAACCTAACTGAACTGGAGATATTTTGTAAGGAGGAATGGTCCAAAATACATTCATCCATAATTCAGACACTCATTACAGGCTATAGGAAGCGTTTAGAGGCTGTTATTTCTGCTAAAGGAGGCTCTACTAAATATTGATGTGATTTTTCTGTTGGGGTGCCCAAATTTATGCACCTGTCTAATTTTGTTTTGATGCATATTGCGCATTTTCTGTTAGTCCAATAAACCTCATTTCACTACTGAAATAATACTGTGTCCTTCAGTTATTTGATAGATCCAAATGAAATTGCTGATCCAAACACCCAAATATTTATAAATGACAATCATGGAAATTGTCAGGGGTTCCTAAATGTTAGCATACAACTGTAATTTGGTTCTTGGTATTGGTGCCTTCTTTCCCAAAAAATGGTGTACAGGAATGTGGCCCGATGCATGGGAGGAGGCAGGCCTGACCAGAAACCTAACTTTCCTAGAACCATTCAAATCTTATAGCATTTGAGATGTGGAAGCAAGAGCTGAGGACTAGGAAGGTGTAGTTATGGATGGACAACGCAATTATGAGGTGCATACAGGCGGGCATTTCATCCAAAACTAAACATGTCCCAGGCATTAATAATTCTATAGCGAAAGCATTATTGAGGGGTAGATGGAATGTATCTTACATGCTTGCCCCATGTACAGACAGGCAAGGGCTAAAATGTCAAAGATATGTTTGGCAGCTTGTGAACCTGTCCCCGAAGACCTGATTGAGCAGTTGTTGGTTTTGAGGGCAAAAGCAGCATACAGGACAAAATGGTTGAAATCGCTCATGTTTTGAGGCACCTCGGGAAACCAGATGGAAAAAAAAACAGTGTGGCTCTGTCGTGGCACCCTAAAGAGAAGTAGGATATCAAAAGGTAAAGTGATGGTATTGGTGGCAGTGTTCTCTTTCTTTTCAAAGTTGGCCAAGGAGTATTATCCTAAAAGATGCTTTGTAGTTAGGAGAGTGCTAAAAAGGTGGGCTGAAGCACAACGAAGACTGAAGAGGATAGGGGACTATATTTATAAGAAGCAGTTGGAACTGGTACTGCATGCACTGCAACAAGTCTGTAACAAAGTGGTTCAGTTTGATGCAGCCTTCTTAATGAGCTTTTGCGGCAGCATTCATGGTTGGAGAATTAGTGGCCCCAACAAGATGGAAGGCTCAGGCTTGCAGAATGATGGGGTGTCCTTACTGAGTGAAGCAACCCAGTCAGGCAAAGGATATTGGGTGGTCTTGAATATAAGGCATGATGGCTTGTGTCTGGTAGGAGCTGTGGAGAGATGCCTAGCAATCAAGGGCAAGGGAGTTGTACAGTTTTTGAGAAACAAGTATGAGACTGCCTTGTTCATATTTCAATTCACTGCCATGCTCCAAAGGTGGTGGAGCTAAATGCATTGGATGGGTGTGGCCTGGCTGGAGTCCAGGCTGAGGTTGCCACTTACATCTATCCTAGGGACTACACGGATGTGCGGCTACAGGGATCCTTCCTTTTTGTACAAGCCTTAGCAGGAGCTGGGATGGGCTCCATCCTGTGCCAGCACTCCTAGTGGTGGATGCTTAAGGATCCATATACACACCCTGCTTTAACAGAGCCTGAGTGACACATCAAGTTGTATTGGGTCTTATGAAACATACACCTGGAATTTTTAATTTCATTTATTATTAATTCTCTATGCTCAGTCATGCGTGTGTGTTTTGTTGTCATGGTTGTATGTGTGAAATGTAATTTTTTTGCTAGTTTTGACAAATGGGAGCTGCTATTACTGTCTTGTTTTCAAAGATCCGGTCTCCAGGCTGTCTCCTACATTATGAGTCACTGACCGGTAACAAGCATGCAATTCCCATCCAGCGTGCATGTTCTAGGCTCATTTGGTGACCACTGTGGAGCCTGCCAAACAACTGAATTCATTTTAGTTTCAGTTTATTGTTAAAGCCAGACATATGTTAAAGGACTAGTCACCAATGTGGTCTCCCTGCAGCTAACCCTTTTCTATTACTGACTTATCATTTCTTGGTATGCACTGTCTTTTTGTGGGGATGACCTTGGTAGGGCCAGGGCTTTGTTTTCTCCTGTAAGAACCTCCAGCAAGGAAGTCAGTGAGCAGCACAAAGTTAAATCACCAAATTCCCCTCCAAATCTCCAAGGATTAGCAGTTAGAGGCTGCAGTATCTTAGATCTCACACTGGAGATATAAAGCTATGAGACATTGGAGAGCTTACACTCACATACAAGGAAGAGCACTGCTGTTGTTCAGGAGAAATTCCAAAAAAAGGAACTTCAGGGTACTGCTTAGGCACAATTAACTTTTCTAGATGTCTCCTAAAACATTGCAAATCTTTACTTTTTGAGTTCAGTTCCCCTTCAAATTGTTTGTAAAGGCATTCTCTGCAGTAGGTAGAAAACTTTCCAATAACAGTAGCCCCCAGCCCCACCTTAGACACTTACCTGAGCCCTGTATCGATCCAGCTCTGTGTCTAGCTGCAGGTCTTTTCTCCCATCTCCCTTCCCATCACTAGCTCCACTGAGATGAGTGCTCTCTCAATCCAGTGATGTTTTGTTTGTAGCACCGCTGCACTCTTTTCCTGGTTTCAGAGGAGACTCTGAGAGCAGTGGGAACCACAGGCTCCCTTGTCAGTCAAAATCATTTGAGGAGGGAGCGGGGGACAAGGCTGAGCTGCGCTATGTGTGTCTATAGATGCACATAGACCAGCTTAAGAGCACGTCCACACTTGTACCCCCCTAGCATGCAGAGTGCTATGGAGACTGTGATAGGTTGGGGTGCTTAAGCTCAAGCGTAGATGCGTTTTCAGGCGATTCACAACAGTCAGGAACTATTTTTAAGGGCATGGAAGCCCATGTTTATTAAAATAACAGAAATTACAGTCCTTCCAGGGTTTCCCACGCAGGGGATTCACTTCAAAGCAGAAAAGTAAATCACTCGTGGCAAAAATACCAAGCCTCCTGGCTTACTGGTCAGCGTTGCTGCTCACGCTCTGACTTTGGTCTCTTGACCTTGTAACAGTGTCCCGGGCCCTTACACACTATGTACCCCTGATGACACTCTCTCTTGCTGCTACAGCCCACCGGATAGGGCCCTCTGTCTGTTCTCAGACAGTCCCATGCAGAACTGCACCCTTCTCCCTTGCAGGCCTGGACTCCTGGAGGGTGGAGCCCAGAACCTTGGTCCTGACTCTCCTATCAGACCCACACACACCTGGAAAATCAAAGTCCTGGCTGCTCCCAAAACATGGTCCCAGGATTGGAGATTTCCTCCCTCCCAGATCACAGTGAAAGCTCCAGGTTCCCAACTGAACTTTACAAAGCTTGCAGGAAACTGCCAAAACAGATTCCTCTACATTAAACGGTTCCCGACCGCGCGCCGTGTTTTCACGGCGGCAGTCGGGGAGCCCTGCGCGAATCGCCGTAAATAAGCGGCGATTCGCATTTGGCCATCAGGGGGCGCGCGCACCCGCCGCACTCCTGGGGAGTGTGCCCGCGGCTCGGGCGGACCCGATGTCCGCCGGCGAGCCGCGATGAGCGGCTACAGGGAAAAGAATGGGGAACCGCCGATGTAAACACGGCGGTTCCCCGCCCTGTCAGTGGGGCATGAGAGATCTACTGATCCCTGTCACTGGGATCAGTTAGATCTCTCATGCCCATGTTAGCCCAACCCCCCCCACAGTAAGAACACACCCAGGGAACACAGTTAACCCCTAGCTCTCCCCCTGCAGGTTAACCCCTTCACTGCCAATGACATCTATACAGTAATCAGTGGACATTTACATTTCTGATCGCTGTATAAATGTTATTGGTCCCAAAAAAGTGTCAAAATGTTCCGACATGTCCCCCCCCGATATCGCATTACCGCTAAAAATCGCAGATCGCTGCCATTACTAGTAAAAAAAAAAAAAAACCCCAGAAATGAATTCTCATCATCCGTAAACACGGCCACTTTTGCGCAAACCAATCAATAAACACCAATTGCGATTTTTTTTTATCGCAAATATGAGGAATTATATAAATCGGCCAAAAACGGTGAAAAAAAATGTTTTTTATATTTTTTTTTTGGATTTGAATTTTAGCAAAAAGTAAGAAATTTGGGTTTTTTTGCAAAATGGTCGCTCTTCTTTTGTTTATAGCGGCGATAAGAAATTACGCAGAGGCGAGCAAATACCACCAAAAGAAAGCTCTATTTGTGGGAAAAAAAGGACGCAAATTTTGTTTGGGTACAACGTCGCACGACCGCGCAATTGTCAGTTAAAGCGACGCAGCGCCGAATCGCAAAAAGTGCTCTGGTCCTAAAGTGCAAAATTCTTCCAGGGCTGAAGTGGTTAAGCAATAATCCTGGAGCCTCTCAACCTGCCTGGTTGACAATCCTGGTGGACAAACACTGTGACAGGGAACCGCCCTGTCACAGGATGCAGAGAGGACCGGTGGGGGACACCAGTAGAGGAGGTAAGAAACCGCTCTGTGCATTACAATTGCACAGAGCTGGTAAGTATAACATGTTTGTTTAAAAGAAGAAAAAAAAAACGCCTTTGCAATCACTTTAACATGTTAAAGCTTATACAATTGTAGCCATTGCTCCCCTGGGGGTTGGGGTTGCTAACTGTAGTGGTTCACCTGATAACACTGCCCTCAGTCATATTCTTGTCCGGAGTCACAGAACAGGCTGGTACTTAGTTTTTGTGTTTTTATTAAGAGATTTAACTTGGATAAGGTAGGGATGATTATGGAATGCCCACGGATTAACAATTCTGGGACCTCTATATACATCTCAGTATATACACTTCTCCTTCTTCACTCCAGCACAGACACTTGCTGCATGGTTAACTCCTTGTTCCTCTCTTCTGCACAAACACTTGGTTTCCAGCCTAGCTAGCACATGGTAAGGGCTGCCGTAGTTTTAGCACAGCCTCTGAGCCGCTCATTACAGGCAGGGACCACGGCCCCTCAAAGTGTAGCAAAGTACATAATGTGCTAGCTAGTCTGATGGACTACGGCTTCCAGCCCATCCTCTTCCAGGCCCTGCCAGCCCTCCTTGCTGCAACGGCCCTCTCCACTGCCACAGTGACACCACAGTCCCAACTGGCTCTTGTTCCCTTCCCAGACTGTCTCTCACCCCAATCTGCTCTGGTGTACTTCTTCCAGCTTTTCAGAGAGTGCATCACCTACCGATGCCTGTCACTTGTAGTTCCTCTCCTGAAGACCTCTCCAATAGCTCTCTCCCGCTGTCCCCTCCTGTTCTCCCTTGTGCCTCTCCTGCAGGATCTCACTCTCTCCTCCTGGCTGCACCTGAGCCCTCCTAGGCCTAGGTCACCCCCCAAAACTGGGAGCTCCCTCTAGACCCCAACAGCCTCCACAATATTCCATCTCCAATTCTTCCACCCGAACTCTCCTCCCAGACTGGGCTGACCCCAGGTATTTAAGGAGGCCTGCCCCCTGCCAATCCAGGTTGGGGATTCGTTAGGGCTCCTTAACATACCTCAGGAAGCTTCACCTCCTCTTCCCCACCCTTTCTTCCATAACCTTCTGATCCAGAAATGAGGGGATAACAAGGGGTGTCACTACCTGTGGTCACCAGTCACTCCCTAGGCCACTCCCCGACCCAGAATCAAAACAATCAGGCCTGAGAAAATTGACCTGCCCTGTCAAAAACCTGACACTTATCACCTACCTACTGTAGAGGGTGCTACACTCACCCCCCACCAAACCTCAGCTGGTCCCCAGCTGAGATATTTAGAAAAAACAGCTCCTGGGCCTAGGAGCAAGGTCATCCCATAACAAAAGTGGAAGGGGGAAAAGGGAACAAACTTGGATGGGGATTGTACAAATAAATAAGTACAAAAATAGATTTCAATCTTTGTGGATATTTACACCTGTACACCGTAAAGAAACATTCCTAACTACCGTCCCTGCAACTAACAGCATGGAACATAACCAATATACACTTCTGAGCCAGAGCACTTCTCCCTTGAGAAAAGCACTCCACTCACACAGTTGTAGAGAAGGTTGTGACTCTCGCCGGAGGGGGATGGACAGCCATCCCATCCCAGAGATTCTAAGAGAAGACATGACAGTTCCTGATGGGAGGGGCCCCTCCCTAAACAACAGGCTCTTAAAAGATGGAGAAGGCCCGAACAAACCTCACCCCAGCATCATTTCAGTGGGCAAAGTCCCTTCCACTGGGCACAGGGTGGCAGGCTGGTCTGTTCCGGCAATTTCAGGAAAACAAGAAGAGAACCCCCACTGCACTCTCCAGCAGTCCTGGTTGTTGGATTTACGCACTCCCTGACTCTCTCAGTCCTTCTCATGCATAATACCAAGGGTCCGGCAATCGTCTTCGACCCCCTTCTTCTGTCTTCCAAGAGACAGAGTAGCTTTGAGTTGGCCGACCCACTCTAATGACAAGCACCCTGTCTCTGTAAATGGATCTCCCAATCCGCCAATCTTGCTTGATCTCCAAGAACCAGGCCCACAACGCACTCTCTGGCTTCCTTTGCGGCTTCAGGACATGCAGATAATCCCAAACAAGATCATTCCCTAGAGCTCTCCACGACTTCGATTGTTTGGTACAGGACACATGGAAAGTCCAGACCCCACTCCAGGACTACCCTCTGCTGTACCTCCCTCTGAAATCTGGACAGTCTCGGCAACTCCTTTGGATTTCCTCTCCCGGGAAGGACATCAGCATCGGGTTATCTCATCACCCATTGGTGATAAGTGGGTGTCCTGGTCTGGGTGGTGGATGGTCTGCATAGAAACAGCTGCTGGATGTTGACTAGTACTCCTGCAGTAAGTTCAGGTGTCACTGTGGGTTCTGGCTCTGTTATGAGAGGGGCTCCCTGGATGCGTGACCCTCCAGTCACTCACTCCTCTTCCCCCTCTGAGCTTGACCCCAGAGATGACCATTCCATCAGTCTCTCTAATGACCCGAACTCGGCCTGCAGTCTGGGGGAGCCTAGATCCAAGACCCAGCCCTCACCACCTCCATCCAGCTCTCCTAAGAAGACATCTCTCTCTGGCAGCGGCTCCTTCCTGATGGGTATGGCAAGGGACTTAAGACTAACCGGCACATCAGGGACTTTAACTGGTTCTGGCATGGCAGTACTTACCGGCACATCAGGTACTTTAACTGGTTCCGGCATGGCGGTACTTACCGATACCAGGTCCCTGACCAGGTCACGGGTCTCTGCTGCTTCTTCTCCCGAGTCCTCTGCATTCACTGGGGAGTCGCCAGGCTGCAACTCTACCCCACCTTTGGGTGGTGACACCAGGCCTGATCCGGCCTTCCGGGACTACTGCGGCTGCAGATGACAGACTCCTGTGCACAGGTCCACCGTGTTGTAGCAAGGTTCCTGCTGTGTGGATATCAGCCGGGTTAGCGGCTCATCACAATGACCGCACTTGGCCTAAGCAGTGACCTCAACAGTTGGCATCCGACACTCTGGGCACAGCAAGCATAGCCGCTCAGTCCCCTCGATCACTCTTAGGGTGAGTCCTCCGCGGGGCTCCAATCGGACACCAGTGTCTGCTCCGGCTTTTCCGGCAACCACTGTAGTGTAGGAAGTAGTCAGCCACCCTCCGCCATCGTCAGCTGCCTGGTGGTGTGTTCCCTAGACTAGGAAGCTCCCATCTCCTCTAGGGTGTGGCACCGATCCCTCCCTCCCAGACTAGCTGCTGCAGCGAGATCTGATAAGCGGACTTGCTCTTGGTCACGCTGCTGAAACCCCTTGTGTGAAGGATGAAAACTTGCAGACACACTGACTTCAGCAGGACTTGTCCTGGCATGTTGGCTCTTTCCGTGGTTGCTGGTAACAAAAGTAATTGTAGTAACCCTTGTCTTCCTGAAAGGAACATTTTTAGCACAGTCCCGCTTGCAGCCACCCGCAGGCTTACCCCGATCACCCCGGGCAACAGGAAACCGCTCCGGGCATACTCTACTGTTTGAAGCAGGAGTTTGAAGCATAAGTTAAATAGGCCCAGCATTTGCTGAACGCTGGGTGTGTTTTTAATCCAGTGTGGAATGTCCAGCCTTTACAGAGAGTTGGACATATTTGTAATCCATGGGTGCGATTGCCCGCCGTGGTTGCCACAGGTTAACACATGTTACAAAGTCACTGAATTGCAGGATGTAGAATTCAAGTGTCCGTCCCAGCGCCGGTTGGAGCAACTGAGCAAATAAAGACAGCAACTGGCAATGACTGGTATATTTTGTGGTGCATATGGCGCCACTCTATTAAAAATTGATGCAGTAAAACCTCATCCAACCAAAATCCCAATTACTATGCCCTACTTTATACATTGTCTCTCCAGGGATAATTGAAAATATTGAAACTTAAAAGCAAATAATAATTTTCAAGGTGTATCCCTTTTCTGAAAAGCGCATGTGTAAATTCCATAAAGTGCTCAAGTGTCATAAATAATTTGCTATATATATGTATAAATTACTCATCTGAATAAATTACTAAATATACATCAACAGATATATGGAATAAATAAATAAAACTGAATACATTTAAATAATGATATTGTGTGAGCAAATAGCTGTGATCATCCTTGTTTCTACAACTATATAGGATATCCAAAATATATACATAAATATGCAAATAAAGTGTATCTATATCCTATAATCCACCAGTGATGTGAACCATGCTCAACAGTCCTTTAAAAAACTGTGGAAAACCACAACATTTCTTGGATAGTGATGTATGGATGATTATTCCACTTCAATCATGTGCCAGGTGAGTCCACTCCGTGCTCCCCAGTGGTTAGAAAACTCACTAGACAGCAGTCCCCACCAGGGAGTGCCAGCATAGAGATCTCAGATATTCCTATATGAACTTCATCATCCAGCTATGAGTAAGCACCAGCCCACTGTGCGAAATGCGTAAGCTGGGACTTGTGGTTCGCCCCTATCTGTACCTGTACCCTTTGTTATCAATAAACTACAAGATTGGATTCAGTGTGCGGCTGTCCAGCCTTTATCTTTTCATTTACCTGCCACTTGTAGTTCCCCTCCTGGAGATCTGTCCACTAGTGCTCTCTCCCACTGTCCTCTCCCACTCTGTCTTGTGCCTCTCCTTCAGGATCTCACGCTCTCCTCCTGGCTGCACCCAAGCTCTCCTAGGCCAAGGTCACCCTTCCCAGACAGCCTCCCCACTATTCCAGCTCCAATTCTTCCACCCAAACTCTCCTCCCAGACCCCAGGTATTTAAGGAGGCCTGCCTCATGCCAATTCAGGTTGGGGATTGGTCAGGGCTCCTTAACATACCTCAGGAAGCTTCACCTCCTCTTTCCCACCCTTTCTTCCAGAACCTCCTGATTCAGAAAGGAGGGGTTACCAAGGGGTGTCATTACCTACAGTCACCAGTCACTCCCTAGGCCACTCCCTGACCCAGAATCAAAACAATCAGGCCTGACCAAATTTACCTGCCCTGTCAAAAACCTGGCACTTAGCACCTACCTACTGTAGAATGCGCTTCACAATATTTTGTGAATTTGGTTTACTATTTTAAAGCCCAAGTCTAGCTTGAGCAAGAAATAAAGAAAATCAGTTCCCAGCATCTAAAAAAAAAGCAGCTCCGGATGTGATACTCATGCTATCATCTGCAATATCCCCCTGAGAGTTACCAGTTTAGTACCACTCCTCCATGGGGTTGAATGATGCCCAGCTTCATTCAACCCACTCCTGTGAGATTAGGTCCTCAAGGACTCATGGTTCAGAAACTCCAGTAGGAAGGGGGGATCCAGAGCCCAGAGCTGGGGTTTAGGAACTATCTGACACGGATATGATTATGTATGATGAGGAACTGCAAACACTGGGTGAACATACCAACTCATGCAATTCAGATTAGTTGGATGCAAGCCCAATATGCAGAGCGGCAAGGCAAGCACACTAAACACACCATGATGCCAAAGTAACAAGAAATGAAAGCTGAATTCCTGGTATAGATTTTATTGCATAAGGTGCATTGGTCAAGTTTGGACCAATGTAAGTATGCATATGCCATACCTGTGTGGGGCCTGCTGTGGAAGCTGAAGTAGTTGTTGCTACTACCAGTACCCCCTCTCTTCCGGGTCCCATACTGCTGCCCTGCTACATAGTAAACACCACAGGGGGTCGCTTACTTCCACAATTGCTCCACAGATATGGAATGTGAATACTTAGATTGGTCAAAGCTGGAGCAATGTAACTATGCAATATAATCTATACCTGAAATTCATCTTTTTTGTAGATCTAAAATAAAACTGGACAACATTTAGTTTGCTAAAGTATTGTGTATCATTTAAAAAAAAAAGAATACAATTTATAATACTACTTTTTTCATCCTTTGTTCCTTCTTAGTGCTGCTGATCTCTTCTACCTTCTTGCTATCAGCATGCACTTACTCCAAGATCAGCTGCATGTGCTCTGGACCATCTTACGGATAGTGACAACAAAGGACCGTGCCTTCACACTGTGTGTCAGCATGGCAACGTGTAGCCCCCATTGGGGGCGCATGTAAGGTGATGATTCAGGAGCACAATTGTGAGTCAGTTGTCACCCCATAACTTAAGGTGCCAGAAAAAGGATCTTCATGGCAGGTTTATCATAGTGAAAACTGTAGATTTAAAAAGATTGCATACAAAGTTTAAAATTACATGAACACGTTCCAGCTTGTATGCGATTTTAGTGTTTTGGTTTAGCTCTACTTTAAAACCACCCGTATGGCCCTTATTGTGAATTTTTGTACTATATGTGAAATTCCTGCACCCACCCCTGAAATAAGAGAAAAGAGAGCGACAACTCTGCTTGTCACTTGGGATGAGTGTGACTTTGGACACCACTGGTCATGTTGACAGATTGTGTTTGACATCTACAGATTGGGCTTCTTTGCTGTTTTCTTAATATCAGTTTTCTGTTTTGCCTTCTGCACTCTTCCATCTCCTAATGTAGATAACAGGTTATCACAATCTCAGGCTTCAGTAGTATAAGGAGGGGATTTTATAGAGTGACAGCTGTGCCTTCCTCAGACCACCCAGCCTGCATACACATTTGTTATGATCACCTGCTTTCACCAGCCCTGTGCCCAACAGCCTTGTGGTTACTGTTCCTATATCAATATTCTGTTTGATCTTTGTTTATTTTAAGTTATATTGGGATTCCTTGGTAACTGACCCTGGATGCCTAGAATTCCTCAGTGCCCCTTTCTGAGCTCCTTGAAGTATATATGAACTTAAAGCAGTATTAAACCCAAAAGCAAATTCTTTGACCAATCTCAAAAAATCCCAATGGCAAGCCTTACTAGAATGCCCATACAGGAGGTACCGAAACATGCCAAAAAATTAATTTCCTTTATATTTTTAGCAGCTAGAATGGCAGTCACTATATCTTTGTCTATCACACTGATAAACTCAAAGCTCTCATTAACAAAGATAAATTAAAAACTATTAGCTGCAGAACAGAGTACCTTTATTTGAAAAAATATGGGACCCTTGGATGTATAACTTTTTTGGAGAACATCAAATAGATAAACAGACTGGACTCTGAGGAGGGATGAAGAGGTGGGATTCATCTCTTCACAGACATTCTCTTGTCTTTCCTTCTTTCCACCTTGTTTTTCCTCTAGTTTCTCTTTTCTTATGTTCACTGTATCTGCCCATATATGCTGCAGGTCTATATTAGCATTGTTCTGATAAAAGAGTTTATTTTTTGCCGTTTTTTTAATTTCTTATATGCATGAGGCCTGTTTTTTTTTTATTATGGTGGTGATCCTAAATACAGACATGCAAACATTTCACGTTTATTTGACAAATGTACTGTGTAAAAGCATATATATGTTTTGCATTTTGAACTGCTGTTTCAAACAATAAAATTGCTGGAAAAGAAACCCAAAAGCAAACATTTAATATATTGCAGCTCACCAACTCTTAGATGTGATGGCTGCATTCGTTTTCTTTTTTAGGATTCGTTCCTTTATTTTCACCTAGTGACCCCCCCTCTGAAAGGTGCCAAATGTGCCAAAGTAAAAATAGATTGTCTGAAGTTAAACTTAAAGCATAAGTTCACCTTTAAAAAAAAAAAAAGTTCACTTTTTTGCAGGTAAAAATGTGCGTTTTTGAAGTCTCAATGAACTACCACAGCGTTTAATCAGCACTGTGGTAGTTCATTGAGAACTACAAGCCGGCAAGGGGTGTCGGTACTTGTAGTTAAGAACTCTATGAATGAATGAATGTGGGCGGAGCTATTTTCAAAAAGTGACAGCTTGTACAGGGAACTTCTACCCATACTGCTGTCACAGGGGCAGAGGGGATCAGTGAACAGCTGCAGCAGTGGGAATAGAAGTGAGATTCCTGCAGTTAATGGAATGCTCACCTGATTTGGCTGGTTAAAATTGGGCCAAACTTTTCCCATCATCTTCACGTCAAGCATTTTTGGCAGAATGGGTTTTCTGGGTTGATTCTATTCATTTCCCTGAAAATATGCTGGTGCTCAGGCGCTATCATGTTCATACAATGATCATTTGGCAGCCAGAATCTGCTTGCCTGGCGGTTTGTTGTGGTACTGTTCATTTCCAATGGTACTTCAACACACATTTGCGCGTACAATAATAGATCTGTGTTTCAGCACACCACAATAAACAGATGTGAACCATCTGTGTATTTGTGGTGCACTAAAAAACAAGTGCATGTGCGTATATAGGTCTGTTGTGGTGCAGTGGCAGCCCATACATAATAAGTGATACATTTGTTGAGAATGAGGAATTTCCAATTCTTATTACCAACTCTTTTTATGTTGGAATTCTGCATTTCTAACTTGTGCAGAATGCCTCACAAAGAGTTAATTTTTTTAAAGATGCTCTTGGATAGGCCAGGAAATAAAATTCATATCCAGTGGGCCCTATTCCATACATATACAGCCCCAGGGGTTGTCTCATAAAATACATCTGTTTGACATGGGAAGTGATGGAGCTGCCTGTTGTGTGTTCAAGGCATTTTTTGCACTATAAATTGCATTGAGTAGCTTCATTTTAAAGTTAATGCCCAACCTGAAGTCTAGCATGGTCTGATGGGCTTTAGTAAGAAGATGCCAGTAATCAGATACTGAGCTCCTATGAACCTTAGGCTGCATTTAACTTTTTCAAGTAGAACACAGGACATTTCAAACAGTATTTAGGTATCATGAGATATTTGTTCTTTAGTGTGGACAATTTTGGCTGAATTGGGTAACAATAATGTTTTGTATGGGCAACTATAGAGACTATACCCAGCTGTTCTCCAGGAAATACTTGAAGTGGACCTTCACCCCAAAAACAATGTGGATGTACCTGGCTGCAGCCCCCTACCTCTACCACAATTGGATAATTTTATCTTACGCTTTTTTTTTCCTCTTTCCCGCCTAGGAGAGAATGACGTTGCACATGCATGCACAGATGTGCTGAAGGGCTGTGCCAGGCCTCAGGACCAGGCAGAGACCTTCAGCAAATCTGCATATGTGTTGGTTTCCATGCGCCATTGAAGGGGGTCTGGGACCTCTTTTCTGTGCATGCACACAGATGCACCACAGGCCTTTGCCAGGTCCTGAAGGTCTGCCAGAGCTTTTGACTCATCTGCACACACATTGGTAAATCGAAGATGGTGGCGCTGGTGGTGGAGGGGAAGGGGTGGCCCACGATCAAGAGGACTGTACTTAATTGCATGCTTACAATGGTCCAGCTTTGACCGATGTAAGTATGCATATCTCAGACTTGAGGCTGGGTTCACATCGAATGTTGATGCGGCTCCCAGCAGGGGTCTGGTGTGTCCCTGTTCACTATTTCAGGTCCGATTTCAGCCCAAATTTTGGGCTGAATTCAGACCTGAACCTCTGCAAATTCACACCACAGCCACAGCGGAGATGTGTGAACCAGCTCCATAGAGGGGAAACCGCATCCAATTCGCAATAGTGTGGACCCAGCCTGAGGGATTGCTGTGGAAACTGACAAATACTATAGTAGTCAGTGCTGCTATAGTGATTGCCTGTGCCGAGCGCTACCTCATTGCACACTGACCACAGTTGCTTTCTACTTTTTTCAATGACTAGAGGGTGTTCTCTGCTTGGACAATGTGGAGATTGGAACGTCACTTCCCCTCTGCTCCACCTTGAGTGTTCTTAAATGCTATCTTGTCTGGAAATGTGGATATTACATCTACCAAAGAGCACTAGGTCCTGTACCTGAGATAAGAATATACAGTGGGATCTCTTGGGGTGGACTCCTTATAACAGTGACTGAAGTCTATAAACTCTCCTCAGTATACACTGAGCACCGAATATATCTTTTCTAGTGGTTTCTATATGCAGCATTACTTATCAAGCATGAGAACAGGGTCTACTGTGCCCGTGCACGTGGGGTAACGCCATGCCTGAAGGTGTGCCAACAATGCCTAAAACCAGGCAGAGGCTGTGATTATGTGAAAAATCAAACATTAAGGCAGTTCTTGACTCAGAGATTAGCAACTTGTGTGCAGCAGAAATACACAGAGTTCCTTTGTAAGATGTTTCACCCCATGAGACTACACATTTGTAACTGATGTATGTTTTGCATTCGGAGGGACATGCTGACTCCTTGCCCACTCCACCAGTGCAGCGTACCTCCATTACCTCACTCCCAGTAACAGAATGAAACTACGCCGGACACATTGCATGGGTCTCATACATCATAGGTTAACTTTCTACTTCCCATACCTAGTGATTAGGTCTTAGATCTCCCTAATGATAATCTGCTTCAGGTGACCATAGGAAACTGACAGCTAGGAAAGTAGTCAGAGCACCGACACCTGGCTACCGAAGAACCTGTCACCCAACCGGGTACCACACCAAATGACTGGTTCCTGTAGCTGTTGTATTCTTATGTTACTCAGTGCAACTACCTCCTCTTCTTTACCTTGTGAGATACACTAAAGTACTATTACAGACCCAGGTTTTTTAGGAATATGCCAAGACTCAGACCCCTTCAATAACTTCAGACCAGGCTCAAAGCAGTTGAAACAACTTTTACTCAAAATTCAGCAGAACATGTATAACATGAATAAGTATCCTTTCCATAACTATGTCTACTGGAGTTGTGGCTGCCCACAATTAGACGAGCTTGAGTTGTACATGGTAAAAAAATATATATATATACGCAGATTTTTTTGTGTCTTTGCAAAAATCTTTAATAAAAGCTTAATGATTTTGGGGAAAAAATATTCCTGTGAACTCTACGATTTGTTCAAATAAAAAAAATATACGCACCTCAAAAATCCCATTTCTTTGTTCGATAGGCTGTTTTATAAGCCCTAATCTTTTTTATGTATTGTTTGTAATACTATTATTGATTTTATAGAATGAAAGTATATGTTGTGAACATAGATTTTCACTTAAGTAGTGGATGTGTATGGATAATTTTTGGAGGATAAGGATATTGTTTAGTGTCACTTTAACTGTAAACAAAAAAAAATTTGTATTTTCTTTCTGTAATATTTTACTAATTTTTCTTTTTTTTTTTGTTTTGCATACCTTTTAGTTTTTATTGTCAAGTATCTTTTACTATTTTTTAAACATATATATTCGTAGTAAAGGACATCATATTTTAGAATTCTTATATTATGCACTGCCTAATGGCCCACACACGCGGTGCAACTGTCGTACAACAACGGTCGTACAACAGCTTGTTGTACGATAATCCGACCGCTAGTATGCGCAATTACAACAGCCGACGTTCAACAGTCGTACAACAGAAGTTGCCTGAGCAAACTAGAAAACTTTTGTTGGCCAACAAGCCGTTGTACGACTGTTGACTCGTGTACAGCAGTTGGGCCAACAAAAGTTGAAAGATTCACTGGCCAGCATAATAAGGGCAACCCAGGCGGCCGCCGAGGCTTCCCTTAAGAAAAGTTTATGCTGGCACCGCCCCCCCCCACTTGCACGTTTCTGTCACTCGGCACAGCAGAGTACAGAGACAGACAGCACAGACAGGACTGTGAGCTTCAGTGCTGCCTCCACCCACATTTCCATCGGCTCTCCCGGCCCCTCCTCCTCTCTCTCAGTGAGTTGCAACAGATGATGGCTAATTCTCCTCTTCCAGCTCTTGCTAGAACCAATCCCCTGTCACTGTCACAGACTTCCACCTCCAGTACAGCACTGACACAATCACTGCTGAACTGGAGGTGATTCAGATGACAAGGAGCCCGGGAGACCAGGGGGAGGAGCCGAGTGAGTGCAGGGGGCGGGGTCAGCAAGCACAGGAAGTGGAATGGCAGAAATGAAGATCCTGGGGGAAGGTAGGAGGGCATGTATTAAATGCCTTTCTATGTCAGAATGTCTGTTATTATACAGGTCTCTGCATGTACTGGGGAGCCTCTGTAGGGTGAGCACAGCACATGGGGAAGAGAGGACAGAGAAGGAGAGATAAAGCAAGGGGAGAGATGGGGGGGCAGTCAGAGAGGCTACATAGAGACAGAGCACAGGAGATAGGGACAGAAGACAGGGGGGGGGGGAGCTCTGCTTTGCTTAGTGGGGGATCTGTGAGCTGATCCCAGGGTGGGATGGAGCCCGCTCTGTTCTATGGGTGCTCAGATGTATACAGACTTTGCTGTCCGTTTACACCTGACTGCGATCTGATCCAATCTGCCCAGACGGAGGGGAACCAATCTCCTTACATTTGTTTTTAGTGGATTGGATTGGAGATTCCACCCGCTGCTCCAAGAGAATAGAGGGTCCAATTGGGTCCACCTGAAAAACAGACAGGTGAATCCAAGTGGACTTCTCATGTAAAAGTGCCTAAAGTGCAATATGATAGATATAGAGAATAATTAATATATTTACATTCCAAAGCACTAGTGCAGAAAATACATTTCATACAAAAAGTCTAATAAAATTGTGTCATGATAAAGTTATGCAGATCCACTGCAAGCTGTTTGCACCGACTTCAGTGTAACATCACCAAGACACAAGAGCAAACACCATCTAAAGGACTCATTTAGACAGGTGCTGAGTCCCATCCTCCCGGCAGAGCGGCTGTCTGAGGTCGGGGTGGTGAAAGGATAGTGGGGGGGTGGCACCAAAATGCACCTTGGCCTATGTACACAATAATCCTGCCACCACCCTGACTGTACCTGTTATTTTCTGTCACTTGTAAACACAAATGCCCGGGGGCGAGCACCGCTGGTTTACATAGCAGGGGATCTCCATCTCCCGCTAGTTTGACAGGACACAAGTGACACACGAGCTCCCTCCTCCTGGACCAGCTGAGCTGTCCATCGTAGGACCCGACCCGTTCCATGAAGCGGGACCTCGTGTGTCACTCAGCCGCGCCGGGGCCTGCTCTGTGTAAACTGACTCTCCTCTTCAGATGCCTGGATACAGCCTCAGCCAGCTGAGCCAGGTAAGGCTGATGGGATGAGGCTGGTCACTGATGGTGAGGCTGCATTACTGGGCACTGATCGGGCCACATTACTGGGCACTGATGGCTGGGCACTGATCAGGCTGCATTAATGGGCACTGATGAGGCTGCATTAATGGGCACTTGTGGTTGGGCACTGATGAGGCTACATTAATGGGCACCGATGGGTGGGCACTAATGAGGCTGCATTGATGGGCACTGATGGCTGGGCACTGATGTGGCTGTACTGATGGGCACTGATGAGTCTGCATTAATGGGCAATAATAAGTGGCCACTGATGAGGCTGCATTGATGGTCACTGATGGCTGGGCACTGATGAGGCTGCATGTATGGGCACTGATGGCTGGGCACTGATGAGGCTGCATTAATGGGCACTGATGAGGCTACATTGATGGGCATTGCCAGTGCCCCTCATTGCAGCCTCACCAGTGACCATCAATGCAGCCTCACCAGTGCTAATCAACGCAGCCTCATCAATGCCACATTGGTGAGGCTGCATTGATGAGCACTGATGATGAGGCTGCATTTATGGGCACAGGTAAGGCTGCACTGATGGCTGGGCACTGATGACGTGTATATTACATTGTCCTGAACCAAGTGCTCTGTGTATTGCGCTCTCCTGAACCCTGTGTTATGCATTCCTGATTTTATTGAACAATGTCCCTTTATGACTCTCCTACTGTACAATTTGGCCACACCCACCCTATGATGTGGCGTGCTCCCCCGTAAGAAGGGGGGGGGGGTTCCTGCACCTATTCTCTGAAAAGAAAAGCCCTGGGTCGTGGGTCCAGCCGTCCAAAAAGAACAGGCCACGCATGGAAAGCATGTGCTAACTGGGCTGGGTGGTGGGATTAATAACGAGCACCACAAACAGTCCTAAAGGAAGCCAGGTATTCAGCTTCTGTAGTGTTGTGTTAGAGCACACAGCTGTGCCCTTCAACCTCACCTCAGGGAGCGCCACGCACGCCAATGCAGGGCTCTTATGAAAGCCTGGGATTTCCATAGCATTGGGCCTGCGCCGCGGAACCCTTTCACTTTCACCTCGGGGCGCACGCCGATGCACAGCCCTTAAGGCCCACCAAAATCCTCAGCACCAGGCCCATAATGCTCTTAATCCAGCCCTGTGTGTACGAGGCATAATTCTCCAGAAAAAGGTTTAAAATCAAGTGTCATAGCTTCTTCCAAGGGCTGTGTACCAAAACCACTTTTCCTACTGGAGAAATGCCGCCTCACTGAACATTATGTAAAAAGTTACAGATGTTTATTGCCTTTTTTTGCATGTAAAAATTTTATAGCACTTTTATTGCCAAAATTTACAGGTAGATAACAAATGTGTGGAAAATGACAATCGAGAAAATAAAGACAGCATCAATATAAAAATAATTTTTTATATTCTGAAATGCTTGACAAACTTCATTGCATCACACCCTTTGTGTTTTGGATTTACTGAGACTTGACATGTGAATAGAGGTTGTTCACACTAGTGCAATTTCTCCTGCATCTGCTGTCACGCTGCAATTCACAGTGTTGGAAACCACATTATTCTCTATGATGCCCATATGGATCAATCCTTCGTTTAGTTTAGCATTTTGTTTTTTTGGCCCTATCGCCTTTAATGGGACCAAAATGCGTGTACAGTAATTTTTATTGCGTTTTTGACAGGGTTTTGTACTTAAAGCCAAGTTTAGCCAAAGAAAAAATGAGCACAAGGGACATTACTTACAGTCAATGCGATGTGCCTGTGCTGCTTGCTTTGGAATAAGTTAAAATTTTCCTCCTCTGATTCCCCCCACCCGTGTAGTGGGGGTTATTAGAGCCGAGGGACCTGTCATATGCACTAATCAAGAGTGACCACTATGCCTGCCCTATGCCCACCTCTCTTTCATTAATAGAAGCTGTACCATATCTTTGTAGTCATGCCCTGGTAGGGGTTGCTGAAAGTAGTGGTTCACCTGTCAGCCTGCCCAAACAGTCACACTCTTCTCAGACATCCATAGTCAGGAACCAGTCCAAGTGCTTTGTTTTTGTTGTTTTATTAGGGGATTTAACTTGGATGGAGATAGGGGGTTATGAGATGCCCAGAAGGATTTTTGCAATGATTTAGAACAGGACATCTAAATGCACTCTTTGCACACTACTCCTCACAGTCTCCTCCAGCACAATACTTGCTTGCAGAGTGTTCCTTTCATCACCTCCTGCACTCTACTTCTGCAGACTGTTACTCCTCCTGCGCAACTCTTAGTTACTCTTCTGGACCAGCTAGCACATGGTTGATGGGCCTGGCACTAACTCCACCAGGCCTAAAGCAATTGCCTTTTGTGGGCAGGGACCTCGGGCCCCTATGGTGCAGAACAATTTTAGTGCTAGCTGTCTGCCTGGCTTATGCTCCCAATAAGCCCTCTTCAGGCCCTGCCAGCACTCCTGGCTACATCTGCCCCTTTCCCCTGCCCATGACTCCACAGACCATTTCTCTGCTTTTGCACCCTCTCTTGACTGCAAACTCCTAGTCCTACTAGGCATGCCTCCCCAGTCCTCTTTACTGACTGTGCGTGTCACTCACCTGCCCTCTTGTCTGCGACTGATTGTTCCTCTCCTGGAGTCCTTAGCAGTGCTCTCTCTCGCTGTCCTCTTTGCTCTCTCTCCTGTGCCTCTGTATCAGTATTTCTTCTCTCCTCCTGGATGCACCCAGCTCAGGGTCCCGCCCCCCCAACTGGGAAGTACCCCGTGGGCCCTGACAGCCTCCGCACTCCTTACTCCATCTCCAACTCTTCCACCTGAACAACTCCTCCCCAGCTGTGCTGACCCTAGGTATTTAAGGAGGCCTGCCCCCTGCCAATCCAGGTTGGGGATTGGTCAGGGCTCCCCAAACAGCCCAGACAAGCTCCACCTCTCCTTCACTCCTTTCTCCTCCTAGAACACTCCAGAAGCCTCTGGAAAGAAATCAGTGATGCTGCCTGTGAGTCACCAGCTGATACTCTAGTCCACTCCCAGCTTCCAGCTAGACCTGCTTAAATTTACCTGTGCTACAAAAATCCTACCACTAGCACACTACCTATGTAGAGGGTGCTACACCTTCCATGACTGAAAAATGATCTATGAATGGAGAACGGGCAGCGAATGAAAGGTCTGTCTCCTCCATTCATAGATAATTTTTCATTCATAGAAATAATTGTATGGCTTCAAGGAATGGATGAGGTGGGCATAGTTGGCACTTTTAAAGAGTGCCAGTCACGGGTCCATCAGCTCTCTTAAACCCCACTGTACCGGAATATTACAGCAACAGGAGTGGGGGAATGGAGGAGGAAGATTTTAACTAATACTGCAGCCAACATCGCAGGGGATACTTCACATTGACTTTAAGTAGGGTCCTTTTGTTTTTTATTGACTTCATTTAGGTTTTAACAACCAGTCTTCTTCAAAGAAAAAAAGCATGAAGCATGAAAACACACGAAAAATGTGCATACAAATTTACAAATACACTCTACAAAAAAAGCACTGAAAAAGGCAAAATAATGTGACAACACTAGTAGGAACATAGGCAGATAGAGGACATATAACATAGGTGTTACAGAAGGTGAGTAATGGTGGGGAATGGTAAGCAGGTGGAGTACCTTCTGTACTGCAATCCCAGCATCTTTTAAAAGCTTTAGGGGCTTGGGGCCCCTTACAGTAAAAAAGTAAATGGACTTGTGTGGTTAGGCGAAAGGTGTGTGGCGGCTGGGATCATTGGCTGCAGTGGTGTAATAATGCGGTTCTGGTAATATGCTTTAAGGGGAGGAGTGCAGATCTGTGAGCGTGCAATAGGCTCTGGCTTGCAAGGGGGTCTTTACAAGGTAAAGTCTCACAATATTAAAAGTCCCAGGGTCCTCTAGGGGGAAAAGTTGTGACACAGGTCTCTAGGGGTGTGTAAGGGGTGGGGACCCAGATGGGGGTGAACAGCTGGACATAAAAGAGCTGTGTGTCTGTGTTTAAGTAAAACCAGGTGTGGGGGGAATTTTACTGGAAAGTAGGGAGGGATTGGCAGAAAGTCAGGAATTTGGAGAAAGGGAGACAGAGAGAAATAGAAGTAGGAGAGTAGAGACACTGAAAGACAGAGTTCCAGGATCAGAAAGGACGGAGAGTGCATGAGATTGAAAAAGTGGGACTCGAAGAAAGAGACAGTCCTTGGCACAGTGTGCGAGAAGGAGGGGAAAGCCATACGAAAAGGAAGTGAATAAGGGAGACATTTCAAACAGGAGAGAACATAGAAGAAGGGGGAGAGTGGGATTATATAGGAGAGAGGGGGAAAATATAGGAGGAATTGGAGCGATCTGCAGGACGAATGCGAACAGAAACGCAATCCGCTGACCGACAAAGAAGAACTGTGAGTAATCAGAAATATTACGTCTGGCTATCTATCATGTAATAATACGTATCTCTGTAACCCTCTTGTTGAATGAGCGTACAACTTGTTTTCATATTACGGCGTCTATCATGGCAGCTTTAACACAAATGTGATGTGTAGTGAAGCGTCTCTGTGATTTTTAGCATAGGGTAAAAAATGTATCGTCATGTATTCATCAAACTAGTGAGGGATCCTGATCAACAAGTAATTAAGTATAACTTTAGATTTTTATGAAAAAGACATACAGGAAAGCATGCAACGTATTGTTGTAATGGAATCTATCTTGGAGAAGTCATTAACATTTCCTCTGTCTTGTATTTAGACAGTAAGTTATAATCACCTTCAGATTTATTCAATTGTCAATGTGTAAAGTGTAGTAGAGTAGTGCAGAGTGCAGTAATGCATAGGCAGAGGAGAGTCTATATAACTGTTCCTGAGTGAATTAAAAGCACAAATAGATAGATGACACTTTTATGATATGGCTGTTGTTGGTTAGATTGAGCCGTAAATAATGGTTAGATGATCTATAATCTATAATGATAGATAATGATCTATGGGGCACTGAAAGGCAAACTAAAGCTGATCATACTTTAGATTTTCAAACAACCATAAAAAAAATCAGTCATTGGAACATTCTTGCCATCATTGAGTCAATTACTTTAGTCCGAAACCCTTAAAGTTTTGTCCAGACCTGCTATTTGAATGGAAACCAAGATATATGAAATAGGTTTCATTACAATACGTATGATTTTTCCCAAACGATAACCACATTCACATTTTGAATTTTGTTTTTTAGAAAAAAAAATTGTATCCTGTTTCTTCAAATTTTCTCATCCTTATAGTTGAAATTGAATGCCAATTTGACCCAGCTAACCAATAGGAAGTCAAACAAAATGTTCCAAAAGCAAAAATGTTTCAACAAAATTCTTCTGGGGTATGGCCAGCTTTAAATAAGCAATCTTGAAGAACAAAATAATGTGGCAGGTCTGAGATTTTTACTAGTGGTGGGGTTAAAAAAAAGACCCAAATGGGACCCGTGGGTCCAGGCACCCTGTGTTGTCCCCTGGCCCCAATCGGGAGGACATTGTATTTTGATACTATACTCTTTATGGTTCTTAATCGTGTTTACTGTGGGATTTCTATGCACCTGTCTATTTGCTTCAATAAAAAATATTGTACCAGAAAAAAAGAAACAAATGCATTTGTACAACATTGGACACTCTTTTGCCAGATGTGAGCAAATATTGTTTTTTTGTGTAGCTGCTGAACATTTACAAGTGTGTGTCTGTATGCAGAGGAATACTGGGGAACCTTTAGCCTTGGAGGCAAACGCAACCAACTAGCCCTTTCATGGTAGGAAAATATTTCTGTGGGCTAAATAACATGTGCCAAGGCACCTCATTTATTAGCAGGCATAGTGAAAGGCTGGTGTTCCTAAAAGATATGATTTAATGTAACCCACCTTTTCACATCTTCTAGAATCAGCTTCCTTTGTGGCTCTCAGGATTTGGTCACATGACATCTCAGAACCGCAAAAGGAAGTCGGTGCTTAAAGACTTGTCTTTGCCAGATGCTGTGTTCTAATGTCTGAACAGGGGCTGGTAGCTATATAATGATACTAATGACAGTAACTGCAGGTCTTGCTTTGATTGATGTCTAGTTTCCAGTGAGGGCCACCAGCCTCACATATCTTAGTAGTATTGGCCCAGGTACCCTCTGCCTCCCTCCCCTGTCTCTACATACAGCAGATACATCCAACATCAGACTTAATTCAACAATTACTAACGTGTGGAAAAATTCAACCAGGTTTTCCCTTTGGTATATACAGGATCTCACAAAAGTGAGTACACCCCTCACATTTTTGTAAATATTTTATTCTATCTTTTCATGTGACAACACTGAAGAAATGACACTTTGCTACAATGTAAAGTAGTGAGTGTACAGCTTGTATAACTGTGTAAGGCTAGGTTCACACTGCTGCGGTGCGAATTTTCTGCGAATTGAATACGATTGCGATGCAAGTTTTTTCAGTACAGACACAAGTGCGATTTCTACATGTGTTGGTGCGAATCTACTGCAAAGCTGTAGCTGGAGTTGGAGGGGGAAGCTATCGCAGTGATGTGAATGGGAGATTGCATTTTCAATCCGTGTTCTATTGTAGTCTATGGAGCTGAATTCGCAACGCACATCATCGCACACGGATCAAACTCGCACAGGACCCTTTTTCTTCACGGATTAGATTCGCAACGCATCAATGTGAACTGCACTGGTAGAACACTATGTTATTGGAGATGACTTGCGAATTTAATCTATCGCAACGCAATCTATTCGCAGTACAGTTCGCAGCAGTGTGAACCTAGCCTAAATGTGCTGTCCCCTCAAAATAACTCAACACACAGCCATTAATGTCAAAACCGCTGGCAACAAAAGTGAGTACACCACTATGTGAAAATGTACAAATTGGGCCCAAAGTGTCAATATTTTGTGTGGCCATCATTATTTTCCAGCACTGCCTTAACCCTCTTGGGCATGGAGTTCACCAGAGCTTCACAGGTTGCCACTGGAGTTCTTTTCCACTCCTCATCACAGAGCTGGT
>BLSH010305993.1:621599-633009 GCA_018402905.1 Glandirana rugosa | reverse complement strand
GACCTGGGTAAATTCCACTGTAAACTTCAGTATATCAGCCGTAGGAACACAGAGACGCACTTTTCAGATGTCGCGCCATCTGAAAAGTGCGTCTCTGTGTTCCTACGGCTGATATACTGAAGTTTACAGTGGAATTTACCCAGGTCATTATACAGATGCCTGTTTTATCCTGATACCATGTGAGTGCAATATATGTTTTTATGCTTTCAATAAATGCATAACAGTATTACGCTATGGTCATTTGTATTTTGTAATATATCCTTGGATGAGCGGTGGAGTTACTTCCCCTGGTGTAACGAAGAGGCTATTTAGACTACAGCTGGATCCATAAGGGAGTGTTACGTCCCTGCAAGCTTCTTTTTGCTTTTCCATTAGTTTGGAAGCCAATTGATTCTGGTAAGCTGCTCCGCATTATTGGTGGTGGACACTGAGTGTATTTGGTGCTTATCCATTTTTCATCACTGGGTGCCTATACTATTGGAAGTGACTTTTCCGCTGGTTATGCTTTATGAACATACCCATGAACTATCATTGGATTATATATGATTTTTTACTCATCATCATTGGACTATATATGATTTTTTTATTACTCACATATGCATTTCCATTTCTGGGACTGATTACTACTATTTATGATATTAACTGTTTATTTCATGTGCTAAAGCGCCGCTATCTTTTATATTTCCTGTTTGTACTGACCTGGAGGGTCGCTATGTTCTTGCAAGTGTATATGATGAACGAATGGTGCTGGTGGGGTTATATCTTTCTCCACCGGCTTCTATTCCCATCCTGAACATGCATTCAATTGGTAGTTCATTATGATGCAGAATTTGTTTTACTCCTGGGTTATTTCAACATGGTCCCTTGCCCTGACCTGGGCAGACTCCATCCCCAGACTCGTGCTTCTCCATATCTTATACAATCGGCCTCGATCATAGGCGTGCGCATAGGGTGTGCCAGGTGTGCCTAGGCACACCCTAATCAGCCTTGCAGCGCAGATTTCCCCTGCTGCCTGTGCTCCCCCTGCAGTGCTGCTGGCTTCTGCTGTGGGCACACAGGGGGATGTTTAAGGAATTAATCTTACTGATCACTCACTGTGTTCATTCATAACTGTAGTAAACTGTTTATTATGCTTGAGTTTTTGAATGAAGTGGAAGCTGCTCCACACAGAGCATTTCCAATTCATTCACTGTCCTGGGCAGCTGAGGCTGCAGAGAAAAAGGGACTGGGGAATTTCTGTCCCCAGTCCCTTTCTCTGTCTCAAAAGTGAGACATCAGGGGTTTGTTTAGACCCCTGATAATTCACTAAATCCCCCTAGAGGGGCTCCTAAAAATAATAATAATAATAAATAATATATATATTTTTTAATAATTAAAAAAAATAATAAAAAAATGAATAACAAAAATAAAAAATTACTGACACCATCCACTGCCCTTCTGACACTGCCCACTGCTCTGCTGACTGACACCATCCACTGTTCTACTGACATCAACCTCTGCTCTACTGACACCTTCCATGTTTTAATATATTTTAAAGTGTTTGTATACATCTATTTATATAAGAGTGTATATACAGTATATATACACACACACACACACACACTCATATGCATGTATACACAACCCGCATGTGGGTTTGAGCTTTGGGGTGCACGCCCTAATGCAATAGGCTGTGCGCACACCTATGGCCTCGATGTTTGCTTTGACGGATATGTGGAGGCCATAGGTGTGCCCAGCATATTGCATTAGAGTGTGCACCCCAAAGCTCACACACACATGCCTTTCTCTGCAGCCTCAGCTGCACTGGACAGTAAATGAATGAATGGGAAGTGCTCGGTGCTGTCTGGCTTCCTCGTTAACAAACTGAAGCATATTAAACACAATTTACTACGCTTCAGTTTTGAATGAGCACATTGAGTGAGTGTGTTCACTTAGAAAAGGAAGTGGCTGGTAAATGACATATTGACAAGCCCTTTCCCCCACTTTCCATCCTGAAACATCCCCCACGGCAGCCGAGGGGGGAGGAGAAAAGAGGAGGGAAGCCAGCAGCACTGCGGGTATGTGTGTGTGTGTGTGCGTGGGGGGGTGCAACACGGGAGAACACACCCCTTGTAAACACCTATGGTGGAGGCATTTACAGCCCACTGATAGAGAATATACACACCACTCTGCATCCTTTAAAACTCTTTCCAACATAGACTTAGACTTTTCCTTTCCCTCTGCACTCTGGTACATCAAAGAAGCCCATATTCTTCCCTCGTGGGATATTTGACCATGCTCCCCTTTGCCTGACCTTCTCTGTCTCCTCCTCCTTGGTTCCCAGTTGTGGGCAATGGATGAGCCTTTACATGAACCCCTTTTAGAACCCCTCTGCAGTTTTTGGACTCTGCTTCTCCCTTGATAATGTGGGACTCATTTAAAGCGTGGGTTTGTGGGAAGTACATCTCTTGCATCTCAGCCTTACAAAAGGAGGCAGCTAAGAAGCTTGTGGCTTTGGAGGAGAAGACGGCTAGTTTGGAGGCAGAGTATACTAGGCAGCCTGACCAGGATAATTACCTTGCTTGGCGTCAGGTTCTTAGGCAGTTGTCCCCTGAGAGGGTGGAGCAGACTAAGGAAGGCCTTGCTCTCCTTGGCCCAAAGGGTGTTCGAATACGGGGACAAAAATGGGAAACTGCTCGCATGGTTGGCTAAGAGTCAGACTCTGGTGATGAATATTGGGGGTATTAAGCTCCATGCACACTGTATCTGATAAATGGCCATTTTTGGTCGTTTTGGCGTTTTTTTTTAAGAGGCCCAAAAACGCCACTTTATGTTATCACACATGGATGTGAATTGTCCTTTATCAGCAGTGGTGTTTTTGGGCTGTTATCTGTACGCCCTTAATTGGCATTCAAAAGTCGTTCTTTTGACCACAAAAAACGCCGGACGACGCTAAACGCTCATAAACACCGATAAGCGGCTGTTTATTGGTGTCCAGCGTTTTTTGCAGTCAATGGAAGCTAATGAAAAAAAAAAACGCCCAAAAACGCCGGTAAGCGTTGCTTACAAAACACTGCAAAAGAACATTTTGTAAGCAGCGTCTCCTGCCCGACGCTGAGAGAGCCCAGATAGCGTCCAATGTGCATGGAACCTTAGAGATGGTAGAGGTGGTTTGCTTTCCTCACCTGTTCAAAGAAATGCTCGGTTTTTGGAATTCTTTCAAGATCTCTATGCTTTTCGTGCCCGGTTCCCTCCTTCTGTTCTCGCTACCTTTCTTGATATAAATATCCTTTCTTACCCTGGATGACTCAGATAGGGACAGTCTGGACACAGATGTGACTTTGGAGGAGGTCCAAAGGGCCATTGGTGGGTTACAAAGTGGCAAAACCCCTGGGGCTGACGGTCTTCCAACAGAATTCTAATTCAGAATTTCAAGACATTCTTGCTCCCAAACTTACCGCCCTCTTTAAAGTGTAAGTTTACCTTTACAGAAAATGTGTAAGGTGAACTTACACAGGGCCCCCTCCCCATCACACCCAGTCCCGCTAACCTAAGTCCAGTGATCACCTGTTCTGACATATCGAATTGCCCCATTAACAGTCCGGGGATTTGAAATCTCCGCGGGTTTCACTCCTTTTCACCTGTGGTGAGAGGACGGGCTACGCAGGCTCCGATTGGTCGGCGCGTCACATGGGCGGCGCCGACCAATTTGAATGCTCCTCTACTTACCTTCTGATGAGGTACGTTTTGGAGATTAAGCCAAGGGGATTTATAAGCCCCGGACCGGTGAGGCGACTATACAAAGTCTCCAAGAGGGTGATCGCCGGGCTCCAGGTCAGCGGGACCGGGGGATGAGGGGGGTTCCTGTGTAAGTTCACCTTACAGATTTTTCTGTAAAGGTGAACTTTCCCTTTAAGGAGTTCTCTTCCCTGTCTTCCTTGCTGCCACTATGGAGGAGGCAGTAATTGTGTTGGTGCCTAAGCCTGGTAAGGATCCACAAGACAATTCTAGCAGCACGACTTTCTAAGGTGATAGAGGGCTTGATTGATGTTGACCAAAACAGGGTTCATGCTGGTCAAGGGCACTGACATAAATATCAGACGCCTTTTTCTTAATCTATCGATCCCTCATGACAACTTTGGTACCAGAGTTATTGCCTCGTTGGATGTTGAAAAGGCGTTTGATTTGGTTGAGTGTGTCTATCTGTGGGAGGTTCACCATCGCTTTGGATTTGGGCCAACGTTTCTAGATTGGCTTCAATTGCTGATCCGCACCAGCGACTGGCTCTATGCTCACTTTCCTCTATACCTTGGCACTCGTCAAGGCTGTCTGTTGTCTCCTAGCTTGTTCGCCCTGGCCTTGGAACCATTGGCTATTCTGATTTGTGGGTCTCCAGAGGTTCAGGGCTTGAGAGAGGGGTCATAAAACAACCCATACATTAGCAGGATCATCTGGTTTGGTCGATATATAGACGACCTGCTGCTTGTGTGGAGGGACTCACAAACTGACATTGTTGGATTTGTCAATTTTGTCAACGATAATTCTCTTAATCTGATTTTCAGCTTTGAGACTCATAAATATAGTATTCATTTTTTAGACATCACACTATCAGGCCACACTAGTTCTAACACTGTTTTTACCCGGACTTACCGTAAAACCTGTGCGGGCAACTCACTTCTATTAGTTAACAGTTGCCATTCCCCCCATACGATTAGATCGGTCCTGTGGGGGAATTCATCAGGACCAAATGCAATTGTTCCAGTTTAGTGTCCTTTAAGGAGGAAGTTGTTGAGGTGGTTACTTCTAGATACACGCATGGGGTTACAGTAATAGACACATAGAGAGGGCTAAAAACATAGCCGTTAAGAGAAGAAAAGAATAGCCCTATCACCTTTGTTACTATATACTCACATGAATACAATCAGGTCATTGATATTATCCGTAGGCACTTTCCTGTTCTATCAACAGACAAAGACCTTGATGCAATTATTGATGCAATTATTAAGAATGGTTGTAGGTTTTCTAGCAGACGTGCTGCCACTTTAGGTAGTCTTTAGGTAGTCTTCTTTCCCCCAGCCTCTTTTCATCCAATTCACTCAATAGAACTTGGTTACACACGACCGGTTCTTATGCCTGTGGCTTAAATACCTGCAGATTTTGCTACAGACACTCTAAAAAATCCCATGTGGTTCATTCTTGCTCCACTAATAGAACATTCCAGATACGCGATCACATCAGTTGCGGTTCACAACAGGTGGTCTATGCCATAGAATGTACCACTTGTAAATTACAATATGTCGGATGTACAATAAGGCCTTTGAGGACGCACATTAGTGAACATTATCATGGTGCACTGCGTGAGTCTGACAAAGACCTTTCTAACGTGTCCAAACACTTTAAACACATCCATGCAGGTAACATGTCATCTTTCACATTTTATGGGCTGGAGAGGATTAGAAGACCCCTTCGTGGCGGGTATACCCACCACAAACTATTAGAACGTGAGGTGTGGTGGATATATAATCTCTGTACTAGAATTCCACAAGGCATGAATTTTCGATATGATGTAGATCTTTTCCTTCGTTAAACTTGCAACATTTGTGTGTTTTTTATCTCTTTTTTTTTTTCTTTTTTTTGTGTTGTCATGTGTTGCATTTCTACTTCACAGTTCATTGATTACTGGGAGTCTGTGTTAATTAATTACATTCTTGTGACATTCCACTCCCAGTTTCAATCAGCCAATTTCTTTTTGAATTGGCGGGAGACTCCTCCCCTATTTCCTATTTTAGTTTTTTGTATATAAGTGTGTTATATGTCATTGTTGAACACGCTGTGAACAAGGCCACAAGCCGAAACGAACCTGCGTGTTCTGTTTTTTATGGGTATGGAATAAAGCATTTTGGACATCGTATCTCCAGTATGCCGGCTCATTCATTGTATCCCTTGTGAGTGGGGAGGTTGGAGGAAAAGATAGCATTATATGTGGACAGCGCTTTACTACACCTTAATGATGCTGGCGCGTCCCTATCGGCTGCGCTACGCATATTCAACGCCTTTGAATTCTTCTCCAGCATTAAAATCAATTGGTCTAAGTCCCTGCTTTTTCCCCTGGACCGGTTGCTTCTGCCAGCCCCTCTGCATTATGGTGGGTGACTGAGTACAAATACTCTGTCTATGTGTCTCACAATCTTTCAGGTTTTTTTGATCGTAATCTTCTCCTGTTATTGACGGCTCTTAAATCCCGCTGTTCCTCCTGACACATGTGTGAGCACCTTTATATGGAATGGTGCACAACCCAAGCTTGCTAAATCCACCTTGTGCCTGCCAACTAGTTTGGGGGGTTGGCACTGCCAAATTTTCATGTCTATTTCTGGGTGGCGATGCTAGTCTCCGTATACTGATGGGCTCCCTAGCCAACCTCCTACAGAGGACCCAAAGCGTACACAGTGATTCCGGGATCAACGCATGCCACCTGGAGGGTGTGGGGGGGCGCCCGACGTAATTTTTTGTGTCCGAATCAACTGTCATCAGCTCAACCCCTTTGGAGTAATCCTTTCCTCTCCCCAGTTCTTACCGTCCCTGACCCTCAACTGTGGGCACGTAAGGGACTGAAAGTCCTGGTGGATATTATGCATTCGGGTACTCTTCTGTCTTTCATGAAGCTTGCCGAGCAATTTAATGTACCAGTGTGGATGCAGTTTCTATTCCGTCCAATTGCAACACATGGTCAGGGTTCAGTTTCCCCAGCCGCCTCTCCTCCAGGCCGACTCAATTAAGAAATTACTAAAATTCTGGTTGGATGTATTTAAAGTAATTAATATTAGGCTGCAGTTGACACTTTTAGCTTTCCTGGAGTTGGCATTTTTGGGGATTCATGAGGATGAGCAACTGCCCTACCATACCAAACTGTTAATCTCATACCTCTTGTATTACGCAAAAAAATAAATCCTCCTTAATTGGACCTTCTCCTCTCCCCCACAGTGTCCTCCTGGGAAGCGATGGTAGATGCTGCTTTACCTACAGTATCTCCCAAAAGTGAGTACACCCCTCACATTTTTATAAATATTTTATTATATATTTTCATATGACAACACTGAAGAAATGACACTTTGCTACAATGAAAAATAGTGAGTGTACAGCTTGTTTAACAGTGTAAATTTGCTGTCCCCTCAAAATAACTCAACACACAGCCATTAATGTCTAAACTGCTAGCAACAAAAGGGAATACACCACTAAGTGAAAATGTCCAAATTGGGCCCAGTTAGCCATTTTCCCTGCCTGGTGTCATGTGACTCGTTAGTGTTACAAGGTCTCAGGTGTGAATTGGGAGCAGGTGTGTTAAATTTGGTGTTATCACTCTCACACTGGTCACTGGAAGTTCAACATGGCACCTGTCACGACACCTGGGGTTAGGTGACAGGTGCGCACTGCTGGGGTGGGAATCGTACTGAGGGTTGCGAAGCACACCGCTAAGGTTGTGGACCTATAGCTGACTGCTGCTAATGAGTTCCGGCTGGTACGGGGCCTCTGGAGCACGGACACTGGAACACAGGGAGCTAGTGCATCGGTTTCCCCAGGGCGCGGAGTCTAAGAGCCAGTAGGTATTCGCCAGAGCATCTGGTGGTGAGGATGGATTTGGCTGCAACTGGATCCAGGTCGCGGCCCCCGGGGTCCTCTAGCTCACGTTTGGCTGGCTACAGGTGGAAAAGAGGAAGAAGCAGTGCAGGAACAGCAAAGGATAGTCAGCGGCCTAGCAAAAGGTCAGGGCCACTAGCAGACAGGAGAAACAGAGAACAAGCCGAAGATCAGGGTATCAGGCAGGCAGAGATAGTCAGAACAAGCCACAGATTGATAACCGGAAATAGACACAGGGCATACAACAGGAACAACCACACACAAAGCCAAACACACACAACATTGATCGGCATTGCAGACTTGCACTGCCAGGTGTTATATAATGTTCCTAATTAGGGCCTGGGTGCAGCTCAGCTGAGGAGGGCTACTAAAGCATGCAGGTGAGGGAGGCACGGCCTCTAACTGGACACATGCAGCAAGGTAGGCAACAGACAAGACATGAATGTTACTGTGGTTTCATGACCGCACCTCATGGCAAAGAACTCTCTGAGGATCTGAAAATAGAATGGTTGCTCTACATAAAGATGTCCTAGGCTATAAGAAGATTGCCAAGACCATGAAACTGACCTGCAGCATGGTGGCCAAGACCATACAGCGGTTTAACAGATTCCACTCAGAACAGGGCCTCGCCATGGTCGACGAAAGAAGTTCAATGCTCAGCGTCATATCCAGAGGTTGTCTTTGGGAAATAGATGTATGAATGCTGCCAGCTTTGCTGCAGAGGTTGGGGGGTCAGCCTGTCAGTGCTCAGATCATATGCTGCACACATCAAATTGGTCTGCATGGCTGTCATCCCAGAAGGGAGCTTCTTCTAAAGATGATGCACAAGAAAGCCTGCAAACAGTCTGCTGAAGACAAGCAGACTAAGGACATGGATTACTGCAACTATGTCCTGTGGTCTTATGAGACCAAGATAAACTTAATTGGTTCAGATGATGTCAAGCATGTGTGGCGGCAACCAGGTGAGGAGTACAACGACAAGTGTGTCTTGCGTGAAGCATGATGGTGGGAGTGTCATGGTCTGGGGCTGCATGAGTGCTGCCGGCACTGGGGAGCTACATTTCATTGAGTCAATGAATGCCAACTTGTACTGTGACATACTGAAGCAGAGCAGTTTCCAACATGGTAAAGACCCCAAATATGCCTCTAAGATGACCACTGCCTTGCTAAAGAAGCTGAGGGTAAATGTGATGGACTGGCCAAGCATGTCTCCAGACCTAAACCCTATTGAGCATGTGTGGGGCATCCTCAAACAAAAGGTGGAAGAGCGCAAGGTCTCTAACATCCACCAGCTCCGTGATGTCGTCATGGAGGAGTGGAAGAGGACTCCAGTGGCAACCTGTGAAGCTCTGGTGAACTCCATGCCCAAGAGGGTTAAGGCAGTGCTGGAAAATAATGGTGGCCACACAAAATATTGACACTTTGGGCCCAATTTGACATTTTTTCTGAGTACTCGCTTTTGTTGCCAGCAGTTTGGACATTAATGGCTGTAAGTTATTTTGAGGGGACAGCAAATTTACACTGTTATAGAAGCTGTACACTCACTACCTTACATTGTAGCAAAGTGTCATTTCTTCAGTGTTGTCACATGAAAAGATATAATAAAATACGAAAATGTGAGGGGTGTACTCACTTTTTTGTATAGACTTACGTATATTACGGGGTTGTTCCTGGAAGTATGAGAAAGTTTTTGGACTTCAAGTTGACCGCTGCTGACTAGCTCCGTCTTCTTTATTGTTGTTAAAGTGACTGATAGTTTACCAGCTATTGTTCTAGTTCTCATGTACATGTGTTGGTTTTCATATCTTATTGCAGTCCTCAATTTCCATGTTCTGACACTCGCCGTCACACACAGTCCCGCCTCCTGGCCCGGGTACTTTGATAGACAGAACACCCATCCAATGCCAGGACATGTGACGTATATCAAAGTATCTGGGCCAGGAGGCTGGGCTGTATGTGACGGCGAGCGCGGGGAGCACTCTGCAATTCAAATGAAAGCTGTTACAACGGGCAATCCCCGCTCTGTGATCCGGCTGGCTCTTCTCTTCCTCCCCTCTCTCTGCATGGATGGGCACAGGTCATGCTGCATTGGTGGGCACTGGTCACGTTGCATTGATGAGCACAGGTCATGCTATGTTCATGGGCACAGGTGAGGCTACATTGATGGGCACAGGTGAGGCTGCATTGATGGGCACAGGTCATGCTGCATTGGTGAGCACAGGTGAGGCTGCATTGGTGGGCAAAGGTGAGGCCACATCGATGGGCACTGGTCAGGCTGCACTGATGGGCACAGGTGAGGCTGCATTTATGGGCACTGATGAGGTTGTGCTGATGAGCATTGGTGAGGCTGCATTGATGGGCACTCATCAGGCTGTACTGATGGGCACTGATAAAGTTGTTAATATTTATTTTTGTAACTTAATTCTGCATAAAACATTTAAGTGTCATTTCATGAGATAATTTATGAGGGTGCGTTTAGGGGGCTGAAATAGGGGCGGGGCAGGGTAGGGGTTGGAAGGGGCAACTGGTGGCAAGTAACCCTTAAGGCCTGGCTAGTAGCTCAGGACTTGATATGTTGAGCCCTGTCTTATTGTAACATTTTTACTTCTGTTCAAATAAGGAGTATATGCATCATGGCTATGTACGGCTGGTTCTTGTTACCTTGTGTGTGACTGTCACTCGGATATTGCATTGCACTCTGTTTATGGACATAATTATGCTGTATTATTTTGTTTGTTCAATAAAGTCCTCCTGATTTGTAAAAAATAAATAAATATGTTATAACTACCTGCTCTGTGCAGTGATTTTGCACAGATCAGCCCAGATCCTCCTCTTCTGGGGTCCCTCTTCAGCGCCCCTGGCCCCTCCCTCAATTCAGACACAGAGCCTCTAGGCCCTGCCCCTCTCTTTCCTCATTGGCTCAGTGACTTTAATTGACAGCAGCGGGAGCCAATGACGCTCTGCTGCTGTATCAGCCAATGAGGATGGGCAGCTGAGTCTCTCCTGCAACATCGCTGGAAAGAAATGGGCTCAGGTAAGTATTAGGGGGGCTGCTGCAAACAGAATGTTCTTTATCTTAATGCATAGAATGCACCTTCTGCCTTTACAAGCACTTTAAACTCACAAGTGCTTTTTTACCACTATTATTCCTTTATACTGTCTTTTAAAATTTACAAATGCAGCAATTTAGAAATTGGATGAAAGGTTTAGTACTGGGAAACACTTTTTTAAAGAAAGAAAAGAGCATTTTATATACAATTATATAGATCAGACCAAAATGAGAGACAAATAACAAAATCAGCAACAGACAAACCCTCGAAATCAGGGACATTTGGGAGCTATGGAGTCCCCCCTAACATCACAGTCCTCATCAGAGTCCCCTTTCATAAGAGTCCACCCTAAGGCCTCATACACACGGGCATTTTTACAGCCACGTTTTTGCGCTGTATTTACAGCTTAAAAAGGCTTTTCCATGTTATTCAATGGCCTCATACACACACTGATGTTTTTGAGCTGTAAGTGGCCTAAGTGTTTTTAAGCTGTAAAAAGACCCCAGGGCCAGTGCGTTCTGAAGCTGCAGCACTAGAGCTGTTTTAACGCTGACGGAGGTAAGAGCTCAAAAACGCAACTTTACATTGTATACACAGCGTTAAGCCCCGTCAGGTACTTCTCTGCCTCTATTCAAAATCATTAGTTCCCTATGGCAGCCCATTGATTTGAATAGAAGTTGCACCACAAGTCAGATCATGATGATTCGACTTGTGTGCAGAGGATCTTGAAGGGGAACCCCCCCCCC
>BLSH010305993.1:610498-621589 GCA_018402905.1 Glandirana rugosa | reverse complement strand
TTGAAGGGGAACCCCCCCCCCCCCCCCGCAAAAATGTTAAAAAAAGTGTGTGTAGGGTTCCCTCCCAAGAGGTACCAGACCCTTCGGTTTGGTATGGATTTTAAGGGGAACCCCCACGCCAAAAAAACGGCATGGGGTCCCCCCCAGAATCCATACCAGACCCTGCACCCCCCACCCCAAAGAACCTTGTCCCCACGTTGATGAGGACAAGGGCCTCTTCCCGACAACCCTGGCTGTTGGTTGTCGGGGTCTGCGGCGGGGGGCTTATCGGAATCTGGAAGCCCCCTTTAATAAGGGGGTCCCCAGATCCCAGCCCCCCACCCTATGTGAATGAGTATGGTGTACATTGTACCCCTACCCATTCAACTAAAAAAAAGTGTCAAATTTACACACTACACAGCTTCTGAAAATATTTTATTAAATCAGCTCCGGCTCTTCTCCCTCTCCGGCGTCTTCTTTCTTCTGCTCTTTTGCGGGGCCTTCTTTCTTCTGAAGGGTCTTCTATCTTCTGCTATTTTGCCGCTGTCTTCTCCCTCTGTTCTTCTTGAGATGTTGACTCGTCGCTCTCTCCCACCCGAATGCCAGGTCCGTGCTGCGCAGTGACTTATATTGGCATGGGGCGTGGCCATGGGTGACATCATCTGGAAGCCCTGCCCCCTTATGACGTCACCGCCAGAGGCATGATGGGGCGAAGGGTCTGGTACCTCTTGGGGGGGACCCTACGCAATTTTTTTTAAAATTTTTGCGGGGTTCCCCTTCAAGATCCTCTGCACACAAGTCGCACCCGCAAACCGAATCATCATGATTCAACTTCTGGTGCGACTTCTATTCAAATCAATGGGCTCCCACAGGAAACCACTGATTTTGAATAGAGGCAGAGAAACGCAGCTTAAAGCTAACGCTGAAAAACGCGCATTGATGCCAGTACTAGCTTTACAGCTCGTTTTTCAGAATGCCCGTGTGTACGAGGCCTAAGAGTCCTTCATTACATCAGAGTCCCCTGTTAAATAAGGGTCTCCATCAGAGCCCTCCTGACATTATATTCCCCCTCCCTTGCATGAAGGGTCCCTTTCACAACCCATCCTTACATCAGATTCCCTATCAGTGGTCCACTGGTCCTGGATATTGTAGTTCTACAAGCACGTTGGCTTGCAAGGTGGGAGATTACCAACATTCACCAGCGGTTCCTACGGGGGTTGCGCTACATAACAACTAATGCAGGCGGCATAATCACCAACCAATCAGGGGTGCTGGCAGCTGCAGTGTAAGGAACATTTAGATAGGAGCAGAAAGCAGATGGACAGAGAGATGAACTTATCTGTATGTTGCTTCTGTTTTTGCTGTTCAGTCACTAGGTGGGAGTGCAAAGGACACCTGAAAGTGAAAGTGACACTGCAGTAGATTAGGTCCTCTCCCCAGCTAGAAAAGGTTATATGTCATCTGTGTATTCAGAAAAAAAAACAGCAAAAACTGTACACCTAATAACACTGTTAATTATATTATCAAGGAATTTCATGTCTAAAATGATCTGAGTAATGTGCAAGAGGACCCAGAGTTATGCTCTGAGTTTTAGCAGCCAAGCAGCTAGTATTACTTAAAATACTATGTTGACTATTATGAAAAAAGCATTGAACCTGGACTTTTTAGGCACTCAATACACAATATTATTATAAAAAATAGAAAAATCTTTATTACATTATTTAAAACAGATGGACACAGAGCTTATTTAAAAACCACACATATATACTGCCTGTATGTAGAAGTGTTCACCACATGGGCATCAAGCACCTATACTGCATAAAGGGTACAACAAACATTCAATAGAGTGTGAAGGATTCTGAAGTGCTTGATGTACTGTAGAGATGTGGCGTTTTTGTATCTTGACTCGCTCTACATGTTGCATGCCAAGTGCTTCTTCAGAAAATTAAGGCAACTATTGTGTGTGAGAAAAATAAGCAACATGTGTAAAAATCTTATAACCAAACATACATGTATCACAACAAAGCACAAGGATAAAAAGTTCTGATTGGCTACCACCCAAGAATGTAACAGAACAGGTACTCTAGCCAGATGGGAGGAGCAAACCTACAGCTGTGGGGGCGTGTATAACCTGATAATATAGTATATACATAACACTATATAAAGAAGGTTAAAGAGGAGTGAACAGGATAGCCAACACCAAACCAACCAACCCCCAATGCATAAGAGGGGAAGGGCCATGTAGAAACGGATTTGATACATGAAATAGTAAAGGTACGGTGGCCACAGTTACAGAATAATAGTTATGCCGGCGGTGAAATAAAAAACACACACGGGAACAGGTAGTTGCACAAGGACCATAAGATAACCTCAGTGACTGTATGCTGACAAAGCTTTCTAAAACACAATAGCATATAGAATAGGTAGGGTATAAACAATCCATGGCAGCATTAACCATAGAAAGTGTTAACAAAATAGCTTTAAGGGATACTCTAATTCAATATGATGAAAGGAGAAGGGCACAATAAAGGCCTATGGTCATATTGATAAGCCAAGTAACATCTATTGGCATAAGCCAAAGGTATGGACTTACCTAGCCTTTGAGTTGATAATGTATACAGTATGTTTATTTCAATTTACCCAGCACTTTTACATATACATAAAAAAAGTAATACATATATTGGTTTTGGGGACAAATTAGGCTTTCTTTCGGCAATGGTGTCTTGGTCTTGCTAAAGTAATGTTATTTCTAAGTAATCTACTGTATAGACACATTTGGTCACTGTTAGTTTTAAAACAAGTACCATTACTGTGGAAAAAAAAGTTTAAATAATGGTAACAGATATAAAAAGAGCAGAAAAAAATTGCAAAGGGTAGAAGGGGAGGGATGAGTTTATTAGGACTGATTAGGACTGCCTAAGGGTTAATAATGGGGTTAAATAGCAATATAATTTACAAAAAAAAAGTAAAAAAAAAAATCCTTAATTTATCCATTGTTGGGTTTAAAGGAAGTAGTGTTAATGCTGATAAAAAAAAAGGTTTCAACAATGACAAAAAAATAAATATAAAAAATCAGCAGAAAGTAAATAGCTAAGGATAGAAGGGGAGGGAGGACTTAACTAAGGCTCATAAAAAATAACTGGGGGTTAAGAAGGGGATTAGTAATAGCAGCAATACATTTTATTTAACAACATTTTTTTTTACTCCTAAGATTTCTTTAACTAATGTCATTAGAATGAAATAGTAGAAACAATGTAATAATACCTTACATTTTTACATTGCGTTTCTCAATGACACTTGCAGCCAGGAGCAATCTACACAGTGGCATAACCTATGGCATGCATTCAGAAATCATCTAACATTTTACTATTGTTCTAAGCTGGTAAAAAAAGAAATCTGATTGGTTGCTATGGTCTACAATACGACTTATCTTGCTGCTCTTTTTCTCTGCATGTGCTCCATGTCGACATGTTGATAAATCTTACCTAATTTTTTTTTCAGGAATGTACAGATGGCTATGAGTGGGATTCAGAGAGACAGCATTGTAAAGGTAAACAATCTTCCTATTTTGCCTGAACTTGCAGGGTTGTTGATAACCCTACATCAGAGGTACCTAACAACTTCCCACTAGAGGTCATGGTTGGGAAGTCAAAGGAAAAGGCCTCAGAGTTAGATATATTGGTGGCCAGGGGAGATTTTGGAACTGCACAGATCGCAATTTTGCACATGCATGGAAAAATGTAACAGTGAAAGACAGGGAACCCGAAGAACCAGAAGTTAGTTTGGAATACCCCCTTTTGCAGTATCCTATGGACTTAATGTATTGGGTAAATAAAAAATGGTAGCAAGGTATGGATCAGCTGGTTCCCCTGTCTCATATGAAGATGGTGTTGGACATGGCCTATACCCATGTGTTGAAGGTAATTTAAAATAGAACTATAGGCAAAACATTTTTTTTTTATTTTGGAAAGAGTGAGGGAGGATTATAACCCCTGTCATATTGTTTTTTGCCATATGTGTCACATTGCTGAGAATTCCCTTCACTTTCTGTCCCATATCCAAACAGGAAGTGAGAGGAAATTTCTGCAAATTAAGAGAATTCCTTGAAGACCCCCAGGTCACCAGAACTAGTGTCCCCATTGGAAGATTCCCCCTATATTATTTTTCTAGGGACAGCCCAAACTTTGAGATTTTGTTTTACTTTTACCCGCTTCAGCCCCGGAAGGATTTCCCACTTTAGGACCAGAGCACTTTTTGCGATTCGGCACTGCATCGCTTTAACTGACAATTGCGTGGTCGTGCGACGTTGTACCCAAACAAAATTTGTGTCCTTTTTTTCCCACAAATAGAGCTTTCTTTTGGTGGTATTTGATAACCTCTGCATCACTTTTGATCTCCGCTATAAACAAAAAAATAGCAACATTTTTGAAAAGAAAAACAATATTTCTTACTTTTTGCTATAATACATATCCAATATATATATATATATAAAAACAAATGTATTCATCAGTTTTGGCTGATATACAGTATCTCACAAAAGTGAGTACATCCCTCACATTTCTGTAAATATTTTATTATATCTTTTCATGTGACAAGACTGAAGAAATCACACTTTGCTACAATGTAAAGTAGTGAGTGTACAGCTTGTATAACAGTGTAAATTTGCTGTCCCCTCAAAATAACTCAACACACAGCCATTAATGTCTAAACTTCTGGCAACAAAAGTGAGTACACTCCTAAGTAAAAATGTCCTAATTGGGCCCAATTAGTAATTTTCCCTCCGCGGTGTCATGTGACTCTTTAGTGTTACAAGGCCTCAGGTGTGAATGGGGAGCAGGTGTGTTAATTTGGCGTTATCGCTCTCACTCTCTTATACTGGTCACTGGAAGTTCAACATAGCACCTCATGGCAAACTCTCTGAGGATCTGAAAAAAAGAATTGCTGCTCTACATAAAGATGGCCTAGGCTATAAGAAGTTTGCCAAGACCCTGAAACTGAGCTGCAGCACAGTGGCCAAGACCATACAGCGGTTTAACAGGACAGGTTCCACTCTGAACAGGTCTCGCCATGGTCGACCAAAGAAGTTAACTGCACATGCTCAGCCATATCCAGAGGTTGTCTTTGGGAAATAGACCTATGAGTGTTGTCAGAATTGCTGCAGAGGTTGAAGGGGTGGGGGTTCAGCCTGTCAGTGCTCAGACCATACACCACACAGTGCATCAAATTGGTCTGCATGGCTGTTGTCCCAGAAGTAAGACTCTTGGTGTCTTGGTGCACAAGAAAGCCCGCAGACAGTTTGCTGAAGACAAGCAGACTAAGGACATGGATTACTGGAACTATGCCCTGTGGTCTGATGAGGCCATGATAAACTTATTTGGTTCAGATGGTGTCAAGCGTGTGTAGCAGCAACCAGGTGAGGAGTACAAAGACAAGTGTGTCTTGCCTACAGTCAAACATGGTTGTGGGAGTGTCATAGTCTGGGACTGCATGAATGCTGCCGGCACTGGGGAGCTACAGTTCATTGAAGAAACCATGAATGCCAACATGTACTGTGACATACTGAAGCAGAGCATGATCTCCTCCCTTCGGAGACTGGGCCGCAGGGCAGTATTCCAACATGATAACGATCCCAAACACACCTCCAAGTCGACCACTGCCTTGCTAAGGAAGCTGAGGGTAAAGGTGATGGACTGGTCAAGCATGTCTCCAGACCTAAACCCTATTGAGCATCTGTGGGGCATCCTCAAATGGAAGGTGGAGGAGAGCAAGGTCTCTAACATCCACCATCTCCATGATGTCATCATGGAGGAGTGGAAGAGGACTCCAGTGGCAACCTGTGAAGCTCTGGTGAACTCCATGCTCAAGAGGGTTAAGGCAGTGCTGGAAAATAGTGGTGGCCACACAAAATATTGACACTTTGGGCCCAATTTGGACATTTTCACTTAGGGGTGTACTCACTTTTGTTGCCAGAGGTTTAAACATTAATGGCTGTGTGTTGAGTATTTTGAGGGGACAGCAAATTTACACTGTTATACAAGCTGTACACTCACTACTTTACATTGTAGCAAAGTGTCATTTCTTCAGTGTTGTCAGATGAAAAGATATAATAAAATATTTACAAAAATGTGAGGTGTGTACTCACTTTTGTGAGATACTATATATACTTACTCATATTTTTGTTAAAAAAAAAATAAAAAAAAAAATCGGCGTACATTGATTGGTTTGCGCAAAAGTTTCCGCATTTACGAACGATGAGAATTAATTTATGGGGTTTTTATTTTTTACTAGTAATGGCGGCGATCTGCAATTTTTAGCGGGACTGCAACATTGCAGCGGACATGTCGGACACTTTTTTGGGACCATTGGCATTTATACAGTGATCAGTGCTATGAAAATGCACTGATTACTGTGTAAATGTCACTGGCAGGGAAGGGGATAACACTAGGGGGCTATCAAAGGTGTGTTTCCCAGGGATGTGTTTCTAACTGTATGGGGCTGGGCTGACTGGGGGAGGAGAGGGATCTCTGTTCACATAAACAGGGAACAGAGGATCACACTCCTCTCCCCTGCCAGAACGGACCCCCGTTCTGTCACTGCAGGAGATCGATCGTGGGTGGCCGGGGGACATCAAGTCCACCCCCACCGCTGATTGGCTTCCCCGCTACACAGTGAGCGCGCGAGCCACCACAACACTCACTCCCGTGCCCGCCGTCAGGTGACGGCGATTGGCAATATTGAGCCACTTTGTCGCCGTCATTTGACGGCGGGTGGTTCGGAAGTGGTTAATGATAATTATAAAAAGGACTAATAGAGAGGGTGAATCTCCTTAACGAGCGGGGGCAGACAGCAATAAAAACAGGCATTCTAATCCCTCTGTACTAAAACTAAAAACAAATGTTTTGCCTTGGTTAAACTTTGAGGAGAAAAAAAAAAACAAGAGGCAGATTGAAAGTTTTTTCCTGCGCATCTACAAAAGATGGGTTGGTAGAAAGGGCCATTGGAACACTGAGGGATATGCTAAAAGAAGTGGTTAACAAGGATGGGAAAAACTGGAACTTCATTTTACCATACTTAATTTTCCCAATCAGGGAAATGCCAACTCTCTATAGGGTTTTCTTCTCAGAACATTTGTAATATGTAGAATGTAAATACCCCTGGGGACTCCTACTCAGGAAATTTGGGAGTAAGAGGGTGCAGTGAGGCAAAGCACATTAACCTGCTGAAAGAGGCCACTGCCGTTTTCATGAAGGGGTGTGCAGGGTCAGCCACAATATTTAGGTAGGTAGTACATGTTGAGTAACATCCACATGAATGGTAGGGTCCAAAGATTCCCAGCAGAACAATGCCCTAAGCATTACACTGCCTCTGTTGGTTTACCTTTTTCCCGTACTGCATCCTGGTGTCATTTTTCCCCAGGTAAATGACACACATGTACCTGGTCATCCACATGATGTAAAAGAAAATGTGATTCATCAGATCGGGCCACTTAATGCCTTGGCTCTGTGGTCCAGTTCTGTTGCTCATGTGCCCATTGTAGGGTATTTTGGCTGTGGACACGGGTCAGCGTGGGCACTCTGACTGGTCTGTGGCTATGCAGCCCCATACACAAACAATCTACAATGTCCATTTTTTCTACTTTCAACACAGCAGCTTCAGGGAAAACATGTTTACTTACAGGGACTAATTTATTCCACTGACTTTTGGATGCCATTCTAACAAGATAGCCAATGCTATTCACTTAACCTTTCAGTGGTTATGAAGTTATGGCTAATCTATGTATATTGTGACAAGAATGGGCTATGGTGTCAGAATGGTTAGCGGTAACCCAGGGTTCCTTACCCATGCACATTGAGGGGCTCCAGAATTTTGTTTTAAGCAGAAATAAATGTCTTTGTAGCTTTCTCCAGGGTTGGCAATTCCTGGTATGGGTTGTGGAGCCCAGAGACTTTGTAGAGTATTGGTCTGGATGAAGCCTCCAGCCCTGGATGCATGGTTTGCCAGCAACCATCATTCTGGTTGTTCTGGTGCCCACAACTCTTTTAGTATAGGTGCTGGTTATAGCTTAGGGCTCCTTCTTCATTTGGGATCATTGTGCTGCAGGAGGCAGCAGTGTGTTTCTGTGTTTGTGGTCTGTTGGCATCGAAAGACAAGAAAATAAATCTAGTTGTGGCCCAAAGGGAAGGAGTTTACTTCTGTGCAGTGGCTGACTTCAGGTCCAAACAGTTCAGATACCCAGGAGGCTATTCTCTGCATTGTATCCTGTGTGATACTGAAGCCCCTGTGTGGGAAAATACTTGTAAGGAACTTTTCTTTGGTGGTTACAAGATTGGAAGCCAGTCCCGCCACATTCTGCTTGTTTGTCTGGAGTCTGGACTGAGAGCTGCCATAGTAAGTAATATGATGTCATCACTACTTTGATATCATATTCAATATTATGCTTTCATAGTAACCAATGAGGTTTGACCTTTTAATGAAGCAAGGAACTTGGTTTGTACGGGCTCCTGGTCTATGTTGTTTGGTAAAGTTTATTTAATTTTTTTGCTGCACTGTCTTTACTCCTTACCAACTTTATTTACAACTTCTTCAGATATCAATGAATGTCTGACAATCCCTGATGCCTGCAAGGGTGAAATGAAGTGCATCAATCATTATGGTGGTTATCTATGCCTCCCTCGTTCGGCCTCTGTAATTAGTGACTCCCACCCTGATCCTGGACCTGCTGGAAACCCTCATGGTGGTGCTGGAACTGATCAAAGAAACAACCCTTGTCCAAATGGGTACCAGCCTGACTCACAAGGACTGGGGACTTGTGTAGGTAAGTGTGGTGTGACTCTTGGCATGGTTCTTTTTTTGAGGGATCTTAAACTTTTTTTAAGTAACAGTAGGAGTGGATGTTCCCTTACAGCAGTGGTTCTCAACTCCGGTCCTCGGGACCCACTAACAGGCCAGGTTTGCAGGATAACTGAAATGCATCACAGGTGATATCATTTGCTGCTCAGTGATTGCAGTATTCTAGTCTGCATCTCCCCAAGGTAATACTTAAAATCTGGCCCGTTGGTACGTCCTCAGGACCGGAGTTGAGAACCACTGCCTTACAGCTTATTATGACATTTGTGTTAATATAAATACTGCCCATTGTTTCGGTGCATACAGCAGCCATTATTTGACTTCAAGCCCAACTCCAGACACAGCAATTTTTCTTGAATTTTTTAAATCTCAAAGCTCTGCTTCGATCCCCTGGTATGTAGAGCTGGAAGCAGTACCTCCAACTCCCCACTGCATCGGAATGATGTCTTATAATCTTCACCAGTTCCGGTGTTGTGCATGCATAATTCCTCCTGTGCCATTCACAAATCTTAGCTCTCACCTTAGTTTAGAGAGCTTCTGAAGAAGTAAAAGAACATTGTTTATTTGTAAGTTACAGATTTTACAAATCATAAAAAGTCCTGTGCCTGGAGTTTGGCCTTAAGCAGCTGTGCCTTAAAGTGGTTCTAAAGACTTAAGGTTTCTTTTAGCCTAATGCATTCTCTGCATTAAGGTGAAAAAACTTCCATGATCAGCTTTCTCCCAGCCCCCTTTAAATACTTACCTGGCTCCTCTCTCGATCCAGCACTGTGCCCATTTTCAGCAATTCCGCTCTCTCTCCCTCTTCATACTGGACACAAAGGCAGCAGTGGGAGCCATTGGTTCCTGCTGCTGTCAGTCAGATCCTGTTAGGAGGGAGCAAGGGTGGGGCTGAGCTAAGGTCGCAAATGTGGCAGCAGAGGAGGCAGACAAGCGGAGCTTCCCCTTTTGGGTGGAGCTCCGCTTTAATGCTTCATTAATGCTGATTAAAGAATTGATTGGAGATGTTGGCAAATAACACGTATTTCATATTTATTAATTTCACAGATTTTTCAAATTTCCTCTCGTAAAATGCAACTAAACATCCAACATCTGAATGCAATACAGAGAAAGCTCTCTTGAACCTCATTTTAACTTAAAGCAGAGCTCCACCCAACCTTTTGGAGGGGAGAGGGGAGCAGGTACAGCTGGAAGTTCGGACCCCCTCCTCCTTCCCCCCGCAGCTGGCCCATTCACAGAGCTCAGCGCTCTTTGTGCATGCGCAGTAGGGAACTGGCTGTGAAGCTGCAAGGCTTCACTACCGGTGTACCTTAGTGGAGATGGCGGGGGGCAGCACCCGATAGCCGATTGAAAAATTGGCTTGGGTGAGGACACTACTGGATTCCTGGGCAGGTAAGTGCCCTAGTATTAAAAATCAGAGGCTACAGTATTTGTAGCTTTTAATTTTTTTCTGAAGGACCCTAGAGCTTCTCTTTAAACAGTAACAAAAGTCATGTTTCATATTTTACATTTTACAACCCAACTAGTTTAGGCCACAAGTATCAGAATTTGCTACCAACAAGGCGTTGTCCTTTTTTTCATAGATGTAGATGAATGCGCCCTTGAAATAGATGACTGTCTGCCGAGCCAGGATTGTGTAAACATACCAGGTGGTTTCCACTGTAAATGTCCAGAAGGCTATAGGAAGATTGGAAATGAGTGTGTAGGTGAGTATAACCATGTACATTATATGGCTGGCTTTTTGTAGCTTTTTCTACATATTTTGTTTTTTTATCATAACTACTTTTAATTTGAAATGTGTTTATGTTTCTAGAGAAAGTGGTTCAATTATGACCTACCATTCCGCCGCTGCATGTTATAGACACTATATTATACTATACTTGTAACAGATTCCAGTGACATAGTTTCCATTACTAATCATGTAGCAACTTACACATTACATCTTGTTGGTAACCTTTTTAATTTTTGGCTAAAATGTTTTCATAGCTTTCAGAATATTTAGTGTACCTTCATTTATAGAGAATCTCCCTCTGATATAATGTTAGCCTTGTGAAAAAAACGGAAAATTTCCTATCAAATACTTACCGTAATTTTCCTTTCCTGATTGACTCCATGGCAGCATACGTCTGGGTTAACCCCGCCTCCACTCCTCCCCTATAGGACCCTTCGGTCGGTATATTACATGTACCAATATGAGTGGATGTGTGAGTAAAGGTTAGAAGGATATCGGAAGACCTGTAAATGTCACCTTTGGTGGACCATACAAAT